>WELA01012983.1:378717-401675 GCA_009602735.1 Mesotaenium endlicherianum | reverse complement strand
CACACACACACACACACACACACACAAACGCAGAGTAAGAGGGAGCCAGAGAGAGGCAGTGGACAAGGGAGGGCGAGAGACTCAGACTCGGCAGCAGGAGAGACGTTTGCGTCCACTTAGGCCTTGTGTATTTGCGGCAGTTCTCATGACTGGCGCCTCTTAAGGGGCTCAAAATAATGGATTGAACTACCTTGAACACGTCCTCCCGCATTTTTCTCCTCCCCCCTGTGCAATTTCTCGCATTCCAGTCGAGAGCACGTCAAAATCTGGAAAAAGCCTTGGCAGTCGGCTGACAACAACAGCAGAACTCCAAGGGGTGCATTTGGGAAGCAATGGGAGAGGGGGGGTGGGGGGGAGGTGAGGGGGGGCGGGGGCAAAGCAGGCTCACCCTGGTCCACATTGGGCGCAAATGCACGGTCAAACTTGAAGGACTTGCGGATGCCCGCGCTCGTGCGTACGAACAGGTCGCCGCCGTCCCGGGAGTTTTCAAACTCTGTCACGGACAGGCGACCCGCCGCCATGTCGTCGTGGCCCAGGGGCCGGCAGCGGCAGAACACGCGGATGTTGCCTGAGCATCCACGCGCCGACACATGTGCACACGCGCAAGAGCAGACACAGATGGAGGAGGTTCAGACAGAAGGCAGACGCTCAAATAGGAGCACGCATTTTGCTGCCAACCTTACCACATGTCATCATGCACTTGAGACTCCCCTTGTCAAGCACCGTCTGTACCAACAATTGTTGCTGTTAATAGAGGCTGCTCTCAGGTGGGGCCAGGATCCTGGGACCGGAGATCAGAAGTAAGCACGTGAGTGATCAACACTGAAAGGCTGCCCCTGCAAGCTGCCTTTCCCCCTCTACTGAAATGCCTCCGAGAATCCCATCCTTAGGCTCCACAGCGTCGAGTCAAGTCCTTGCATCGCAAGTCTCGCGCGCACAGGTGGCCATGCCGCCTTACAGGAGGAGTCCCAGACGAGGGGTATGACAGGTGGCAGGGGCAAGATGCAGGCACGTGCGCGCAAGTGCGGGGCCCTCGGCTGTTTGCAGACAGGATTGCAAAGGCGAGGCGAGGGGCGCCATCTTCCTGGCTGAGCTCCCCCCGAGCGCAGGCCTGAGTGCCCGTAGCACGAGATGCCGCCGCAGGTCCAGGGCACGCACGCCACCCTCGTGTGATCTANGGCGGGCAGGAGGGAGGGTGGGAGGGAGGGAGACCTTTGAGCTCAAGCACTTGGTTGTACAGATGGCGGCGCTCCTTGCTCTCCGCTGCGTACCTCTTCTTCAGCTCCGCCTGCTCCCTCACTGCCAGGGCGGAAAAGAAAAGAAAGGCCAACACGATGATGAGCACCGAGGGCGAGTCAGACAGTCCACAAGTCACACGGCGTGTAAGAATTGGCCACGTGCATCTGCTCAGATCGCTCACACGTGCGGCCATCATCGCCCGAAGCACTGCGCAGTTGCTGAGACAAGATCTGGCAGGAGGGAGACGGACAGACTCACATAGATTGTCGACGGCACCGGAGACGGAGACGGCAAACCGGCCGTTAGCATCGGCTGCCAGCTTAATGCCTGCGTGGGCATCCTGCGCCAGCTGGGCGAAGCACCCACGCAGCACCTGCCACACGATTGCCCCCCTCTCGGTCTCACATCAGTCAGTCCGCGAGCGGGTGCCGGGAGCAGCAGCAATTGACTTATGGCTACACTAGTGGGCGCGCATACTCCTCTGCCACTAACAAACACAGCTTACTTGTCCTCTGCTCAAAGCAAGGGGAAGCGTAGTGTGTTCCCAGCGAAAGTATTTTGCATATGCTGGGCGCAGAAACCTAAGCGAGAGAAGGGAAGAGGCGGGGGGAGAGACAGGGGAAAGAAGAGAGCAGGACAAGGAGGGAGAGGGGAGGGGCACAAAGTCAGGAGGAAAAGAAGAGTAGGCTTCAATGTCTGGCACGCACACAAAGCCAAGTGCTGCCGGCTTCAGTACACCATCTGACAACTCTCAGCAGGATACAAACTCTCACGGCCTCCCTCCACTCCACCATCAGACAGAGCGAACTATGGGGTCCCTCCCTCCCGCCCCTTCCCCCCTCCCGCAGCAACATAAGAGCGCAGCCCACGTGCAGCAGCACGCACGTGCGCAGACGTACCATAAGGTCGTTCTTGACAGCGTGCAGCGCGGAGCTGGAGCGCACGATCTCCCCGCCCGCCTTCTTCTTCTGCTGCATCAGCTCCGTGTCCCTCTCCTCCACCAGGCGCACTGCCGACGGGGAAGGTGTAGAATGGGCCAGGCCGAAAGCAGGGGGGAAAACGGATCAGTTGGAGTCGATGGGCGAGAAAGGACTCCCTGTATGATCCTCGGATGCATGCTGCAGTCTGGGAGGCCCTTCAGAGGCAGCGCCTGTCTACCACGTAGGGGCGCGCACAGGCGCACATACCCGCACACACACAAACACGCACACAGACACACACACACACACACACACACACACACACATGCACGCACACACTCGCAAGCACGTGTGCACAAGCGTATGGGGAGCACACATTTTGCACTGGCCTAAGAGGGAAGGAGGCAGGGAGGCAGGCAGGGAGGGAGGGAGGGAGGGAGGGAGGGAGGGAGGAGTGGGTCGGCAGCGTGCATACCCAGGGTGTTGATGCTGTCCGACTTGCCCAGGATGTCGCGGTGCAGCCGCTCCAGCTCGTCGCTTTGCGCCTGCCAGCCGCCGCGCATCTCCTCGTACTCCGCGCGCATCTCCTCGTTCTCGGCCCTCAGGGCTTGCGCCTCCTCCCTGAGCGCCTCCTTGTCGCGCTGCAGCGCGTCAATCTCCACCATCAGCTTCCTCTCCTTCTGCAACCCCCCAAGCCCGCTCGCGCGTCCACGCGGCAGGAGTCAGTCCCCGAGCTGGCTCGACTGACTCACATGCATGCATCTGGCAGCTGGGTCAGCTTCAGGTCGGCTCAGCACATATGCATGCACATGGCTGGGGGCCAACTTCAAGGGAGGTCCACACGTGCGTGCGAGCACACGGCAGAGGCAAGACTCGACTCCGTCAAACACGTGCAATGCACGTTCACTCCCCACTGAGCATGGGCATGGGAGGGGGTCAAGGCCGAGCACATTTGATGCATGGGAGGGCAAGTCGTGGCCACAAGAGGATGGATGCTGCGCCACCAGGACGTGCTTGGCTCCCCAGCATCTGGAAGTGATTGATGGGGTGGCACAGGTGCCCCTGCTATCTATCAGGAGGTGCCTGTGTGCATCGCCACTCTCAGCAAGCAAGTAGTATCTTCCGAACGACCTTCTCGGTGGGAAAGTTCGTGGCTGTGAGCTCACTCAGCATGCTTGGACGAAGAATTGTGGTCTTTTGAAGCACGTGTGTCCTCCTATTCTTGACCTGATCATAAAGAACTGGGCACGGGGCATGATCACAGGACCACCTGTGGCTCGGTGTGCCATCCACAGAATGCCACACTCCATGTTCGCAAGGCTAATAGTCACTGTTTACCTCCGAACTAGTTGTGCATAGGCAGAGCGTGAGAGGGAGAGGAAGAGGGAGGGTGGGCCGGGGGGAGGGGAGGGCAGAAGGGGAGAAACAGGGAGGGAAGGGGGAGAAAGAGAAAGAGAGAGAGGGGGAGGGGAGCGCACCTCTTTGGAGCGAGCCTCTTGGCGGTTGATGCAGTTGTAGAGCTCGGCCACCTTGGTGTTGGTCTCGGCCACCAGGCGCAGGTTATCCTGCTCCAGGGCGTCCTTCTCTCGGATGACCGACTGCAGCTTGGCCGAGATCTGGCCCGTGCGCTCGCGCTCCTTGAGCAGCTCCTCGCGCTGCTTCAGCTTCTGGGGGGTCATCACACCTGCGCGGCGCAAGTGCTGAGCCTTAGCAACCACGCTGTCTCCTCCTCCTCTCTCTCTGTGTATGTGTGTGTGTGTGTGTGTGCTTGTGTGTGTGTGTGTTGGTGTGTGTGGTTGCGTGTGCGTGCATGTCTCTTTCCCCAATCAAGGAAAGCAGACAGTAGAACTCATAGGCCAAAGCCGGCATTCTGCTAATTCGTCATCTGGCTGATGCACAACACAAGGAAGGACGCACGAGCTCGCAGGAGAGCTCAGCGTGCATGTGCTAGCAAGCATTGTAGAGACAAGAGAAGATGGAGAAGCTCCGATTGCTTGCACTAAATTTGAAGGGTCGAGGATGGCAAATAGGAGGTGGTGTAGTGTCACACAGAAAGGGGGGTGCTGCACCAGAGAGGACGCTTGGCACATGCAAGGAGCTGGATGACAGGCCACTTGGCACTTACTGGCAGTGCTGAAGCCGCCTGACGAGTACTTCCCCTGCCCGCCATCCGTGGCTCCACTCACCGACGAGACAGCAGGCTGCTGCTCCAAGCTGCCGTCCCCCATCCTGCTCTTCGCCAGGCTGGGCCGCTTTTTTGGCGTCGTCACCTCAAACAGGTTGCTGGCGTGCTCCTCTTGGTGCATCAACTGCAAGCTTCTGGAATGGGACTTGGGATGGTGAGGGGAATGAGGAGGGGGGTCCAGGGAGTCAGGAGCCTCGCTGTTGTTGCAGGCGTCGGTCTCCCTGCTGCTCTGGTGTGCACCTGCGGCCTCTAAGGTGCTGGCATCAGCGCGCCTGATGTCGCTGCCTGGTGGCAGGGAGGACTCGACTGGGCTCTCCGAGGTTAGGAGAGCTGCAGACTCAGAGCCAACGTCCACGGGAGGCGATCCTGCAGTACAGCTGTCTGTCTTGGAGTGGGGAGCCGTGTCGCCCTCCGCTTGCCTCTTGCCATCCTCCTCTGGCTGTCTAGGCATGTCTCTGCAATCTGTGAATAACTGCGCTGAATTATCCCCAGATGTGCTGTTGGTGTACCTTCCAGAAGCTTCTATATGAGCTGTGGTCACGGCAGAGGAGCCTAACTCCCTCCTATCCTGAGCTTTGACAGCTGAGTCCTTCATAGATGTACACCTGTCCTGCATTATCTTGGCTCCCTGGCTTTGCGTCCCGTCCCCATCCACAGGCTCGGCTTCACGCGGGCCACTTGCCTCTTGAGACATATGAGCTCTTTCAGCTTCCCTAAGGCTACCTCTGTCAATATCTTCTGGTATTTTCCCTCTCACAAACTCAGAGTCCTTTGGCTCTTGTTGTGGCGAGGATGAGAGCTCCTCCTCAGCTTCATTGAGCTCTTTCTGTAAGTGCTGTTCACCAGCAGCAACGCCTTGTGAGGCTTCATCGCGGAATATTGTCTCACTGCTACTCTCTGCCGTCCCTTCTGGGCGTCCGAATCCAAACTGTCTGAAGGCATCTGTTACTGCTCCAAATAACGACCCTCCTGGACCCTTTGTTTGAACTCCATCTTCCGAGCTGCCTGCCTGTACGGTTTGGCCAGGTACCCCTTTCTTGCTGCCATGTGGCTTCTCAGCTTCATTGACTTCCTCCTCATTACTCCTTCCCGTCACATCGCCCTCTCCTCCCTGGCTGGTTGTTGGCTCATTTTGTTCTGCAAATGAATGTAATAGCTCAATCAATCTGCCTGGAGTAGCTAGAACTCTGATGCGAATGCAGTCAAGAAGTCGTCAAGAAGGTCTCTTAGTTTGATATGCTGTCAAAGCATTAGGGCAGAGGATAAATATCCCATATTCAAAGAAGCTAAGCCTATATGAGTCTACCCTCATTTTTTAGGATACCTCAAACAACAAGCCAGCCTCCAACCAAAAGGTGCCACTTCACAACAAATTCGTATACTCAAAAGAGTGCAGACACAGGCTCAGACCGGCAATACTGACCTGGCTCTTGATGCTCAACAGCTACCATGTTGCGACGTGCCCGCAGATTGTATCCACCTGGAGAAGATGAATGGCCAGAACAAAATGATTTCAAGATGACAGTCTGCAGTTGCCCAATAATTCACTACTGGGAGCTATAACGTCGGGAAGCTATACACAAAGAGAGGCTCCAACAGCTTGGAAGAACAATGCCATGTACAAATGCAGTCAGAAACGGGGAATTTCATGCAGCTGTGCAAAACAAGTTGCTGACTGTAACACATGCCTCCAACTATAAGCACACACTCTTCGACACATAACGTCCTGCCATCTTCTGAATGCTATGTGTATCCTGCCAATGTTTTAGAAGCTCGCACCTTTTATGGCACTGTGCTGTTTCTCGTGGACCCCGACATTCTCTACATCCTCAGGTTTCTCCATTGATTACGAGATGGAACGCGTCAAAGAGATCCCCAAACTTCTGTTTAGGCGTAATGGCGAAAAATTACGCCACGCATAGCGATACACTGTCTGATGGAGATCAATCAAGGACACATCAACACCTTTTAGATGCACTTTAGACCTAAGGAGCTGATTACCAGCATAATAGATTATTTACAAGGATGGAGTTTGATGATCACGTGTCAACTGATACTTTTTCAATGAGATGCATCATAATTTAGAGATCTGGCATTACATCTGGAAATCCTAGAAGAATTGATCCATGGATGGACAAGTCGTCGAGGTTATTCTGGCTGTCGGGGCGCGAAAGTCGGAAGCATTTGCATCTTTGAACGATCACCGGCAGTGAGGTTTCGACCCCTGACCATGGACGTTGTTCAGCACTAGACCTTCCCGCTGGAACGGTAACTGTACTTCAAAAAGTAACCGTCGATCTATCCGTGAGTGAAGCTTCCGATCGCACATCCATCGCAGTCCGTCGCCTTGCGAAAGTTCGTGACTGATAAGAGCAGATTGGAGCCTTGTGATCCACACACTTGAGACCCATCGCGGCCCCATGCTCCAAATCTGGTCAAGAAGATATCCATTTCTACGCACTCGTGAGGATTCGTCGTTCTGGGCCTGTTTAACAGTGGCCAAACCCGTAAATTCCACCATTCGCGAAATCTCAGAACTTTTACATCAATAAAAAATGTTTAGATTTCAGTTGCAGGCGGAGTCATTAGGTTCACAGTGCACAAACCTGCATCAACAAATTAATGAGAAAGCTTTGCATTAATAATGGACACTCAAAAGAGAAAAACAGTACTTACAAATGAAATCCAAGAAAAGGCTACTTACTAAGTACACATATAATTTAACAAAAGGAAAAATTAATAAGTAACTAACAAGTTATGCCTGTTCATAGTCCTTTCTGTAGTGAAACAGATAGATGAAGTACTTAGTGAAATATAATACTTTATCTATTCAAGACAAGGATCTTTGAACACAAGTGGTAGCTTCTTGAAAGAGAGATGGCTTCTTGAAAGTTAATATATTTCTGGATTTTGGCAAGTACAAGAGTGATTCTGCCCCCTTTCTATGTTCTAGCTCTTGTTTATATACTTGCTACATGAGTAATTTCTAGGAAGGTGTATGTTGATGTGTTGGCACCCAACACATCCCAAAACTTGCCACCTCTTTCTAGAATAATGTACACATGTCCTTTTGACCTAAAAATGGCACATTTGACTTTTGCCACGTGGAGTTCTTCTAGGTCTTTCCTCTAACTTCGAAAATGCCTTGGAAGGTTCAAAGGACATGAACCAAGTTACTAGAGTACCTATTCACACTTGACTCCACACAATACTACTCCAAATATATTTGAAAACATTAAAATATATGCAAACTAATATATAATAACTCAAATCACTACATCACCCCCCCGATAGAAAAAGCGACGTCTCGGCGCGTCAAGTCAGGTCTTACACATGTGGAGCAAACTAGTCAACAGTTTCAAGTCAGATGCCACACATGTGAAGAGGACTAGTCAAAGGCGCCAAGTCAGGTGCTACACATGTAAGGTAGACTAGGCAAGGTCGTAGGTGGTGTGACCTTATTGGCTAGCCTACTCCTTAATGATAAAGAAAATTGTACAAGTTGGCCCAGAATCTGCCACGAATTCAAAAATTCATAGCGGCCACAGAACTGCTCCAAATCTGAAAATTCGAGTGCCAGACGGACCGCGTCGGAGAACTCTACCGGGTCACCAAATTTGAGAGCATTCTCATTTCTGGAGTGTCGTTGAGAGCTGAGAGAGTAGGCACTCCTCCAAATCTGTGCAGAAACTTCTGAAAATCATAAGTCCTTCTATACTTCTCCAAATTCTGCAAACTAAGTCTCAAACTGGGCGCTGTAAGATGTTCTACCAGAGTCTTGAGTTTCAGAGCATTCCAAGTTCAGGGGAAGGCACAATGTCAGAAGGCATATTCTGTCCTAACAATGCCAGCAGCCTGACCCCCTTCTACTTAGAGCATCATATCTCTCTCACCAGTGCTCCAAATTGAGCAAACTTGGACTCTAAATGACCGGCTACTCATGGACTACAGCCAGGTAAATTTTCAGAATTTATTATGCAGAGACCTATTACCAGTAGCAGTTTTAGTTTTCTGTCCAGAAACTGCGAGAAGAGAAGAGTGTCTAATGTCAATTTTTCCTCTTTCTTGTTCTTGCAGGCTGCCTCCAAGGGGTCTTCTGCTGCTTCTTGATGGTGGCAGGCTGCCTCCCTGAAGTCTTCGGGCTTCTAGTAGAGAGACTTGGGGCTGGTCCAAGATGGGGGTTGGCGGCATGGAAGCGCTTCAACTTTCTCTGAACTTTGTCAAGGTAGTGCGCCGCCACCCAACTATTCTCCGAATCTGGATATCCTTTCCACTTGATCAAGTATTGCTGCTGTCTCCTGAAATTTCTCATAGCCACTATGTCTTCCACTTCGTACTCCAAATGATCATCCACTATTGTTGGGGCTGGTGGGGTTGTCACACGTCCTGGGAACTTGTTGTCGGGTTGCACATATGGCTTGAAGAGGGAAGCGTGGAATACGGGGTCGATGTGCATAGTCTGGGGAAGTTCTAGCTTGAAAGCAACGGGGTTGACTTGCTGGATAATCTTGAAGGGTCCCAAATACTTGGGAGAGAACTTGCTGCCGGCAGGCCTGTTGTTCAGGGAAATGTTCTTGGATGATAGTAACACGTTGTCACCCACTCTGTACGTAATTTCTCTTCTGGATCTGTTCGCCACTCTTGCTTGAGCATCTTGCGCGTGTTGTAGAGCTTTCTTCGCTGCTGTAAGGGCTGCTTCTAATGTCTCCATAAAATCTGTGGCTGCAGGTACTTCATCATGGCCAGCCGTGAAGCTCAGTGGCGTGGTCGGATGGAAGCCATAGTTGAGGAAGAATGGGGACTCTTGGGTAGAGGCCTGCGTAGTGTTGTTGTAGGCAAACTCGAGGGGGGTCAAGTACATGTCCCAGTCTTGCTCGAGGGTAGACACGTAGGCCTTTAGAGAGGTCTTTAGGGTACGATTCATACGCTCGGTTTGCCCATCTGATTGTGGGTGGTAGGCAGTAGACATATCCAGCGATGTACCCAAGTTCTTGAAGAGATTTTTCCAGAAATGGCTTGTGAATCTTGGATCTCTATCCGACACAATTCTTGATGGTAGTCCATGGAGTCGGAAGATGTTGTCAACGATGAGTCTTGCAAGTTGTGGTGCAGTAGCCTTAGTCGTCGTGGGAATAAAATGAGCCATCTTGGTAAGTCTGTCCACCACCGTGAGTATTGCATTATGGCCTCGAGGTGTCACGGGCAAGTCCACGATAAGGTCCATTGAGATGTCCGTCCATTGTCTTTCGGGGATTGGTAGTGGTTGGAGGAGTCCTCCTGCCTTTTGCGATGATGGCTTGATTCTCTGGCATGTGTCACAGCTCCTGCAGTACTCCTTGACTTGCTTAGACATGCCTGGCCAACAATAAGTCCTAGCTAGAACGCCCGTGGTCCTTAGGATTCCAAAGTGTCCTCCAAGAGGGTTGTCGTGTGCTTCTCGTAGAAGCAAGAGCCGGAGGTCTAAGTCATTAGGAACACATCTCTGGCCCGTATCTTGCCTCACCCAATAATTGCCTTCTTGCTTCTTGCATGGGTCCAAGGCTGCTTCTCCGTTCTTGTAGTAAGGGTCTCTTTCATAGGCGGCTGAAAATCGAGCTTCCAGATCTGTCTTTAGCGATGTCATTACTGCGTTTAATTGCAATCTTGAGAGGGGGTCAGCCGGGTTTGCCTTGCCGGGCTGGTACTGAATCGTGATGTTGTATTGTTGCAAGTATCCGCTCCATCTTGCTTGTCTCCTTGAGAGATACGGCTGCGTCTGGAGGTGCTTTAACGCCTCGTGGTCCGTGGTGACCAGTACTTTGCGTCCTTCAACGTAGCAGCGCCAAACCTTCAAGGCATGTACAATCGCCAATGCCTCTCGCTCCGTGGTTGTATAATTTTGCTCGGCTGGATTTAGCTTCCTTGACTCGTAGGCGATGGGCTGCAGTCCCTTGCCTTGGTCTTGAAGCAGGATTGCTCCTATTGCATAGGAAGATGCATCGGTGATGACGTGGAAGGGCCAATCTGGGTTTGGACTTGGGAGTGTGAGCACCGGGGATGTGGTCAATCTTCGCTTTAACTCTTGAAATGCCTCTTCCTCTTTCTCGGTCCATGTATATAGCCTGTCCTTCTTGAGTAGATCTGTCAGGGGGGCTGCTATGTGCGAGAAGCCTTGGATGAATCTCCTGTACCAATTGGCAAATCCCAAGAATGACTGGAGTTCTTTCTTGGTCGTGGGGGTTGGCCATTCCTCCACCACCGGGGTCATCTTGGGGTCCATCTTGATGCCATCAGCAGTCACGTGGAGACCTAGGAACTCCACTTCTTGTTTGGCAAACTCGCACTTTGACTCCTTCGCAAATAGCTTGTTTTGCTTCAATACTTCAAGGACTTCTTTCAAGTGTCTCGCATGCTCTTCAAGGGTCTTGCTGTAGATAAGGATGTCATCGATGAATACCACCACAAATCTGTCCAACATGGGCTGAAATATGGTGTTCATCATAGTCATGAAAGTTGCTGGCGCGTTGGTGAGTCCAAATGGCAGGACCATGAACTCAAAATGTCCATATCTTGTCCTGAATGCCGTCTTCTCTATGTCCGGTTCTGCGATGCGAATCTGGTGGTAGCCGCTCCGTAAGTCAATCTTCGTGAAGTACTTGGCTCCAACCAGCCGGTCCATGAGCTCATCCATGCGCGGCAGCGGGTATCGATTCTTGATGGTGATCTTGTTGAGGGCGCGATAGTCCACACACATCCTCAAGGTACCATCTTTCTTCTTGACAAATAGCACCGGGGCTCCAAATGGCGACTTGCTAGGTCGAATGAAGCCATGCTCCAGTAGCTCCTTGATTTGCTTCTTGACTTCGTCTAGCTCCGTGTATGACATTTTGAACGTAGGCCGAGAGATGGGCTTGCTTCCGGGCTCCAACTCTATCTTGTGGTCTACGAATCTTTTGGGGGGTAGGCCCTTGGGCGATTCCGGGGAGAACACTTCTTTGTAGTCCTCAAAGACTTCTTGTATCTCCTTGGGAACGGGGCTGCCTTCTTGACTCTCGATGTCTTTCTTGATGTCTTTTGGCGTGATCAAGGCCAAAAGAAGCTCGTATCCCTTCCTCACAAGTCTTCTGAGTTGGAGGGCGGACAACAGTATCTCGTGTGCCGGCTTCTCGATGTCTTGGGTCTGGATATTCTGGATTGCGCGCAAACTACAGATTCTTGAAGTGATGTCATTCTTGATCTTGATAGTACCGGTCCTCCAATCAACTTGGGGGTTGTGCTTGGTCAACCAAGGCGTCCCTAGGATGACGTCGTACTTGCCCAATTGCATGGGGGAGAACACTACTCTATCCTTGAAGGACTTGATAGAGAGTGCCAAGGGGTACGTCTTCTTGGAAGGGGTAGTATAGGAGAATCCATCGGGCATCATAATCTCCTCGTCGTGGTCAAGAGTTCGCATAGTAATTCCGTGCTTGGTGGCAAAATCTGCAGCAATGAAGTTGCCTTGAGCTCCGCTATCCACCAAGATGTGGACCTTCTCTCCTCCAAGGTAACCTCTCAAACTCATTGGGGCTGGAACGTCGTCTTCAACGGGAGTCTCCACCTCACTTGGCTTGTTGTCTTCTCGTGAAGTGGGTCTTGGGGTGGTAGGCTCCTGGCCTACTGGCGCTGTCCGTTTTTTGACAACTTTTTGGGACATGACAGTGCACGATGGCCTTTTTCCTTGCAATAAGAGCATAGTCCAGCCGTCATGAGAGCTTCTTTTTTAGCCGAGGAGAGTCTTGCTTTCACTCCTTGCTGGTTTCTTGCATCATAAGTGTCTTTGGAGGGTCTTCCACTCTTCCGGGCAGCCGCGGGGTCCCTTTTAATAACTCCGATTTCCATGGGTGTGGGTCCAGATTCGGATGTGGAAGGGGCTGCGTACACCCGCGTCGCCGGAACCCGTGAAGATGGAGGCACGGAGTGCTTGAAATCTAAGGTATCCACCTTTTGGGCCACTTCAATGATCTTTGAGAAGTCCGTCAAGTCGCGTAACTCCACTTCCTTTGCCACCTTGGGTTTGAGGCCAAAGATGTAACGGTCAATCTTCTCCTCGAGAGACATGTTGGGGATCTCAAGAGTGAGGGCGTGAAATCTGGATGTATACTCTTGAACGGACGTCGTTTGCTTGAGATGGTGGAGCTTTCCTCGGGCAATTTTCTCCGCATTGATGGGCATGAATTGCTTCTTGAGGGCCTCACAAAAATCTGCCCATCTTGCATATGATGGTGGGGGCTCTTGGCCGAGCATGGGGTGCGCCATAGCTTGATATATAGCCGCTTGATAGTTACGCCACCATGATGTTGCTGCTCCTCTAAGTAAGGTAACGGCAAAGGGAACGTAGTCCTCCTCGGGTACTTCAAGGAATGCGAGGTACGTCTCCACTTGGTAGAGCCATAAATTCAGGTTGGCACCTTTCCCGGGGTTGAAAGTGTCGGGTTTGCCGGGCTTGATGAGTTTCCTTGCTCTCGTTGGCTCTTGTGGAGGCGCTTGAGCCGGGGCTGGATTTTGAGCATTGCTCGCAATAGGGGCAACCATGGCAGCCATAGCTTCTCTTGACGCTTGCACGGTTGCTTCATAGGTGGCCAAGCCCACTTGGTTGTGGAAGGTCATTAGGAAGGCTGCCCACTCATTTGTGGGAACTTCTTGTGGTGGGGTCAACTTTGCTATAGCGGCTGCCACGGGATTTGACGATGCTCCTCCTTGTGGTGCTTCATGTTGTTGCAGATTTCCTTGAGTAGGCTCTCCCATCGGCGCTGGAGGAGGGTGTGCTCCTCCTTGTGGTGCTTCTTGTTGTTGCAGATTTTCTTGAGTGGGCTCTCCCATCGGCGCTGGAGGAGGGTGTCTTGGAGAGGAAGGGCTTCCTTCGAAAGCTTGCTGTTGGTCTTGAGGATCGGCCATCTTCTTGTGCTACCAAAGTGCCTAGCTCCGATACCACTGTAGTGAAACAGATAGATAAAGTACTTAGTAAAACAGAATACTTTATCTATTCAAGACAAGGATCTTTGAACACAAGTGGTAGCTTCTTGAAAGAGAGATGGCTTCTTGAAAGTTAATATATTTCTGGATTTTGGCAAGTACAAGAGTGATTCTGGAATGTCTTTCTATGTTCTAGCTCTTGTTTATATACTTGCTACATAAGTAATTTCTAGGAAGGTGTATGTTGATGTGTTGGCACCCAACACATCCCAAAACTTGCCACCTCTTTCTAGAATAATGTACACATGTCCTTTTGACCTAAAAATGGCACATTTGACTTTTGCCACGTGGAGTTCTTCTAGGTCTTTCCTCTAACTTCGAAAATGCCTTAGAAGGTTCAAAGAACATGAACCAAGTCACTAGAGTACCTATTTACACTTGAATCCACTCAATACTACTCCAAACATATTTGAAAACATTAAAATATATGCAAACTAATATATAAAACAACTCAAATCACTACACTTTCCCTTTTAGGTAGTCTACCCTAAAAGAACTATTTGTCAAATTGTCCCATTCGGAACCTTTTCAAGTCTGCCCCAATGGTCCAGTCTAACGCGTCGGGTCGATTTGACGTCCAAATAAGTTGTATAAGTATAGATATTCTAACTTAGGTGCGTTAGGCTAAATCAAAATTCTGAGGCAAAAACCTGGTCGTCACTTTGTGCGTCAGCTGAAGTTACGTGAAACTTCAACTTCAAACTAGCGTCCTAGATTGTTTGTTGATGTTCAACGACTCGGCAGTTGCGCTCATCGCAAATTAACGAGAGTCATCAAACAACGCAAAAATAAGTCAAAATTCTAGAAATTCTTATCCTTCTCAATACTTGTCCAATTTCCACAAACATCAATTCAAATTGACCACCAAATTGCACGCTACAATCCTTGGATCTACAAGATGCTTCAATTTTGTGTTGGGATTGACCTAATGAACAAAAGTCTAGAAAAACCCTAATTTAACGCTCTAGGTATGCAAGGCTCACATGCGTACAAGTTACAAGTCACTGAAATAATGTCAAAACATTGCGTGAACGGAAGAATAATGGGTTGCTTTCACTTCTATGGCAAGCGAGATCAAAAAGCAAGAGTGAATTGACTGTAGAAAATTGTGAGAAAAAATACGACTTAATGGAATTCAACAAGCTAGACATAATTTTGTATTGTCGGTTCCCCACTTGCGAAGTGTATCATGCGAATTGACTATGTGCTAAAATCTTAAAATAGTTTTAAAGTGGTGGTCATTTCCAACGACTTTAGAAATTGTGCCATAAGAGAACATACAAAATATGTGCTATGTGATGCAATCAATGACCAAATGGGGTTTTGATGAGGAACCAATGGAAACAACATAACGCAACTCCTAGAATACCCAGTTCAAGTAGCACGAAGTGTGAACTACCTTGTAAAGGCTCACTTGTGTAAAATTTTTGAATTTGTCATTACCCTTGTTCCTTCGAAGAGCGTCCAAAAAGATTAAAAAGGAGTTCATGTTTGAGTCAACAAAGTTCAACTTTGGTTTTCACTACTGAATGGTTAAGCCCTGACCTATGTTTGTCACAAATATCAACGTTTGTTAAGTTTTAATATATATAGGGGGTATTTCACAGATTGTTCACATTGTCAAAAATCAGTCACAATGTGAACCTCTACATTGTGAACTCAATTGATTGAGGCCATTTTGCCAATTGTACACTTGAACACTCTATGACAAACCCTCTCTCTTGCATTCTCATGTATGAACTTGTTAAGCAATAATAAGTTCCATCACAAGAGTGCAAGAACATTTTTTTTGTGCAGTGTACGTATTTCCTCTCTTATGCCTTTACAAACAATCGTGTCATTCTACTTCCCTTCTTATTTATAATAAATTTCGTTTCTTATTGAGAGAATTCGAACAAGCTAAAAGGTAAATGACAATGTACAATCGTGCCTTGTAGATTGTGGTGGCATTTAAAAACAACTTTACGATGGTCTTATATTATTAATTGTACATGTCATAGGTGCATATAGTTAATTGACATCATATTTGGTCTCATGAATTTTGAATGCCTATATACTAATGTTGAAACAAAAAATTTCCTTTAATATTCTATGGCCTAGTGAATGTGCAATACTTTTGCTATGATACAATACTACTATCAATTTTGTGGTATTCCCAATCTGTAATCCACAATGGCTTTTTCGGAACACTTGTATGGAAATCGTAACCTACGAACATTTTTGCGTCGGTTTTGGCCCAAACTTATGATAACAGGTGTGTCCTTTTTTGGCCACGTCACAGTCACATCTTATTTGAGAACATCATGTATTTCCCAAGATAGATCAAATAAAGTGTCCAAAATAGCCGAATAACCTTCTGACACTAAAATGGCTCCTACATGTGAACTAATGCATTCAAGATACGTACACGGAAGGGGAGCACCAAAAATCTGCACATTAAATTGAAGTACAAAAATCATATCTAGATTAGCAAATATGGCAACAGAAAAGTGCAAATTGGGGGCCAAAATTGGTCTCCGTCATTTGTCACGAGCAAGTGTCAACAAATTTCATCACCATGCGGCATGGATAAGAGAACCCACTAATATAGTGAACCAAAGATTCAATGGTAGATTCTACATCCACATACTCTGTCTTTATTGGTATAGCAACAATATACTTAATCAGGTTCATGTATGCCTCGAGTCTCAACGTCGCATATATTCACGAGGAAAAATTGAGAACTCTTCTCAAGTATCTAAAAAACAGATGTGTGTTTCATAACGCTTATCTGTTTGCGTCATCATCTTCCAGCGATGGCAATAATGTCATCAAAATTTTGTTGATTCACATTCATTTCAATTTGCGTTTCCCCGGCGCAGTGCATAAGTGCAAAGGTGTGTCTTATTCTGCAGTTGGCTCATGAGTCATGCGCACCATGTGATAAATATTTGCAATCACCCAATCCTGAATTCAATCTGTCATGCAGATATATTTTTGTCTGTCCTCCAAAGTCTCATATGCATGGGTACATCAGCTGCTAGCTTCATGTCAATTCACATTGACTTGCAGGACTCTTGTCACACATCACAAGTCAACTGTACAAAATTGGTTCTTGGTCGGCTCTATGGCTTGCAACCTATCAATTCTTGTTTTCATGCATGGTATGGACTGACACATCACTAGAAGGCTGTATGGCTGCTTGAAGTGAATATGTCACTCTCTGGTCTGACTGTCTTACGCCAACCAGTCGACAAGTGGCAGGCGCACTAGGCTTCTGAACGAAACATTAGCGTAGCCTTTAGTTGCCGTCTTATGAGCAAGCCATCTACAGGCAAATTATTTGTCGACACACTCCAACATCAAATCCTGTATGTACTAGCGTCTGTGCATCCACTCCAGCTACATTCGGAAAAGTACATCGATGGCAAGGGCGGCCTACCTAGTTCGGGTACGGGTTGGTGTATAAAGGATAAGGGAAATAGAAGGCTATATACACTTACATATATACTGCTACGCCAGTCCTCGCTATGCCTTCTTTAGGCGTTAGCGCTTATTATGGCTTTATACAATCGTCTTATCCGAAAACACCTAGCACTCTCATTAAAACATTCAAAACTGGATCAATAGCTGATGGCGAACTCCACAACGAAATCTTTTGTATAACACTTGTGAGTGGTGATGGCTCCCGGATGAAACAGCTGACGCCACTCCAAGTAACTTCCATACGCCCTCGCTCTGGTAGATCGGACTCGAACGGGAGTCGATAGGCGGCCAATCAGCCTACCCAAAGAGAAGGCGCCTGCGCGTCCTTCGGCCGCCCTCGTGGCCCTGGTCCTGGTCCCCTTCGAGTCTCTCCGCAAAGCTGCTGTGGACTTTGCACCCGGAGGTGCTCTGGCATCTCTTGCAGGCCATGCAGCCGCACTGCAAGACACATGCACGCACAACAGCACTGTCGCGTATTCTCAGCGTGCTAGAAGACGTGCTACGCAACATCATCGCCCCACGCTGCGTGACATCATTGCCCCGCGCTGCGTGACGTCATCGTGCGCTAGCAGGCCATCATCATCTCAGATGTTGCAGGGGGGAATACCGGTAGCTATCGCGAGCGTCATCGCGCTTGCTGTGTGTCTGTTGTTTGTCTAAAGGGAGCCAGCAGCAGGCTAGGAGGGTCACATCACTCCAGCAGTACCTTCCACCTTCTCTCTACACTCTGGGCTCCCTGCATGGCACGACAGGACCAAAGACGGCGTGGAGTGGTGGGGAGAAAGAGGCGGCAGAGGGCAGGACTGGACAGATGGCGCATGGAGACGGGTGCTCGAGGAGCATAGCTTGCAAGATGATGCGAGTGCGATGAGGGTGTCAGCCGGGGACGTACCGGCATCTCCAGGGCGTGCCGGTCGCAGGAGTACTCCCCGCACGTCTCGCAGTGCACCATGCAGTACTCGCAGCCGAGGCTGCCCTGGAGCCCTCCTCGGCCCCTCTTGCTCCCGCACAGGCCCACGGAGCATCCGGAGCCGATGGCGGCTTCATCCTGGCCCCGGCCACCTGTCGCGGGCCCGTGAGTGGCCCCAGATCCGACAAGCTTCGTCTCTGCTCCCCCCAGAGCACGCACTGAGTGAGGGCTGCTGCCGCCAGGATTGTGGCTCCGGTTTTGGCTCCGGTTTTGGCTCTGGTCGAGACCGAAGCTGCCGAGTCTATTGCGACTGCTGCTGCTGGTGCTGCTGGTGCTGGTGTGGGTGGTGCTGCTGCTGCCACCTGCCCCCAGCGGACCCAGAGGCTTGCTGGCCCCAGTGTGAACGGAGTCGCTCAGATCTGGCTCGCACAGACTGCAAGCTCTAGGGGGGACTTGGCAGATGAGCTGTCCCTCTGTGATCTCGTGGAGCTCCTTCAGGTGGCTGCTGGTGATGAGCTGGCAGCCCGTGACGAAGAGGTGACGTAGAGGGAACGGGCGGCCGAGGGCGGACGCTGCCTCCATGAGAGTCCTCACAAATGTCACAAGAGCGGCGCCCGACAGGCGCGGGCACCCTTTCAGTCTCAGCTGCAGGCAGCAGCAGCGAGGGGCAGGGAGGTTCATACAAGGAAAAGCAATCCCTCGGTAGGTTGTCAGAAACTCACAGTCTTCCCCACATACGTATCTGCTGCCTTACTGACTCTTCTTGCAGGACGCAAGCACAGGTGCCACGGGCTCCCACATATCAACTTGGCGGCTCACTGATTCTTCATGCAGGATGCACGCGCCAATGCACGTAACGTTGCTACGGCTTGGAAAACGGTTCTGCAGCTTATCTTGCCACCTATGCAGATATGGCAGAGGAGAAAGGACATGGTGACAATGATAAGACAGACGCATATGGCCAGCTGGTTAGATTGTCACGCCAGACGCTTCCTGGCCCAGGATGACCAACTCTTGCTCCCCTCCTCCCCTCCTCCCCTCCTTCCCCCCCGCCCACCTTTCCCCCAACACCCCAGCCCCCTGGGTACCTGACTGGCATGCAACTACTGCTAGCAATAGCACGCAATAGCTTCTACCAAGCAAACAGGTGTTTGGGGTTACCCCTTGTAGAGAGACATATTCACCTACATACATATACATAGATACATGTATGAACCTTCTATTGCCCATGATATGAGCTGTACACGTAATTCCATGTGTTTAGTCCCCAAATGCTAAGGAACCTAGCTGACCTCTGGCGTTGACGAAGAAAAAGGCCCAAGCGAAAACAAGCTCACGGTGCCATAAAAATTTCCATTCAGACTGATACAGCACCATATTTGAATGTGCTGCTATTATGATCAGCAGCCATTGCTCAAGATTCCAGTGTATGCATGAAATCAGCCCAGCCCCCCACATCCTGATCAGCAAACGAACAACGAGTTGATGTATACCTGTCGAACAGCAAGGTTGCTCGTCATAGTGTCGCTAAGAAGAAACATTCCCGACAGTAGAGGGCAGTCTTCTAGATCTATAGTACGTACTCCCCCTTTAGCTCTCTGTCCTATTTCCACCAGCTTAACATCTGTAACTTTTCCTTTCAGTTTCCTGGGTATCGAGATATCCTGCCATAGTTCTGGCGTATTGGCGATCAGGTTGTCTAGGGCTTTAGAGGTGCATCGAAGGCTTAAAAGACTATCCAAGCTTAAACATTGAAGTATATTCAACAGTACTTCTGGAGAAATGTTCTCAAGTAAAGAAGAGGTTGAATGCGGCATCTTGCAAGTGCCTTTGCGGGATGAGAAGTCCACTTTCCAAAGAACTAGGCCAGCAAGTGCCCTTAGTCTTGCATTCATCACTTTAAGTATCTCGCGGGCTAGAGTAAACTAAAGGGTAAGGGTTCATTGATAGTAACGTTCTCATAAAGTTGTTTAAAGAGGTCTTCCACAACTATGTCTGTCAAGCTCCCCCGAGTCATGATTTTGCCTGCCTGTCCGCATTCCCACTTGATTAGACATCTGAACGCAGTTCTGGGACCAGCGTAGCCCCTTACAAACATTTTAGCGCCAAATTGGCTACAGTTATGTCCCCTCCGGGGATTGTGTTGCTGCACGGAAAGGGATCGAGAAATGCCCGCCGCGAGCCGCACGATGAAGGGGATCTGCACATACCCAGTCGTCTGCAGTCGTGCGGCATTACGCAGTTCAAAAGTAGGCCAATTAAAGTGGCCAGAACTGGGCTGACGACTAAAAATGCTCGTGGTGACTAATTGAAAATGTAGTAGCATAGTTGGATCCTCTTCGATATATGTGTTGAAATACCGTGCAAGTCGTCCTGACACGTTTTGTGCTACAGCCGACATTGGCCGACACGACTCGTTTATGTCTGAAGTCAGCTGTAGTCTGGATCAAACTAAATAGTTTATTTAACTATAATTACAGCCCAGGTAATAAGCTCCTGGAGGCTGGCTGTTATGTCCCATGTTCCCGTCGTTACCGGAGAATCCCTGGAAGTGCTCGTAGAAATGTTCGGAAACGTCGCTGGTCAACGAACCGCTGAACATCCCATACAGAGATTCGATTAAGTTGTCGGACGCCTACAGATGTGCCACTGTATGAATATACCATTTTGCACTTTGTTCGACCACGTTCTCTTACATACATGCAGTCAAGTAGTCATGGAGCCATGCATGCTGCCAGGTGCAGCCAATTAAGTGAAGACAGATATTTTAACCAATCCGCAACCCTCAGCCCCATATTACCGACTCAGTAACACAGTCCACAGCACGTATCAGCCTATGTAAGGAGGCTGCCCTCTATAATCATCTCGGTGATCAACTGATACTCTTGCTCACAAATGCACTCGATAGAGTTGAGCTTGGAGTTTGCCTTCTCGCTCTCGTTCAGCGGGTGCTTCCTTCGTTCTCACAAGCAGGCGGAAGCAAGAGTGGGCAACAACCAAGTCAGATGCTCGAGCCTATCAGGGGCTAGTCAAGCATACTCGAGGAGTATTTCAGTACAGCAATTTAGTAGGAACACACAGATATGCTCATTAACATTTCAGCAGAGAGCTATACCTATTGAACGTGCCCCAATCCCTTGTAAATATAGGCCATCAGCTTCCTGCCTGCCTTTGAATACTCCGAGATTCACTAGACCCCATCTTGGTACCTCCTGCTCTTGCGGGGAGGCCATCACTGGAGGTGCTACAGACATTGAACAGAGGGCTGGCACTGCTGCAGCATACGCATGCGAAAGCGCTGGACTAGAACAATTGTCCGAAGAACAGCGCGAGCCTCAAGAGCATACTCCTTCAAGTACACCCAGTGAGGATGTCAGTGAGGGTGGGGACTCGGAGGAGAATGCCCACAGGCAACCTTCACACAGAGCTCAGATAGATCCACGAAATGCAGCTCAAACAGCGCCGCTGATTGCTGCGGACGTTTGCCTGCCTATAAGCACAAGCCAAGTGGCAGATTCCGAGCAGCTGGAAGGCGCTATGGCTTCCAAGAGCCTGGGAGCGAAGCTTGGCCAGAGCTTCAACTCGGCCGGCATCACGCTCTTCGCGCGCCTTCTCACGGGAGAGAAACACCTGGCGATTCCCCACGTCAGCGTTCCTGACGTCAGGTGAGCCCTAGCCGCACGCAACCACTCACCTGATTGTCCAGTTGTCAGCATGTCTGCACGCGCACGCCACTTGTTGATCCAGCATGCTTCTGAGTCTCGAAGGCGTCGGGCTCTGCCGTGGATGAGCTATGCATTGTTGACGGATTAAGGAAAGCTGGAGAAAGAGAGGCCTGAGTACCTAGGGAGGGAAATGCTGTTCTGAGAAAGGGGGTTAGTGTGAGTATGGCGTTTTGAGGTAGGCGCAGAAGGGGAGAAGTTTAGAGGGGGGAGTGCTTTAGAGGGAAAGGAGAGGCTTAGAGGGGGGAGTGCTTTAGAGAGAGCCGCGGGGGGGAGGGGGAGGGCGTGCTTCAGAGTGGGGCCAGCGCAACAAGTCATTACATAGTACAGACTCCTCTCAAATTTATTGTGCTAAGGAGCAACGAGTGAGGGCAGGCAGTGGCGTGCACGTGCTGGAGCAATGGACTGTCGTGTCGTAGGAACACCGAACTTCTGTGGCTGGATGTAGGGTTACAGAGCTGAAGCAGGAGGGCACTAGTGAAACCCGTGTTAAATCCTAACGATGACCCCAACTCAGCTCTCAACAGAACGGCCACTCCCTTTCCAGTAATCCGTCTCCACTCACCTTTCACAAACTTTGTGCCCCAGTCCACGAAGTTGTACCTGGACGAAGGCGCGCACACTATGTCAAGAGGGCACAAGTCTTAAACCTGCGCCCTAATTCCAAAACCCTAAAGTCGGAGCCCTATAGGCTCAGAAGAGAGGCCCATTATGAACAGCGACATCATTCCCATCTCTCCTTTGAGCCTGCGGCACCAAGCAGTATCGCTGACGTCCTTGATGAGTGGTGTTGGTACTGACACCCATGCACATTCTGACACAGAAGCACGCGCACGCGCACGCGCACACGTACACCTACAGGCACGCACACGCATACGCACGTGGACATGCACATGGACACGTGCTCTCCCCCGCCCATGGACGCGCACATGCACACATGCGCACACGCACACGCACTCGACCATGCACACGCACGCACTTCCAAGCACGCTGCCTTGCATATGTTTGAGCCCGTGCGTATATCTGACAGCAAGAATATGCCCAGGTGCCTTTTGAAGATACCCGTGTCTCTCAAGCCCATTGTGCTTCATTGCGAAATGCACAGCCGGCTTCTAAGAAACTTTCAGACTTTTCAAAGTCACGGTCGTGATTATCGTCATAATATATATATATATATATATATATATATATGTATCATATATCACATCATACATAAGATAATATCTGTATTAAAAGAAAATTAAAATTTTGTGGGAGGTGTTACAGCTTAGAAAATGCCACAGGACCTGCGTCCTCCCCACTCTACGTACTTCTAAGCATCAGCCCCACAGGCAGGACAGGGCTGGGCTTGCAGCTGCAGCTTGCGATCACCAAAGCCATGCTTGACGCTAAAACCTTAGCCTGCTTGCAGCCCCAACCCTTAAGCCCCTGCCCTAAGCCCTAGCCCCGAGCCTGGACCCGAGGCCCAGCACCCCACCGATATCGCAACCCCAATCACACATGAAAGCCCCCCCCCCCCCCCC
>WELA01012983.1:344595-363758 GCA_009602735.1 Mesotaenium endlicherianum | reverse complement strand
GGGGGGGGATATTGGGCCACTTCTTTGCCTCGGGGCTACTACTAGCCTTATGCATGCATGTGAGGAAATGGCGAGCTCGGGAAGCTGGGAGTGCCCTGGGTCTCATGCCAGGGGAGGCTGCTGAGGGATGGGCAGGGGGTGCTGATAGAGAACATGTTTCTCGAATCTGAGGGGTGTCAGGCTCCGTGCAAAATCTGCTCTTGTCTCTGAGCCACCCTCGCCCTACCATCCATGGATGCCCGCCCACCCACTGGCTCCGCCTCCCCTGCTACTGCGAGGCTTCCCATGGTCTCTCCAAGCAGTCAGACGTGGGTGTGCCCCTGAGTGCATGCCCACTACCGAGTGTAGACCAGGAGAGGCAAGCAAGCGGAGAAGCAAGATACTGGAAAAGGATCTGGCCAGCTGTCATTCAGTTATGGGAACTTGCAAGCACCTGCTGGGCGCTTGCGCAGTTGCTGCAGGGCAGGCCCCCCATTGAGGGGCGAATGCTACCGGCTGTTTGTGAGAAAGAAAGGAGTGGAGTGGGTGGGGGTTGGGGCGTGAGTTCACGCGGGTGGGGACGGATAGTAATGCAGAGGCCTCAGTAGTTGAACGTTCCTGTGGGTGACCCGACACTGGTTGCGCACGTGTGTTCTTGAGGACGTCGAGAGATTTGCAAACACCTTTAGGGCACAATGCTTGACGGGCCAGCAGCGTCCGTCATAAGGGCACTTGGACACACCTGAGCAGAACAGTGCGTCATCCTCATTCCTCTTCTGCCAAGAACAGCATTGGCCCTTGGAAAAGGGGGAGGGGGGTAGTTTTGCTGGGATGGGGGTTCGGGTTTGGGGGGGGGGGACAAGGGGGGGGGAATTTGAAGAATCTATTGGTCAGGTCAGGCCACAACACGTCATATAGTCGCATGTGAGGTGGCGGCCTAGTGGCAGCAGAAAGGCAGGCTTGCAGCGAATTAGGATTTCTCCTGACGTGTGAGGGGGCGCCACCTGTTGGTTGCAGGTGATTGCAAACCGGGCGACGGAGATCTTGGGGGGCCAGCTGGGCAACAAGAAGGCGGTGCACCCCAACGACGACGTCAACCGCAGCCAGTCGTCCAATGACACCTTCCCCACCGTGCGTGCGCCGCCACTTGTCGCCCGCTCGTCTGCTCCGCCGCCTTGTCGCGTGCCTGCTGCAGTCTCTGCCCTCGTAGCTTCTGCCCCCTCCCCTCCAGCAAAGAGGCGTGTCGAGAGGATGGTGCATGACCCCCTCAGAGTCGCGTTTGTGTCTCCTGGCTGGCTGCAGGTGATGCACATAGCGGCGGCAGTGGAGGCCAGCCAGAGCCTCATCCCCAAGCTGGAGGGCTTGCACGAGGCACTCACAGCCAAGGCAAGCGCGCACGCATTCCCCCTCTCCCCCCCTCCATTCCCCCCAAGTTTGCCCCTCTTGCCCTGCCTTGTCCTTGCTCCTCCTCCTGGCTATGAACTGTTCCTCAGTTGGCTCTGAGGTTTCTCGGGGGGCTTGGCTTGGCTTGGCTGGGCCTGGCTCGGCTTGGCTCGGCCCTCTAAGAGTGTGTGTCTGCTGTGAGCGCTATTTGTACTGCTGTTGTGAGCAATTAGAGGCCGCGCGAGTGGAGAGGGCGAGAGTGTCTCTCCCCCCCGGATCTCCCAGGTCCCCTGACGGTCTCTGCCCTCTCGCGCCCCTGTGCCGCCCGCGAGCGCAGAGCAGGCCGACGAGTTTGCAGACATTGTCAAGATCGGGCGCACGCACACGCAGGACGCCACGCCCCTCACGCTGGGCCAGGAGTTTGGCGGCTACGCCCAGCAGGTGAGAGCCAGCCAGCCAGCCTGCCCTGGCAGCTGGCGCCGCCCCCCAGCAGCCCTCTTGTGGTCAGCCCCAGAAGCTCCTCCTCAGGCCCCGGGCATTGCGCCTCTTTTCGGAACGAGGCTGGGGCCTCTTGCTTGCGGCAGTCCTCTGGAGCTCACTCCTCCCCCCCTTTCTTTTTCCAAGGCCTTCCCTGTGTGGAGCAGAGCACGAGGAGAGTGCCCGGGTGGAACCTCCCCCCACCAATGCCCTTCATGGGAACAGACAGGAGAAAGTGTTGAAAAGCCATGAGCCGTGGAGAAAGACAGGGAAGGAGAGGGAGAGAGGGGCGGGGGGAGGAGGAGGAGGGAAGGCGGCGGGCAGGAGTGCAGGTGGTTGGAGGACAGGGGGGCATGGGGGCAGGGGGCCAAGGGGCAGGCGAGGGCGGGGGCCAAGAGGGACAGGTGAAAGGGGAAGGGATGAAGTGAGGAAGCAGCAGATATGTTTGTCCCGGTACGGTCCCTGCAGCAGCTCCACTTCAGTTGCTGTGCCCGCCGCGGGGCTGGGTCGGCCGTGCATGCGACGTGACTGAAGAGACCTGGTACAACCCACAGCTGCCCTCTTGTTTGTAGCAGGAGTGCAGCTCGTGCTCTGTCCTGTGGGGTGCTACAGGGAAGTTCCCCCTACTTCTCACCTCCCCCAGCCCCCGCTCCCCAGCCAAGTCCCAGCGCCAAAGCGGGGTTGTGCTGCACAGACCCTCCCACTCGCCCTGCAGAGCGGCCTTGATGGTCGATCCAGCGGTCCACGTCTGTGCGTCATTGTGCGTGAGGCTGAGCCTGACCAGCCATGCCGGCGGGCTGGCAGGCAGGCCTGGTGTGCATCCGCTTGCCACCGCTTGCGCGTGTGTGTACATGCCCCTGCCTGCTCTCGGCCGGCTGCCTGTCTCAGGGCAGCTGCAGTTGGTCAAGCAATGACTGACGTGGTGTGGCTTTGGTGGTTGATTGTGGTGGCGGCGGTGGTTGTGCTGCTCTTTCTGCTGCCGCCGCTGCCGCTGCTGCTGCTGCAGGTGAAGTACGGAATCGAGCGGGTGAAGAGCAGCCTCCCCAGGCTTTATGAGGTCAGCCCCCCTGCCCCCCCTGCCCCTGCCCCCTTGCCCCTTGCCTGGTTCCTCCTGCTTCTCCTCCTCCTCCTCCATGCCTGCCTTGCACTCCTGGGACAATGACGATGCTTACCGCATGGCTTCCATTTGAGACGCACACGACGCAGGCCCACAGCCTTTCGGGCTCTTCTTGCTCTTCGCTCTGGCTTTCATTCTGAACCCCTAAACCCTTCACCCTTAATCCTTCACCTTATCCCCACCCTATCCACCACCCGCCTTGGACTCCATGCTTTGTGTGCATGCTCTCACTTCATTATTTCCTTGCCACCGCGCTTCCCTGAGCCCGCGGACACCGCCTGTGCCACCTTCGCCCCCCCCCATCTGCAGCTGGCTCAAGGCGGGACCGCGGTGGGTACCGGACTCAACACCAAGAAAGGGTGAGGCTGTGCCACTCTGTCCCCCTCCTGCACCGCTCTGTGCCCTTCCTCTCCTTTGGGGCTGCAGTCCGGTGGGGGCAGGGCGTGCCACCTCCTGCATCGCGGCATGCTTTCTCCTCTGTGCGGCTGACTGGCATTGACGCCCAGGCCGTCGTGCCTGTCTGCCTCTGTGTTTGCATGCGTGCCTGCCTGCCTATCTGTCCCCCTCAAATTCTGTCTGTCTGTCCTCTCCCGGCACGCTCTCAGTTGCTCATGGACTCATCTGCACCCTGACGGGTCCCTGACCTACCCCCCCAAGGGCCGCTCTTCTGTACATACATACGTGCGCATGTGTACGTTTGTGTCTGTGCACGCCTTACGTGCGTGTGTGTGTGTGTGTGTGTGCGTGTGTGTGTGTGTGCGTGTGTGCGCGTGCGTGCGTGTTGTGTTCTATCGTGTAGTGCCTACGTGGAAGCACATGCTCTTGATTGATATGCATACCGACACTGACATGCCTGTGGGGTCTCGTTGATGTTCTTGATATTTCATCTGCAAGCACGCGATGTATGGAGCATACATGATCATACCGATCTGCGTATTGGTTCTCACAGCACTGTGCGCATCCCTTTGGATCGCAGATTCGACGTGAAGGTAGCCAAAGCTGTGGCGGACGACACAGGCCTGCCATTTGTCACGGCCGAGAACAAGTTTGAGGCGCTGGTAAGTGCCACGCCTTGCCATGCGGCGCTGCCACCCCCGTGTTCATCTTCAGGAGCCCCCCGGCTTGACCCTCACACACCTGCATGCTCCAGTGTAGCCCCCCCCCCCCCCCTCCCTTTTTGACGGAGCATACTGGCTTCAGGCTTACAGTCAGTAGAGGTGTTAATGTTTTTACTCATGCATCAAGACTTTTTATGATTTTATGACTGCTCCCCCCCTCCCCACCCCCCTCGGCGGAAGCCTGCATAAGAACAGTCAGTCTCTTCAGTGACCCGAGGAGCTTGGGGGGACAGACATTGCTGGCACGCCTCACCTGCCCCTCCACCTGGAGTGTGCACCCAAAGCTTGCTCCTGACCAAAGATGGTCGTGACTAGTGGCGAATTTCCGAGCGTTCTGCGTGCCCGCCAGAGACGCATCCAGGCTCTGAGACTATGTTTGACCAAGAGGGGCCCGCGCGCTGGTGCTCGACGTGCGGCGTGTGGTGCGGGGGTGGGTGGGGTGGGGTGGGGGTTGGGGGTTTGGTTTTATGAGGGCAGGCGGCGCACGACGCCGTGGTGCAGGCCTGCGGCTCGCTCAACACGGTGGCTGTGTCCCTCATGAAGATCGGCAACGACATCCGCTTCCTGGGGAGGTCTCTCTCTTTCTCTCCTACCCTCTTTCTCTGTCTTCACCTCGCCCCAACTGCTCTCACTGCGCAAGCGCATGCGCGCGTGCGTGTGTGTGTCTGTCTCCATTCTGCTGGCTGGTTGGTTCTCCTCCTGTTGCCCTCCCCTTGCACAGCTGCCTCTGGGCCTGTTTGCCTGTGCTGCTTCCTTCTCCCATCCTCCCCAGCTCTCGTCTTTGGCTGTTCATCTCCCTCTCCAATCTGCCTATCTGGATTCGACAAGCAACAGTCTCTGGTGCCGGAAGCGCCGGGCGCTCAAACACAATGAAGGCCTCAAATCGCGTCAGCCCGCCACTTAGCAGCCCTGGGACCCGGGAGCATGGAGCATAGATTGCTCCTTCTCCTCCCCCCCTGCGGGTGGCTCAGGGATGCGCCTGAGACTACACGTGCACAGCCTACATGTGCGTCTAGAATGCGAAACCAAGCTGAAATTGTAGGTTATGGCAGAGCTTGGTCATCTCTCCTGGAGGAAAAACTGCACGGGGAAGCTGCTGACAACGAGGCTAGAAGACGAACCGGGCCCACCAGGACATAGGGTGCAGGAAAAGAAAGAAAAACAAAATAATGTTTGAACTTACATGGGGATAGGATGTATTCCTGTCACGCTCTGTCACTCTAAGCTCCAAAAGTCTGGGTCGAGCCTGGCACCCGGCGCGGAACTGACAGCACGTCTGCGTGTGCGGTTGTGTTCGTGTGTGTGTGTGTGTGTTCGTGTGTGTGTGTGCGTGTGTGTGTGTGTATGCACGTGTTTGTGGCAGCGGCCCGAGGTGTGGGCTGGGGGAGCTGAAGCTGCCGGAGAACGAGCCGGGCAGCAGCATCATGCCGGGCAAAGTGAACCCCACGCAGTGCGAGGCCCTCACCATGGTGTGCGCTCAGGTGAGCGAGAGGACCCGGGGGCCGCACACATCTCCTGTCCCTACGTCTCTTCCTCTTCCTGCCTCCTTTCCCTCTCCCCGTTTCTCTCTCTCTTCCTCGCTCTCTTGCCCTCTACATCCCGCGCTCCCTCCACCTCCAGGCTCCAGATCTCAGCAGTGTGTGTGGGCTGCAAAGCTCTCCCTGCCTGACTCTGGCTTGCAGTGGTGCAAAAGTCTTGCAGGTGCTGGTGGTGAGGGCCTGCCCCCAACGCCACATTTTCAGAGGGAAAAGGTTGGAGAGGGGATGAAGGGATGGGGGGGCAAGGGGCGGGGGAGGAGTGGGGGTTGGGGGGTCCAGAATTCTCAAGTTTAGGGTTTCAGAATCTTCTTGTAACATAACGTCTGATTGCGTGTATTGGGCCTGAACATGCACGCGCCCGCGCTTGTCGCGTTTGTTGTGTGCCTGCGGTGCGCAGGTGATGGGGAACTCGGTGGCGGCGTCGATCGGAGGATCCAACGGCCACTTCGAGCTCAACGTGTTCAAGCCCATGCTGGCCTCCAACATTCTGAGGGTACTCATCGACACGCAGATGTGCCCGAAAGAGATAGACGCGCACACATGCACGCGTACAACATGCATGAGGGAGATGTGCGTTACATACGTGCACACGGACGTGTTCGCGTAAAAAACGTGTGAAGATGCATGTGTGCGTGGGTACATGCATGCACACACATAGATACATGCATGCGCTCTGATGCTACAGGCACCAGCCTTCATCCCGCTCATCTCAAACAGCCGGCCCCCTCCCCCCCTGCCCCTTCCTCCCCCTCCCCCTCCCCTCCCCTTTGCTGGTGGGGATGCACCCTTGCCCAACCCATGCTCTCTTCTGGTGTTGGTGTTGAGTACTTGCCCAACCCAGATGCCCTCCTCCGTCTCCTGCTCTTTCCCCCCTTCCCCTCCCAGGAGCGTGCCCCTAATCAGCTATGCTGCACTGGGCACTCACAAGCTCCTCTTGCGAGCAAGACTGACGGCCAGGCCGTGCTCTCCGCACACATGCCGCACGCACGCGCACCCGCACTTTGGGTCATGCCTTCTCCTCTGGCAGGTGCCGCGATGCCATTTTGCTTGCTGAATGCTGGGTGAGGCAGGAATCGGGGGTGGAGGAGATCCCCGGACCCCTGGCCAGTACCACGGACCTCTTTTGTTTGTGCGCATGTGATGGGCCTGGAAGCCTCAAAAGTTTGTAGAGTATTGGCTGCTTCTGACTATGTGATTGACCTCGATTGGCCTCGAATCGCTCTGACCGGCCCTTACAGGCTTTTTTTTTTTTTTTTTTTTTGGGGCAACTGGCTGGCTGCACCCACACCCCCGAGCATCGGCCCTACTTCCCTTCAGATGGCCTCCTTGAAATGTCTGACGCGTTCGCTACTGGATGTGTGTGTGTGCGTGTGGGCGCGTCTTTTTTGGTGTCTCTGTGTGTTTGTGTGTGGGGTCGGCATCTGAGAGAGAAGTCCATGCGGCTCCTGGGTGACGCGGCGGACAGCTTCCGGAAGAACTGCGTGGAGGGCATCGAGGCCAACAGGGGCAAGATCTCCCAGATCATGCGCGAAGTGAGCACGCGCACGCGTCTGCGCTTCCTGCGGCGGCCAGCCCCCCTCCCTCCCTCCCCCCCTCTCGGCTCGCTCTTCCCGCCTCTGCTCTCACAATGATTGCGCCACGACATCCACTTTGACTTCCAACACTTTGGCTCTGCAGCTCCGCCCAAGCCCCCAGTCTTGCGAGCTCTGCCCCTCGCCCTCATAGGGAGCCATCTGTCAAAGCCGATCCGTGTATTGGAGCCCCTGCCTGCATTGGTTCTCAGTCTGCTGCGTGGTGANGGAGGGGACAAATGGGGAGGGGGAGGGGGTGTGTGGGGTAAGGTATTTGGGGCAGAGCTCCACTCAAGCTGTGCCTCCCCAGGTTGTTTAATGTCAGCAGGGCCGGGGCCAGCTGGCTCGCCTTGGTCTATACTTGTGGAGTGCCTGCACCGTCTCTGCTTGTGCCCGCTGCTCTGCTTCCTCTGCGTGGATCTCGGCATCGGAGCGCCTGCCAGTCGACCTGTGACTCTGCAGCGTCCGTGCGCAGAAAGCCCGGCCTCTCCTGCCTCTGTTTGCTCTTGTCGGAGGCCGCTGCTGGTAGGATGTGATACTTGAGCGGAGAATATATCTGCGTACATGGCATGTATTCATCGCTTAAGGTGGAAGCGTGTGGGGTGATTGAGGCTGACCGTGTGCTTGAGTGTGGGCCATGTGTTGTGTGTGCAGTCGCTCATGCTGGTGACTGCCCTCAACCCTGTAAGTGATGCATTGCTCAGCCCCTTTCCCCCACCCTTCCCCCCCCCCCTCTCTCTCTCTCTCTCTGCGTGTGTGTGTGTGTGTGTGTGTGAACATATGTGGGCGCGTGTTCTAATCTTTGGGTATGTGCATATCTATGGTCATTTCTCGCAACCTTGTGCTTTGTAGCGTTATATCAATAAGTGCATGCGTAGCGAGACCATGTGACGATCAATTGCAGCAGTCAGTCTCTTGTGAAAGGTTGAGTGTATGGGTATTTGATGTTAAGACTACAGACAAGAGATGGTGGCACAGCCCATGGTGCTTTTGGGGCCTGAAACACTCTTGGATGGGGGGGCAATGTGTGCAGTACATTGGATATGACAATGCGGCAGCGGCGGCAAAGAAGGCGCACAAGGAGGGCACCACTCTCAAGGTTCGCTTTTCGACACCCCTCTGCTTTTCAAACTCCCTCTTTTGTTCCCTCTTTCGTTCCTGCTATCTCACACATGCAAGTTAGCGCTGTCCTGTTGCAACTGGCCAGTCTTGTAGTCTCCTTTTGTAAAGAGTTCCTTTTCGCACTGTTTGAAGTGATGTACGTCCTTATATTCTGAATTGTGTGCTTGGTTCCTCCCTTGTGGGGAGCCTCACATGCTCGTGTGAGGCAGGAAGCGGCGGTGTCCCTTGGTGTCGTCACACCCGAGGAGTTTGACGAGTGGGTTGTGCCCGAGAAGATGCTGGGTCCCTCGGACTAAAGCAAAGGAGTGCCACGTCATCATTTGACTAACGAAGTACGAATAAGATCAGTGTGGACCTCTTGTTAGTCGATGGATCACTTCCGCCTAAGACATGGCCCCATTCCAGCATCTCACACCCCCAATGCAATTTCGGCTGTCTTTGAAAGTCTTACCTGTGTAACGGACTTGGGTCCTCTCCACATTGGAGTTGGACATTGTGGTTGGCAGTTGGGTCTCATTTCCCGGTTAGAAGAACGATGCTAAGAGGTACACATTGAAGCATGTCTGTTATGGATGTCAAAGAGTATCATCACATGTGCTTGTTTTTAGGTGAACATGAACCAAGGGCTTGAGGGTGTTATTCAAGAGGTATGTCAATGTCGCAGTGCGGAGTTGACTACCTTCTGCTTGTACGACACATGAAATAACCATGTGGGCTGTCCAGGTGGGAATTACTTTTCTAGCACAAGGTGATGCATTTCTGAGGAAACCAAGATACATAGTCAATACATTTCCATGACAAGTCGCGAAGATATGATCTAAGACCTAACTGAGTTCACTCACGCGCAAGTCTTACTTGTACAAAAGTATGCGTGAGGAACATGAGCTCAAAGTTGTTGGAGGTTTTTTGAGAAATGTTCTATTTCAACAATTTTGTTGTTTTGGCCGGCTGAAAATGTGAGTTATGATAACAAACTTGTGGAGCGCTGTCCCATGGGGGATATGAAACTTACATCTTGAGTCAATCGATCCCGATGATTTCGTGACTTGCACATGTTCAAGGTGTGTGAGAGAGCAAGCACAAAGTATAGTCAAACGCAGAAGCTATAGTGAAGACTATACTAGAAGATGATTGGCTCAAAGCACAAGGGACGTTGTCGACGGTGCTCAAATCATTTGTTGTTGCCTATTTGGAGCATACATATGTTATCTCTTGTGTGTTCCATCAAGTTGGGGTTAGGATGAGTCTTTGAGCCCGTAATGGCAACAGGGACGGAGCGTGCTTTGCACCGCAAGTTGGCACATATATCATAATACAATTTATTTTTTCTGAAGGTTGCATGTGCAAGTTTCATGCAAGTCTTGGAAGCTTGTCCTCAAGATTTGAAGTGCTCATCACTTTTGTAGCAAGATTGAGAAAGTTCAAGTGTTCAAACATATGATTGAGTGAAGCCAAAATCATGTCAAGTCTTGGAGGGAACCATATGCTGCAAGATGTCGCTTTTCTTGAGCTCATATAGCTAGAGGATGCAATGAAAGTTTTCAAGGATATATGGACTAACTTGGGCGTGTGCTCATGAAATTGGCAAGCATGGCTGACGACTCCAAGAAAAAACTTGGTGAAACACACCATCACCTTCAATGATCAGGAGGCAGGAAGTTGCACATGTATGGCACGACCAGGCACGACGATCACAGTTTGAAGGTTGACTTTGAATTTAACGACCGAAAGTCACACGCTTCATCTGTTTCCTAATGCATTTGGGCCCATTTGGGCAAGTTTGGGCTGGTTTGGACACTTGTAAGGGGAAGTTCACCGTACTGCCTGGTACAGCCTGGCATCGCCTGCTATTGGCTCACTTCCTGACATGGCCTTGCATTGCCTGTCATTGCCAAAGGTAGCATCAGGGGACTGCCGGGGACTGCAGGGGACTGCCGGGGGCAGTCCACGAATGGAAGAAGCCCCAGTGCTTTACACGAACGTAGTGACGTGGTGGTCACTCTTGCACGCTTGTCAATTATCAAGTGTTGCTCATTTTGTGTCATTTTGTGTCATTTTGGCTCATTTGGACTCATAGACACAACGAACCGACACAAGCAGACACTGGTGCTGCTGGGTGCTTCAGGCAACGTCAGGTAGGTGCTTTCAAGTGCTTTTTTATAGATACTCGAAGGCAGAGGAGCCTGGAAGGCGCCGCCGAAAGAAACATCGAAGGGAAACTCCGGAGTTCGGACGAATCTGGGAGTCGAGGGATCAAGAGACCTCATCACGACATCCTCAGCCGAGTGCAGAGGAGTATAACGAGCGTTAAATTGAGCGGCTTTGTTGTAATTGAGAAGTCCTTGTTCAGTCTTCTAGCGTATGGTAAATTGTCTTCAGCTTTGTCTTCAGTTTTCTTTGAATAGTATGCCGAGACAAAGGACTGCCTTTTGGAGGAACTGCTAGTGTTCGGTTGCAAAGCTACTTCTATTGCTTCTGCTGCTTAATTTCTGAATACTCAATATCAAGCCGAGAAGAGAAGGATACGACAGATCAACGACGCTAGTCAATGCAGCTTGTTTCCGGCAAACAGCAAGCATCCTTGAATCAGCACAACGTTGATTTGTGCAGTGCGAGAAAGATGCCAGCACAAGATAGCGGAAGCTTTGGTTCTATGCTAGAATCAGGTGTGCAGGCTGCACAGAAGACGCTCGGTCGATTCTTAGAGCAGAACCATATTCAGTTGCAGCAACTTAGCTTTCCTCCCAATGCGGGTCACAGCTTTCTGTCAGGAAAAGAGTCACCTCTGCAACCAGACTCGAGATCAAGAAGGCGGCGGCATAGAAGTAGCGGGGAGATATCATCGTCACGTAGGCCGAGCAGTGTAGAGTTCATGTCTTCGCAAGGAAGCAGTCCAAAAGTTGCAGACTTGCATCTAGCTTCAACATCAACAAAATTTGCGCCTGGAAAGGAGCCCCTGTCTGGAGAAGATACAGGCATCATCCGTTCAACACAGCCAACAGCTGCCCAGTTCCTTAAACATCCGGTTGCATTGTTTCACTTTGTTCCAAAAGATGGTGCCCTCTTTGTTGCGGGAGCTGTAGCTGGGGCAGTAGCTAAAAGCATCACGGCACCTCTGGACCGCGTAAAATTGCAGATGCAGGTACAGAGCACAAACCTCCTCGTAATTCGTTTTGTAAAATAACAAAACTTCAGATTAATATTTATGTAGGTGTCTGTATCCTGTGCTCATGCATTTCTCCTTCATGATTATTTTCTTCCACTTAGTTGGAGTCACCTAGTGGCAAAAAATTTCATTGTGCAGGTTGCTGGTGTCCAAGTCGCTAAAGAGGGCGCTAAGAAGATCAGCCTTCTTGGGGTAAACCTGCAGTCTCTTTGTCCTTGTGTACTGACAAAGTTATACAGGGTGCAATTCTATGGCACATACTAAGAGGAGACTTGTTTTGGTTTCTGTTATATTGCATGTGCCTTGTATAAAACATTGCAGGTCCTTCTGGGATTATTGGACATGGTAGTTGTAGCCACCAAAATTGCTTGCATTCATTGAGCACAATGCTTCTTGAGCTGGGTACGTGGCCATTCCATTGGGTTTCTCTCTATCTGAACAGCACTTGAAGGAGTGCTTGATAGACTATTAGCGGAGAAAAAAATCTAAATTTTCTTGTTTTCCCCCCGATCCTATGTTCCCCCCCCATTAAACAGTTATTTTTGAGCAGGAGTTCAGTTACACTTACTTGGACTGGACTCAATGCCTTAAAGAAGGCTTAGTCTGCAACATGAAGGAATCATTATTTAATCAGCAAGCCCTTTTTGGCTGTCATTGCTGCAGGCTTTTGTCAAGATCTTCAATGAGGAAGGAGCTGCCGGTTACTGGAAGGGTAACATGCCGCAGGTAATGCTTGATGAATAAGCTCTGTAATTGTTGGAGTGGTGCTTATGTAGCAGGAGCTCATTTAAATAGCTGTTGTATGGGTGTATGAGAACCAAACTTGAGTGCAAGTTAGCGACAGGCTGGAGGTGCACGGGATGTTGAATGGCTCTTGGTTGAGATTTATGGCTAACTGAGTACCTTCGCGACCTAGTTTTGTGCAGGTTTTGAGGATCATCCCTTACAGTGCTGTGCAGCTGTTTGCATACGAGAGCTACAAGGTACGTCGTCCTAAGCAGTGTATGGTAGAGCATAGAGTGAATTGCTGCCAATGGCGATATGTGAACTTAGGCCTACTTTTATTAAAAGATGCAGCTACTCTGGATCTCGTCATTTGCTATTGCATTCACCTCCCTTCTTTCCTCTGAGTATGGTGCCGGTTAGATCACTTCTTCAAGCTTGCTGTGTGGGTTGTGGAGGAAGCAATCTTCTAGTTACAGCTTGACCACATCATGTCTGTGCATGTAGCTCTTTTCTGGTACATCTGGCCAGTCAAGGAGTGTCACATTTCTTGTCCATGCTTAGGGAGCGATAATTTTAGTACAGCTCAGGCTGTCTAATATACAGACTACATTTTTGAAATTAGATTTTAAGCTATGCAGCATTTCTTAGTCAGAGTGAAGCAGTACTTTATATTGCGACTTGCTCCATGGCAGAAAATATTCCAAGGCACAGATGCAGAGCTGTCAGTACCGGCAAGGTTGGCAGCAGGAGCTTGTGCCGGCATGACTTCAACGCTTGTGAGTTCCCAATGAAAGTCGACTTGTTGTACCATGTGATCGTAATAATTGAGCTGCAGTAAGAGCCTACTGGACAAGGCTGCAGGGTATGGTGGCAGCTGCCCGCTGCTGCAGTATTTCCTTATTGTAACTAATAAAGTTAGTAGTAGCACAAGGGAAGGCTTTGAGTTGGCTGAGATGAATGTTTTCCCGATAGACAATGGAAGGGTGTGGATACTTTAGCACATTGGGGTGGATAGAAAGAAGGTATACCACGTCGGGAAATTTGATGAAGCAATTATGGGAGATAAGGGGCAGCCAGCTTTATATCAGATTCTGGAGCTAAATCAGAAGGTTATATATGGTGTTAGACCTATGCATGTGGTGCCTATGGGGTCAAGGGATGGAGGAGGCAGGGCACATCGTTTCCAGGAGATAATATTTGGTGATTAAAGGACAAGTGGACTGTGTGAGTTTACAGAGCAAGAATAGGCAACCATGTCTTTCTCCCACCGGATTCGCTCAGCACCCTCCCATCACGTCAAGCACAAAACTGCATGGTTACATAGATGGTGGACAGAGTCAGTCACCTCACCTCATCAGCTGACATACGCTTAGGATTGGGGAACTTGTATGGGCAGGTGACGTACCCCTTGGATGTGCTTCGTCTACGTCTCGCCGTGGATCCACTTTCTAAGTCGATGAGCAAGGTGCGTACCCATAAGTGAGCTGTTTATGTTAACCTTATTGTTGCAGTCAGTGCTAAAGTCTTCTTATGAGCTTGCAAAGGAATGCCATTACCACTCCCTGGGTTTGGTCCTTGAGTTTCCGTGTGGGCCTATTACTGTTGCATGTTGGACTTCATGTCTTCCAGTTGGAGCGGAGTGCATTTTCCCAACCAACTGGTTTCACTTAGTGCTGGTCTTTGTAGCACAGTTGAGACGCTAATGTGGCCCTACCCCCATCTGCCAGAAGCTGTAAGTTATTTTTGCTGATGAAAGGCTGCTCTTTGCGTTGTGCCTGCATTGGGTCAACATTAAACTTACTGATAGATTTTCGCAAGCCTTTTGAGGCTGGCATTTTTGTTGGTGTCAATTTATCACCATGCGAGACCACATTCTGCATTTGATTGACTCATTTTTGTAGTCTGCATGATATTGTGTTGTTGATATTGACATGACAGGTGGCCCTTAACATGCTGCGAGACGAGGGAGCTGCCTCGTTCTATAAGGGACTGGGCCCATCCCTGCTGGGAATTGCGCCTTACATTGCCATCAACTTTTGCGTCTTTGACCTGTAAGTGTGCTTCGTATGACCACCCACCTGCTCAACCCCTTGAGAGAAGCCAGGAGGGTTAGTAGAGACTAGCATAGTGCAGGGACCAAGGACTCAGGACCCTGCTACATGTTGTCTTTCCTCCTGAGTCCAAGAGAGCCCACATCAGCATGTGAAAATACATTCCAGCCTTTCTTGCAAAGTTGAAAGCTGTAAAAGCTGGGATGATAGCTGGGGATATCGCGAGCTGAGGCTGCAGCTGACTTGCTACAGAGGTGGGGGCAGACTTTCTGGGCGAAGGGCAGGTTGAACTGGGGCCTGTAAGATAGAAAAGGAGAGGTGTGAGGTACAATGCACATCAAGGTGATGAGGTTCGGGATGCAGCAATCAATGACTGCAGGCAGAGGTCAGCTGTGGGTGGGGACGTGACATAAGGCCAAAAGAGGCAGAGTGCGGGCATGAATTGATTATTTATCATGTTCAAATTGGGTGAGAACATTTATCACACAACTTTATGCCCATCACTATTCACTTTTTCTATGCTGTCTAGTTGTTGAACCACGACAGTGCTAGTTGAGAACCTGCCGAAGCCATTAATTAAGCGACTGGACCTCCAGCAGATACTGCTGCTATGCTGTTGTAGCAAGAGGGGGAAGGGCCTACACATGAATGCCGTGCACCTCTTGACCACTGTGGGGTTGGCAAAAGATATAGTGACAAGATACACTCTCTCGTCGAACTCCTGGCTGCGAGCCTGGCTGCTTACTCTCACCAGCAATCTCTATTACATCCCGTTGCGAACGGACCTCTAGTTTAAGAGAGTACGTCAGACTGCGTGGGGCAGTAAGGTAGGCCAAGGCATCCTAGAGAGTATATACACGGTTGCATCTATACACAGCCACCTTCTCACATCTTAGACTTGGCCCCGGTTTTACGCGGGCCCCAGACAGAGTTACCTGCGGCACAGTGGGTGGATTGGGGTGCTCAAACCACATTGATAAATCCTCCTCTCGAGCCTTCTCTGCAACTGCACCCCCGCCCCTTGTTAACCCCCACCTTCTGCTCGGGAATGCTGGTCCTGCTGGTAGCTTCTTCTTGATCTCAGAGTAGATATTGAGACAGACGCTAGCACCCGTGCATTCTTTGCATCAACAATCACGAACTGAGTTGGCTCGGCTCCCGGCTGTACCGGGCTGTGTCGCTGCGTCTTTGGCGGCGGCGGACAGGATCAAGAAGTCGATGCCCGAGGACTTTAGGAAGAAGCCTATTGCATCATTTGTGACGGCACTGGCTGCCTCCACGGTGGCCACAGTGACGTGCTACCCCCTGGACACCGTCAGGCGGCAGCTGCAGATGAAGAACACCCCCTACAAGAGCGTCCTCGATGCCATCCCAGGTGCTTACTCCCCCTCCCCTTTGTCGCACGGGACAAGTGTCTCCTCCTACGCCTGAGTGCACACCCCCTCCTTTGGAACCCGCCAGTGGCTGGTTTGCACGGTAGTGCTTGTAGTGCCAGTGCAGACGCGCTGAAGTAAGTGGATGCTTTGAATGCCCGGGTGCATGCAGGGTAGAGGGTTGGCCTGCCATGTGGGTCGGGCATTGGGTAGTTGGCGCATGACGGTCAGATGGGCACGTCGAGCAAATTAGTTACCCCGCCGATGACTCTCATAGCGCGTGGCTCCTTTTCTCTGGTGGAAGTACTGTCAATGAGATTTTGCCGTTTTCAGAGTCAAACGAAAAAATGGAAGAAGGCCACGTGTGGAATTGTTGAGCCCTATGCTCCGCGCCGTTTCAGTACTTTGGGCTCACTGGAGCGAGCATTGCAAATGGAGGGTTGACGTCAAAAAGGGGTGGGCTGGTCGCGAAGGTGGGGGGGTGGGGGATGGAAAGGGCTTTTACACTCAATGTCGTCGCCCTGAAGGAAGGAAGGGCGATATGTCAGTAACACCGATTGCATAGTGGCGTGGATGCTCCTGTAGGCCATGTTTTCAGGACGGATATAGTAAGTGATTGGCGAGGTCAGTATCTCGAGAAATAGCAGCCAAGAGGGAGCACTGGCTGCCTTCGGGAGGGCACTTGACGGCGTCCTTCTGTGAAGAGCTTCGTGGCGTGGTTGGACTGCAGGGCCTTGGGACGCAGTGTTGTGTACTTGGTGGCGATGAAGTCGAGGGCAGCAACTTGATCAGAAGGGGGGGACTTGCGTCTGTCCTTTTGAAGCTCATGCTGCCATTCCTCTTGCCTGACTTTGTTGCCGTCGACCTGCAGGCATTCTCGCACGGGACGGCGTCCCCGGCCTCTACAGGGGCTTCTTGGCCAATGCCCTCAAGAACCTTCCCAACAGCAGGTAAAGCATCATGCCACGCCCCTTTCCATCCATCCTGCCTCAGATCAGCTAGGGCGAGTGGCGCCGTGCGCGGGTCGTCTTGTGGTCTGTGTGTTTTGAGGCTTGTCTTCCCTCTGGTGTCATCCCCCGTCCAGAAATGATCTGGATGGTACCTTTCAGTTGGCTTTTGGGTCGTGACATTCTCCAGCTGCGCGTGGACATCATGCGGGAGGAACCTCTTTTTGACATTGGCTTCTGTTACACATGTATTGCCTGTCATATTTGGACGACTCATGTCAGAGTCCTCAATTGGTGTCTGGCCTCATGCCCTGTCGGTCCTGTCGGCAAGTCGGGCGTAAGGGACGCTGGCCACAGCATCGCGCGGTCGTCTTTCTATTTTTTGGGGTAGGCTAGGCCCTTGGGACGTGAGTACAACTTGTGGAGAGTACGTTCTCCAGCGGGATTCGTAACGACTTGTTCGATGTGCCACCTGTCGGTTGTGCAGCATTCGCCTGACCACGTACGATGCTGCCAAGAACTTGATCGGCACCAGCAAGGTAGTGTACGATTCTCTTGTCCAGGAGAGGAAAGCAGAAAGCGAGGCACCGGAAGCACCCCAACAATCGTGAGACTAGCAGTTTGTGAGACTAGCGATTCTACCTTCTTCTTGCTCCTTGCCCCTCCAATTCATGGTACTACTACCCTTGTGGGCATATAGTCAGATGTAGGACGCAGTCGCCGGCAGGAAATATATGTACTCAAGCATGTAGGGTATCAGATAGGTTTCAGTGTAGTCGACTAGTTCCTTCTCCAGCCTTCACATCGGGCTGTCCCCGTTACATTTGCACAAATAGTGCCAGGTGAATTTTCCTCTTTGATTATGTAAGCTCCATCTATTATGGAGCAACCAGACCAAAGCAATCATTTCAAATTGACTCTTAAGTTTTCTTTGCTTTGAGATTTGTACGTTGTGACGTAAAAAGTGTCATGGAAATTTCTCGCCACAGGACTTGTTATCAACCTCCTGTTGATCGATTCAAGCTCGTTATATCATCAGCTTTTGCTCCACCACGGTGAAATAACGTGCTGCACCCAATCAGCAATGCTTCGTTTTGCCAGCTTGTCTGCCAATTCTTTGCCATGAGATGGTGGGCTGAGCAGAGGCTTTACCTTTCGAGTACAACTTGACATCAACGGCCAGAAGCGCATGAAACACCTCATCTGACTCCAGCACGTCTGCCAATCACGCTTAATTGGCAATGTGTTTGCCCATTCGTTTTGACTGCTGAAAAAACTTGCGCGCAATACAGGTCGCAGCCTCCCAACCGTGTCGCCAGGTTGAGTGTTGGATACAATTGGGCAGGCTTCAGATTATAATTTGAACCTGACATGAGACTTTGCCAGGTGAGCATGTTGATGCATCTTACAGTCCAGGAAGAGACTGCGTGCAACTCACCAAGCAGGTACTAATTGCAGGGGCCTGCATGTCACGTATATGTTCTTCAAGCCAGGTCTAGTTGGTACTTAGCTTGTCCCATCTGCACACAGCAGGCCTAGTGCAAGCGAAGCTAGGCCCCTCAGTGTCCCATAATTAAAGTGCACGCATTATTTCCTCCAGCTTTGTAGCAGCGCAGGCACGTGCGCGTGTGCGCTTCTCAGTCTTCTATATATATTCAGACATGGCTTTTAGGTTGATAAATTGATGCCTTACAAGCCGTCTGCAACTTGATCAGCGGCTACCTCCCAACTTCTTAAATCGGAGTGTCTAATTCTACATGCAGCCGGCCTCATGATACCCCTGCCAAGTTATGGATGCATACTACTGGCCGATGGCGTGAGACAAGCGCAGCATTGTTCGCAAGTGTGCGAGTACACTGGTGTTTCTGTTGTGGTAGGCTATCACTAGCTAGCTTCTGCATATGCCTGAAAAAGGGGCACTAGGAGCAATGGTGCATCCTGATCGTAGCATCATCTCATTAGAGAGGGGCTGAGCCCCTGCAGTTCGTGCTGCACGTGTAGCAAATTGCACAGCTGGCCCTGCATTGGCCGAAATTAACTTTGTGTACACGACCACTTGAAGTCCCAATATTGCTTAACGCAACAGGCAGAACTCCTTTAAGCGTCTGAAAGGAATCAATATTATTTGACAAAGGAAAAGTTTGGATCTTGCAAGAATTGATGACTGTAACATCACTCGTGCAGAGTACAAACATGCTTCTGCGCATAATAGCGTCATCGTCAGAGGGTCTTATAGAGTTGTGGCTCAAGCATGCTGGCAGGATGGTAGACCTTGGTTACACAATTTTGCCGACAAAATAGGAATCTGCATGTTAAATCATTTTTAAGGACGGCTTTCAGCGCCCCAACAATCTGGTACATGACAGGAAGAAACCGAACAATGTGCTCCAGCACCGGCTTATCGCAGCTTGCACAATCGTGGCCTGTCGGTGTACTCCCGCCCGAAGAGCTTCAGCGACAAGCCTATGGCAGCAGCCACACCCGCGCCTGCCACCGCCGTCAACACCGACGCTACCGGCCTTTCTCCAACTGCACGCGCATCACAAGACAAGGAAGCGGCACCAGAAGGGGGCGGGAAGGAAAAAGGAGGGGGGG
>WELA01012983.1:324558-334558 GCA_009602735.1 Mesotaenium endlicherianum | reverse complement strand
CCCCCCCCCCCCCNCTCCCCCTCCCCCTCCCACTCCCCCTCCCTCCCTGGCCCCCCCTCCCTGCTGTCTAGCACTGGCAGCACACTTGGCGTGAGGATAGAGATCTGCAACGCCGCTGCCAGAGGCACCGCAGCGTAGCGCATCACCCTCCATCGTTCCTTCCATCGGTTCCAGGCCCCAAAGAAAGCGGCGCGCAAAATGGAAGTGCAGACAGGGACACCGCCAGCGCCAAGGGTGGAGATTGAGGGGATGCCCAGAGCTGGATGAGTGGAAGGGAAGAGAATAAGGGGGAGGGCGTGGAGGGGACTGGCGGGGCAGGGCGGATTGGGGTGGGGAGGAGGGTGGGGAGGGGGAGAGATAGAAGAGGTCACCTGCTGCCAGAGGGGCAGGGAGGTGAAGCCAGGTCCCGCCTTCTCCCTCTTCTGCGTGCTGCTCACAGCCACGGCCGCACGCGGGGGCCAGCCAACACAGGCCGGCCAGGGGCCAGGTGTCACGCGGCGAAGAGCGCAACAGGAGTGTGAGGCCTCACAGCACTCAAGGGGAAATGCACAGAGGAAAAGGACAACAAGAGGCGAGGTTGGGTGGGGGAGGGGGGGGGAGACAAGCGAGGCAGAGGGTGCAGGCAGTATGGACAAGCCATACAGAGGCATTCTTGCAGAGGTTCCGGTAAACCCCGCGCCCAAGCCTGATACCGTCCCTGACCCGAATCCCAAACCTAATGCCTAAATCCGTCCCCCGAGACGAGAAGGGAGCGACCACGGGAGGAAGCGGAGGAGGAGGTGCAGAAGGTCAAGGAGAGGGGAAAGGAACGTGAGGGAAGGCAGGCAGGCAGGCAGGGAGGGAGGGAGGGATGGAGGGAGGGAGCGCGCGCGTACCTGACAGTGAGGTCGGCCTGGTAAGACACAAAGAGGCCGGGCGCGGACAGCGCGCTCAGCACCAGCTTCACGTACTTCTTCTCATCGCTCCGCTGCTCACGCGCGTTACACGCACATGCACACGCACACGCACACACTCCTTCGGCTCCCCTCAGAGGAGGCTTCTGGCCTTGCTGCTCTGCTGCGCTGCTCTGCTGATTCGACGGCCCATTCATGGCATATGTACGTACATGAACAGATAAATTTACATGTGATACACATATTTATACACATACATATGTATATATATGTGTATATATATGTGTGTTCACAGATATATACGATGACTATGGGGAAAAGTAAATGAGCGCAGTAGGCCCCACGTACGGGCTGCCGGAAATGCACCGATCTGCTATATTTCCAATGGCTCAGCTCGAAGACCAAGTGAGCTCTGCCCTCTGCCCGCTGCCCTCCAACCCTCTTTGCACGAGTGTGAGATGTGAGAGGAGGGGTACGCGCGTCAAGGTGCGCGCGCGCGCTTGTGCACATGCGCATGCATATCTCAGGGAGCGCCGCATCCTCTCCTCTGAGATGAAAGAGCACTTCCCCCAAAGGCACGGCAACTCGCCCGCCGCCACAGCTTGCAAGGTCGCAAGGCCGTCCACAGCTCGAGATTTGAAAAGAAAAAAAGAAAAGCCTCACTTTTTACGGGCAGGCAAGCACTCCGGCAGCCAGCCAGCCAGCCAGCCAGCCAGCGAGCCCCAAGCGCATTGCCTCCTCTGAGGGCACTCTCCTTAGGCTGAGGTGCTGCTCCCCTGAGACAACCTCCCAGCAGCGGTGCCCTGATCTGGCGTCTCACGGGCGCGCGCGCGCGCGCTCCGACACCCAAGCGTGCGCGCATGCTCATCTCGCCAGTGCCAGTGGCAGTGCCAGTGTCAGGCTCTTCACAACCCAAGACGTCTCACCCCCGCTTGTCTCCAAACCCTAATTGATGACCCCAAACCTAGCCTAATACCCAAACCTCTTACCTATTCACATCCTCTCCGAGCCCTAGCCTCACAAACCTCTAGCCCTATCTCCAGCCTCCAAGCCCTCGCCTCGGAACCCTAGCATCCAGGATCCTAACCCTAGCCTAGTCCCAACCCTATCCATAGCCTCCGCTCCGCAAACCCAAAAAAGCACCTTGTGCCCTGCCCTGTACCTCCCTGTTGCTGCAGCAGCAGCAGCAGCTCTGCAGGAGGAGGATAGCAAGAAACTTTCCTGCACCTTCTCCCAGACAGGGAAACAACCCATCGGTGGGTGGCGTGGTTTTGAGATCTAGGGTGTAGGGTTGATCCCGGGCTCTGGGGTTTGCGGGGGTCCCGGGTGGAGGCGGGGCGACACCTGGCGGGGGGTGAGGCGTGCCAGCGAGGGGTTGCAGGGCAGCACTCTGGCGCCCCTGACTCGGTACACATAGGAGCGCCGGAAGGACCCCACGAGCTCCCTCTGGCTTATCACCACCAGGTACGGCCCTGCACCCCCCCCATACATACTCTCACACACACACGCACGCACGCACGCACGCACGCACATCCACGCACAGTCACAGGCAGGCACACGCTCACCCAATCAGGCAGGCAAACACGCACGCAGGCATGCAGGCAGGCAGGAATATGCAGGGGCACACACACACACACACACACACACATACGTACACACACACACACACACACACACACACACACATACGCACGCAGGCATGCAATCAGGCAGGCACACGTGCACGCCGTCAGGCAGGCACGTAGACAGGGGAACAGGCACTCACGCAGTTAGACAGGCAAAGGCAAGCAGGCAAGGGGCAGGGGGGCAGGGAGGGAGACGGGCAGTGAGCGCACGGCTGAACGTATTGAGTGATTAATTAAGTATGGGGGCGAAGAGCTGCAGCGGGGGAAGCTCAAGGGGGGTAGGGTCGTGGGCAGCCCAAAGAAGGTGGCCGGCAAGACCAAAGAGGTGCATGATGTGTTCACACTGGAACCGGACAATGCCACAGGAAACCGGATCCACGCGCTACACTGTTGTTTCGAATTTATCCTTCTAGGCGGCATCTGAATCCAGAGCAGCCCACACCCCTTAGCGCATGCGCAAGTCTCTGGGATGCAGTGGGAAAGCGCCATGTGTCGGCTACAGGCACGGGGGTCCACCAGCCCTTCCTAGCCAGCTTTCTCCTTCAGGGTGCGCAACTGAGCACCGAGCACCGTGTGCGGAGTGCAGGACAGCTGGCAGACCTGCAGCAGTCCTCCGGCCGAGACTGGAACAGAGATGGCACACGACACGGCGCATGACGTGGCGCCTGCCGCGTGTCCATCTGGAAAATTCCCAGGAGTTTTCTGTCTGCTGACTCGTTTTCCCACCTCTGAGTGTCAACATTTAGTGCAGTCCTTTCCGGGAAATACACGGAGGAGGAAGTGGTCTCCCGATTGTCGCGTGCACCAGACGGCAAACTTTAAGGCAGAGCACGAGGTGATGACGTGTCGCATACAGCCAGTCCCTAGCGAGGAGCTCTGACATGACAGGTGGCTTTACCAGATAGCAGGTCGATGAGACCCAAGAAGCCATACACAGTCGTGGGCGGCGAGATGGGGGGTGTGACAGGTGGACGTCCTGCACTCAGGCAATACAAGTGGAGGGCTTTCAGCTCTCACAGTCCAACGAGTGGCAGCGCGAGACCGCATGAGGAAGGGGGATGGGAGATTGGTTGTGATCCCTCTAAGCCTGCATGAAGTACCGGGCAGTATCCTATGTGAGGGTCGACCAAAAGAAAAGTGCCTTGCGTACAAGAGCTTCAGCACTTCACTGGCACTATCACCTCTGCTCTTTGTTTCTGATTTACATCAAGCGTGTGCACCTGTTCTCGATTTGGCGGGCAGCGAGGAAGTCTAGAAGTTGCCGCATCAGTTCATCGCAAGGAACAAACATATATTACGCAGGCCTTCATTCTAGGGCTGTCGATCAGACCGGGAAATGATTTCCGGAACATGACGAGAGCTCAGCCAGCGACAACTCTACCTTCACCTCAGGACTAATTTGCAAAAAAAAGGATGACGCTTTCATATTCTTGAAGTTATATGATTCCTAGTTGCTATGATGCTTGCTTGTGGTTAATGTTGAGTGCACTCGCCCGTGAGGCTCAAGGCTCCATCAGGGCGCTTTATAACGAGGCAGTCTGGTCCAACTGAATCCAAAGGCTCCAGCAAGAAGTGATCTGAATATTGCCATAGGCGCAGTGACTTGCTCAAAGTAGAAGCAGCCATGTAGTCGCAAATTCACCAATGGTATAGAGCTGCGACTCCAAGTCTGTCTAGCGATCCCTTATGACCTTATTGCAATCTTAAACTTCGCAAATATGACTTGAAAGGTCACGCCTAAATGCGGGGACATTTAAGCGTTACTTTTATGGAATGTGTCATAAGCCTCTAAGGATGCTACTTCGGCATCTGCAATTGCTGGTACGGCAAGTAATTCAAAGGTGTGCTATGGTGTACTGGTTTGTCTGGAATCATTTGCGGGGACAAAATTGGAGGTGATGCAACATCTAAAACTGACAGATAGAGCATGGAGAGACGTGACATCGCGGGATCTGCTCGAAGGTGGACCTCCTGGACTTCCAGGCTCCCCATGGGGTGCTAACTCTTTTCATCTGAAGGGGCTTCTTGGCGAAAACAAACAAAGTATTTTTAGTTTGCGATTGTTTTCCAATAATTCTTGCTCTTGTGCGAAAAAAGTCAATCTCGACAGATGTTGGTGGCTTTTATCAAAACGACCAAATAATTTACGAAAAGAATCAATTTAATAGGTCTCCCTGCGACATATCCGGCCACATATGATGCATTATATATATCTATTGCAAGTTTTGGCGCTTTCGTCAAGTGCCCATTGCGCAAAAAATCAATCGTCTGGAGTACCATGCGTCGGAATTTAACATTGCGCAATAAGACAAGGATGTCGGCGGACCGACTTGCAAGTTTGGCGAAAACAATCAATATTTTGGAGATCGTTGCAACAGTTAGTACCCCATGAGGCTCCCACCACATTCAAATACTTCGTTTTCACACGGTTGCACTTTGATCGGTGCTTCTCAGGACTTTTGAAAGCAGTTGCAACCATTTGTAACCTGTTGCTTAACAAATATCACTGATCATTGTCAATAACCAGCCAAAGGCTCATGCAAAGGTGAAATTGGTTTCCTAAACAACCGACACTATACACTTCCGCCAGTCGGTGAGCGCTCACCGTGAGGACGTGTCATTGGTGCGCGTCGTCACCAGCAATTGGTGTCAATAATGGTTCATTTGGCTCAGAATGGCACCAGACTGGGCCAGACTACGCTCCACTTGGCAACCACAGCGGTACGCGCTGATACACTATAAGGTACGCTGTGCGCTCAAAGGTGGCTGAAGACCGCTTGGCTCAGTTGTTTGAACAAAAATATACATTTAAAAAACAAATATAATGACACGTTCGTCTCAAAAGAAAGGGGGGAGAGATGCATGAGCAGTTTTGAGGAACACCGCAATGCTCAGTTACTAAAAGCACGTCAGATGCAGCTTGACAGAAGATTAATTTCCTCCAAAATCGGTGAAAGCTGCGGGGAAAGTGCCAAATATATCTCACGGACCTGACACTGACTGAAGCACTAAAATGCACCGTGGCATGCAAGATAAGGAAAGGCCGCGGCGCCGTGCCACATAGACCAACACCTATAACTCGTTATGCCAGCTCACAAATACAGCTGACAGTACGGAAAGAGTTCAGATATTGTCTGTACCTGGTTAATCCGGAAAAAGCGTCATGAGATGGATATCCATCTGCGACTTCCGTAAAAAAGAGTGATCGTGGAGGTTCGGGGTTTTGTTTCTTCCGTCATCACTGGTGCGGCGAGTAGTCTTACGTCACAAGCGAAAACGTTCCAGTAGTCTTCTGGACAAAGCTAGATCAATCTTATGTCATTACTCCTCTTTTGGAACTACACTTGCTAAGAACCCTTTTGCAAAGCTCCAGCACGCTTCTGAGGCGTTGCTGTCTATACAAAGCCTGTTTTCATTTGGAATTTAAGATCAAAGTGCGCTTCTAGCTTTGGGTCGTCAAAATGTGTGGAATTCTGGCCATTCTGGGGGCCGGAGATGACACCACAGCTATGCGCACCCGAGTGCTGGAGCTTTCTGCAAGGTATGTTGGGGTTGCTAACAAGGAAAATAATCAGATACAGTGACGCGTGTGAGTGCTTCATGATCACTTCCCGACTAAGTCACATGAACCTGTTTGGAGCTTATTGGAGTTGTCTTGCTTCGAAGGTATTACTTGGTGGTACTTGGTGGTACTGTAGTTCATGCTTGGTCAATTGCCTTCCAGTCAGGTTATGATTTTGAGCTGCATCTTGTTCGTCCAATGTATCTGAAGCTCACTTAGCTGAAATGATTAAAAGCCAGAATGAATAGCTTTTCCCTTTTCTGACTGGGCTCATGGTATGGCGGGTCTTGTGTCAGTCTTTAGGGCACTTTGCCTCCGTATAATATCAAGGTTTAAGTCAGAAGGCCACATTCAGCAGATACAGCAGACTCGGCACGCCCAACACGTACAGCACATGCAGCCCACGTGGCACTCTGAAGGAGCGCTTTGAGAGCTGTGTGCATTGTGGTTCTGTGTGTCCTGCGCCACCGATCAGGCTGAGGCACAGGGGCCCCGACTGGAGCGGGTTGTACACAAAATGCAACAACTTCTTGGCGCACGAGAGGCTGGCGATCATCGACCCGGCCTCTGGGGACCAGCCCCTGTACAACGAGAGGAAGGACATCGTTGTCACGGTACAAGCATGCACGCTTGCCGGTTCCGCTGCGCTTCCTCGCCCCTCCTGGCAAGCCAGCACAGCGCCCGCTCTCTCCCTCTCTTCCGTTGCTCCTCTCTCTGCCAGCGTGGGTCGCAGGGCGTGCACAAAGCGAATGCTACACATGGGCAGAGCTGCTTGCATGCTTCTCATTGCAGCAGCCCCGCTTGCTGCTGCGAGGCTTCCTTCACCAGCCAGCTGTCAGCTCTCTCTCTCTCTCTCTCACGCACACACACACACACACACACGCACACTCACGCACGCACGCGCGTGCACATGCACACACGCACGCACTCAGGTGCACACATAGACACGCAGGCACATATACACCCTCATACATATACGCAAGGCTGGGGTAGGACTTCTGGCTTGGACGAGGCGGCGATGTCACTACCCCTTGTACGGGCAGCTCCCATTAGATGTTGCCTGTGCCAGGGGCCCTGTGCTTGCCCCCGTGCTTGCTGCGTGGTAGAGCACAGGGCAGGGCAAGGCAGGGCATGTTTTAAAGGGAATGTGTCTGGCTGCACCAGCATCAACTGTTCAGGAGAGGCAGGCACAGATTTGAGAGCGCCGTGCGGATAGAGAAGAGCCGTGTGACAATTTGTGCTATGATGAGTTTCGAAACAGTCATTGTGTATGACTGGGTACATGTGTCCCAGCCCGTTCACTTGCAGCTGGAGCAGCCGCCAGCTGGCCCTCCCTCAGCGCCTCTCTCAATGGCTCCTATAGTGCCCCCCCCCTCAGTGTGCTCCTTGAACGGCTCTCTCACCTTCTCTCCCCCCCTCTCTTCTCTCCTCCCTCCAGCAGCAGCCCGGTGCAGCTGGGCAGAGAGCTTTTCACACCAGCCGCGCCTGTTGTGTGTCCAGCTGCGCCTGTGGCGTCAGCCGCATCGGCCATCTTTCCCACCGTCACTTTGACGGCAGCGCCGAGCGAGCCTGTTGGGTTCGGTTCAGCCTGCTCCTGGGTCGAGCTTCAAGATGCGTGTGCTTGGTGGGGACTTGCGCGCCTCTGTGGGTAGGTGAACGGCGAGATCTACAACCACGAGGAGCTCAAGGCCGCGACGAAGAAGCCCCACGAGTACCACACGCAGAGCGACTGCGAGGTCATCGCCCACCTGGTACGCCACCTGGCAGGCCACCCGGCACTCTTTCACGCATCCCGCTTATTGGGCGGCGCCCTGTGCCCCTAGGGCAGCAGCCTCCCCTGCTTTGCTGCAAAGGAGCGGCTGCAGGGCGTCGTTTTGGTGCTCCCATCCCTCCCTTGTGGCGCTGCTCCAATTACGCATCTCTCCGGAGAACTTAGCCTAGGGAGGTGCCAATGGTTGACAATGCCGTCCTTTGCTGTCTCAATACACATTCGGGAAAGCTGTCGCGAGCAATTCTTTCTTGTATGCTTTCGCGCGCGCGTCTTTGATGTGTGTATGTGTGTGCGTGTGTGGTCTGCGCAAATTTGCATTCACCTTCTGACGAATTAGCAAGCAGATGCTCCAAGTGTGTCAACAGCTTTGTAGCTCATCCCGGGCTTATTCAGGGCGGTTGATTTCTTGCCACAGCCCATTGCTGGATGAGGTGTGGGCAAGCCTTCTCTCTCTCTCGCTTGCTGATAGCGCGGGCCTTGCGCTCTTTAGTCCTAGGCTAGAGTCTCTTAGACGGCGTGAGGGGCGCTCTCCCTTTTCCCAGTAACTAGCTTAGAGTTTTTTTGGTGCAATTGCTTACGCTCTCAGAAGATGCATACGCAACGCTCCCCATGTGAGTCTGGCGGTGGCCCCAGCCAGGGCGCCCAGATTGACGACCCCAGATCCCCCTCACCCTCTCAACACTCCATCGAGCTCCACAAGTGCGATTGCGAAAGAGTCCGTGCCCCATCCACCAAGGCAAGGGGAGCGTGTGGGCGAGCTGAATCTGCACCAGCTTGTCGTGCCCCCCCTTGGCTTTGACTGTCACATGCGCACGTGCTTTGGTGCCTGCCGGCACGGGGCGGGCACGTGCGCGAGCGTGCATGCGCATGTGCATGTGCATGCGAGTGTCTGAGTGCGTGTGTATGCCTGCGTGCGAGCGTGTGCGTGCGTGGGCTGCGTGCATGCGCACAGTACGAGGAGATAGGCGAGGACGTGGTGCAGAAGCTGGACGGCATGTTCTCGTTTGTGCTGCTGGACACGCGCGACAACTCCTACATCGCGGCCCGCGATGCCATCGGCATTACCCCCCTCTACCTTGGGTGGGGGCGCGACGGTGAGAGCACCCTTGCAAACCCCCCCTTCCCCCCCCTCCTGCCCCACCCGCCGCCGCTGCCCACCTCCTCTTTCCCACCTCGCCCTCCCCCTCCCTCTCAGGTTTTCCCTCTCTCCCTCCCATCCCTTGCTTGCCGCCCCCTCTCTGTTTCTCCACCACATGCACTCTGGTTTTGCCACCTCACTTACAGACCAAGCCTGAGCCTGAGCCTGCCCCGCTCTGATAGCCGGCAAGAGAGCAGCGCCGCCCCAGGAAACTTGCGCGCGCGAAGGCGCAGGCCATGCACTCCAGTGGCGACGCGGGTGATGCCTGGTTGATGTCCTGCGCCAACTCGGAGAACATCAAAGTCTGGGTTTTTTTTTTTTGGGGGGGGGGGGATGTGTTTATAATGGCGACACCTGGCGGCCGAGGAACAGCAGGTGATTCCGCTCAAGGGCGTGACAGCTGTCCGCAAGGCGAACCACGCCAAGTTCTTCCCCAACGCCGTTGAGGTCGTCGCGGCGGACGGCCAGAAGGTACAGCTGTCGCCCGCTCGCAGCTCCGGCACGCCGCGCCTCTCGTGCTCCCCCTCCTGGTTGCGACACGTGTCCTTCTCTTGGGATTGGCATGTCCCTGGGAAGGACATCTGTCTTCTTGTGCGCAGGTACTCCTATTGACAACACTCTTCTTTGTATTGATGAATGACGAAAGAGTTCTAACTGTTTCTATGTGGTCTGCACATGCAAATGCTGATGAAAGTGGGGAGGCAGGGACAGGGCCCCGATCTGCGCAGGCAAGTGGAAGTAGAGGCGTTGAGCGAGAGGGAGAAAGAGACGTGTATACGCGTGTGTGTGTGTGCTGTCGCCAGAAGGGGGCTCCACGTGTCACCGCAGGAGATGAGCAGTTGAGTCAGTTGGGGCAAGCCCTGCAGTCACTAGGAGTCAAAACAACCTTCCATTGCCTGCCCCTTTCTGACACAACCTCTGGTGCAGGCATTGAATATCCGGGGAAGTTAGCATTCGCACATCACTGTCTTGCCTGACCCTGCCCCGTTGTTAGACACTCCCCCCCCCCCC
>WELA01012983.1:290483-303085 GCA_009602735.1 Mesotaenium endlicherianum | reverse complement strand
TCTCTCTCTCTCTCTCTCTCTCTCTCTCTCTCTTATTTCCATGCGAGGCTCTCCTGCAGCTGCCCGTCGGCCCCTCCCACCTGCGCTACCCTTGCCGCCGTCCTTAGCAGCTTCCCCCCTTCCTGAATAATCATGGCGGGTGATAGTCTGACCCGGCTGTCGTAAATGGTGGGGGTTCCAGCCTGCCAGCCAGAGGCCTAGGGTATCGATAACGAGAGCAAGTAAGCATGAAGCTACTGCTAATCACCCATCCCTCTCCCTCCAACTCTGCCCCCCTCTCTCCGCCTCCCCGTTCACCTCCCTCTTCCCCTCCCCCTTCTCTTTATCTCCTCTCCTCCCCTCCCCTCCCCATCCTATCTTTTGGCCCCTTCCCCCCGGCTCTGCTCCCCTCACCCGCCTCCTTGTCCTCCTCCTGCTCCTGCTCCTGCACCTGCTCCTGCTCATACGGTTGCGGCACGTGGCACTGCCTGCTTGCTGCATGGCCGCCAGGTGAGCGGGCTCCTCCTCCTCCTCCTGCTACTCTCACGATCGCGGCACACGTGGCACCGCCTGCTTGCTTGCCTGCCTCGTGGGCCTCACGATTGCGGCTCGTGGCTTTGCCTGCTCGCTTGCTCGCTGCGTGCCTGGCTGGGCTGGCTGGCTGGGCGGGCGGGTGCGGATGGGGTGGTCGGGTGGGCGGGCGGCAGGTGCGTGGGGTACTACACGGAGGCCGACGCGCCCAACCGGCGGCTGGCTAAGCCGCTCATCTTCTGCCGCTGCGAGAGCGACTGCTCGCTCGACAACGGGTACGCGCGCCCCGTGGAGGGAATCTCTGTGCTTGTCGACATGCAGCACATGCGTGTGCTCTCCTGCGAGGACCGCCACATGGTGCCGCTGCCGCCGCCCGACCCGCTGCGCAACTACACCGCGGGGCCCGACCGCGGCGGCTTCGACCGCCAGGACGTCAAGCCCCTTGTCATCACGCAGCCCGAAGGCCCCAGCTTCCGCGTTAACGGCTACGCCGTGCAGTGGCAGAAGGTGCGCAGCCCCCCCCCCCCCCCCCCCCCCCCCCCCNCCCCCCCCCCCCCCCCCCCGTGGGCGCTAATTATGCGCACCCACTGATACACATGCGCAGACACGAGCTCGCCCTTCACGTTCTCCCGCGCGGCAACACAGACGCGCGAAGCGGGAACACGAGCGCGCCGCACGCGTGCATGCGTGCGTACGTGCATGCGCCTGAGCATTGGTGTGCGTGCTCGTGTGTGCGTGCATGTGCATGCGTGCTTGTGTGTACGTGTGCGTGTGTGCGTGNGGGGGGGGGGCATGCAGTGGAGCTTCCGCATCGGGTTCACGGCCAAGGAGGGCCTGGTGGTGCACACGGTGGGCTACGACGATGGCAGCCGCGGGCGGCGCTCCGTGGCGCACCGCCTGAGCTACTGCGAGATGGTGGTGCCGTACGGTGACCCCCACGACCCGCACTACCGCAAGAACGCGTTTGATGCCGGCGAGGATGGCCTCGGCCGCAACGCGCACTCCCTCAAGAAGGTGCGTGCGCAAGCTCGCAGGCGCACACGCGTGCGCGTGCACGCATGTGCCCTCTCCGTCTTCGCTGCTCCTCCCTCTCTCTCCCCTCTGCGAGAATGGGAACCGTTGAGCATTGGCAGTGGTCCGGGTACCTGCCCCTGTCCGTTTCGTTTCTTGTGTCCCAGCTCGCCCTTGCTCAGTCACTTGTCACTGCCGGCGCCGACAACTGCGGTGCTGCTGCGCTCAGGAGATGCCCGCCACTTCTCTGCTCTGCTTGGCCGGGCTGGGCGGGCCAGATAGGGCCAGCCTAGGCTCCCAAAGCCTCGCACACCAAATGCTGCCCTCCTCCTAGCACCTGCCCAGGGAGCCCGGCACTGTGTTGTGTTGGAGTCTGAGGGGGTGAGCTGGAGGTGCGCCGGAGGGCGGCGGGCGGCAGGGGTGCGACTGCGTGGGGCACGTGCGCTACTTCGACGCCCACTTCACCAACTTTGTGGGCGGCGTGGAGACGCTGGAGAACTGCGTTTGCCTGCACGAGGAGGACCATGGCGTGCTGTGGAAGCACATGGACTGGCGCTCCGGTCACACGGAGGTGCGGCGCTCGCGGCGCCTCTCCGTCTCCTTCTTCTGCACCGTGGCCAACTACGAGTACGGCTTCTTCTGGCACTTCTACCAGGTGAGTGTGCGCGTGTGCGTGCGTGCATGCGCGCGGGGGGGGATTGGGGGGAGGGGTGTGGGCGGGGGGGCTGCGTGCGTGGGGACGGTGTGTGCACATGCGAGTGCGAGCGTGCATGCCTGCAGGCACGAGTGATTTTTTTCTCTCTTCCTCTCTCTCTCTCTCACAACTGTCTCTTACACACACTTGCCTGCTTCTACGGATTCCCTTGGGAGTTGATAGCCAGCCGGCCTGAGGGCAGGTGCAGGCGCGCCATTCTCCGCGGTTAGTGTCTTCTCGGAAGTGCCTAAACGCCTCAGTAAAAAAAAAAAGAGCTACTCGACGTCATTGCACGTGCTATGCCCTCCTCCAGGCCCCTTAATGCCTCTGAGTAACCACGTACGTAAGTACGAACGGGGGGCCTTGGCGGAGGGGGGGGGGGGTTTTGTGCGAGGGGCGAGCAGGACGGGCGGATGGAGGCGGAGGTGAAGCTGACGGGCATCCTGAGCCTGGGGGCGCTGCGCGACGGCGAGGAGCGCAAGTACGGCACGCGCATTGCGCCCGGGCTGTACGCACCCGTGCACCAGCACTTCTTCGTCGCGCGCCTCGACATGGCCGTCGACTGCCGGCCCGGGGAGGCCGCCAACCAGGTGCGCTGCTCTCCAGCCCGCCTGCTGCACCCTTTTCCTCCTCCTCCTCCTCACCCCGGCTGGCCTGCCTGCCTGCCTGCCTGCCTGCCTGCCAGCTTGCCTGCTTGCCTGCCTGCCTGGTCTCGTGGACGCCCCGTTCCTCTGCACCGCGCCTGTACTAGCGGTGGCTATCTATATGCGCCGTCTTGCCTTGCGTGCGCAGCGATGGTGGCACACGCGCACGCAGGCATGCGCCTTGCCTCTGGCCGTGCCACCGCGCCGCTCTGTCTGGCCTGCTGGCCTGGCCTTGTCCTGTCTCTCGTACCTCATGTTGTGTTTCTCGTCCTCTGGCCTGTGAGTGCCTCGCTTCCTCGTCTTCACCCTTCTGGATGGAAGAAGTCTTCTTTGTACATGCTATTCTTCTTCGCTCCTCTCGGGAACTCAGCTGCAGAATTGGGGAGCGGCGACGGCAGCTCGTTGTGGACCGTGTCTGCGAAGGCAAGAGTATCTCTCTCGGGTACACTCCTTTTGTCTGGTCTTCTCGAAGATTTTCGACTTTCAACTCACTTCAACGCACTTGCTGTCCAACAGACCGGCACAGAGCTCTCTCTGTTTGAGGCAGCAACATTACACTGAGCACCCCCCAGACTTCATACCGTGATCCTTGGACTCCAACCCTTGCAAAAATAGACCCGATGTGTGCGTGGCTGCATGTGCGCGCGCGCGCGTGTGCGTGCCCATGTGGCAGGTGGTGGAGCTGAACGTGAAGGTGGAGAGCGCGGGGCCGCACAATCCGCACGCCAACGCGTTCTACGCGGAGGAGACGCTGCTGCGCTCGGAGCTGCAGGCCTGCCGGGACGTCAGCCCCTCCGAGGCGCGCCACTGGATTGTGAGTTGCCACCTGGCACCCTCTCCCAGGCACCCAGCATCGTCCCCCCCTGCAGCCTCGGCTCGGCGCCTGGCTTCAGGGATGGAGAGCGAGGAGCAAGTATAGGGCTTGGCGCTTGATAGTAGCGTGGTCAGTCCTGCGTTCTTGTCGTGCTCGGCGATTTGGTTTCAGGAGAGCGTGTGGGCGGCGGGCCTCTTCCGTAGGCCCCTGCCACCCCGTGTCCTGCTGCTGCCGCCACCTGTGCTGATATCGCCGCCAGCTGCCCTGCTGTATCAAAAGACACGCAAGCACCACCATACGGCATATAAAATGTAGGCCAGCACAGCAAAGCAGAGCAGACCGGAGCGGAGCACGGCACAGGCACAGGAGGACGCGCCGAGGTTAAGAAAGGGCAGGCGGGGATAGAGGGCCACATAGGGAGCCGCGCCTTGCAAGGCACGGCCCATCGGCGGGCTGTGCATATAGGTGCGGTGCACCGAAGGAGCACGAGGGGGAATGGCGGGAGGTCGCAGGCGGGTTCTCAGAGCCGCTGGTGGAGCCAGTGTGGCGCAGGCCTGGCTGTGCCGCTGTTGAGCTGCAGCCGGCGGCGGATGCTGATGACTGGCGAACGCTTTACTCTGCTTTGGCGGCTTGCTTCCTTGCCTGCTTGCGGCACTTTCGAGCTTTCTGAGCGCTTCTGAGCTCTCTGAGCGCTTCTGAGCTCTTTGAGCGCAAGTCACTCGACAGAGTGTGCAAGGTAGGCGTTGATTGAGAGGGACAGACAGGGGGGGAGGAAGACGTCGTGGTGCAACGAAGCAATGCAGTATGAGCGTCGGCGCTGTGCGTGTGCTGCATATGTGCCGCGCTGTAGGCGTGGGCGTGGGAACGATTGTGGGCGTGAGGTGTGGCGCTCTCTCTCTTTCTCTCTCTCTCTCTCTGGGGGCGCGTGCAAGCCGCGCGTACGCTGTGAGTGAGCTGTGTTGTGGCCTGCTGTGACCTGCTGATGGGGCGTGACTGCTCTCTCTCTCTCTCTCTCTCTCTCTCTCTCTCTCTCTCTCTCTCTCTCTCTCNCTCTCTCTCTCTCTCTCTCTCTCTCTCTCTCTCTCTCTCTCTCTCTCTCTCTCTCACACACACACACACACACGTGTACACACACACACTCACACTCACTCACACCCACTCTGGCGGGTCGCTATGTTCCGTGCAGGTCAGGAACCCGCACTCGCTGAACAGGACGGGGCAGCCTGTGGGGTACAAGCTGGTGCCAGGCCCCACAAGCCCGCCCTTTGCGCTGCCGGACGCGGCGTTCCTGCGGCGGGCAGCGTTCCTCGAGCACAATGTGTGGGTCACGCAGTTCAGCCCCGACGAGCTCTACCCGGGCGGCGAGTTCCCCAACCAGAACCCGCGCGTGGGCGAGGGCCTCGCCACGTGGGTCAAGCAGGACCGCGCGATTGACGACAACGACATCGTACTCTGGTGCGCCTCCGCCGCCCGGCCGCCCGCCGCCGCCGCCACCGCTGCAGTTGCCACCTGGCGCCCTGCCGGTGGTCCTGCGAGGGAGCGTGCGCGTACGGGCATGCTGGGAAGTTAGTCCTGGCTGGTCCTTTTTTGGTTTGCTGCTGTTGCGGCTGCATGATGCTCTTCTGTCCAGCGCTTTCCGCTTGCGATTGGCTGCTTGCCGTTTGCCGCTTGTCATTTGCCGCTTGCCGTTTGCCGCTGTTGCTCTTGAACTATGGCCAGCTTTTGCCGGCTGCTGCGAGCTGGGGCGAGCTCTTCTCCAGTAAGCAGTCTCCTGCTTGTTGTCGTCGTGCGTATGCGCGCAAATATGTGTGCACATCTGTTCGTATGTTGGTAGTCGTATATGATGTGGTTTCCTCACCCCCTCCCTTCGGTAACCCACCCGGTGCAAGCGCCACCATGGCCTCACAGAATTAGAGTCATTGAGGGGCTTCATTGTCCAAGTGTGGTAGGGAAATGAGGAAAGGATATTCCTGGTCAGCAGAAAAATTGGGTTACTTGTTGTTGAATATATGTGCCCGTCTGCGTGTATATGTGTGTGTGCGCGCGCGCTTTCGTTCGTTCGTGCGTGCGTGCGTGCGTGCGTGCGTGCGTGCGTGCGTGCAGGTACGTGTTTGGGGTGACACACGTGCCAAGACTGGAAGATTGGCCGGTGATGCCCGTCGAGCACATAGGCTTTGAGCTTGCGGTGAGTTTGGCATGTGTCTGGTGACACAGTATATACTTCTTGTTGTTGTGAAGCATGCTGATGGTCTTGAGTTGCCAAATCCTTCCAAAAAAATTTGGCGAGAGTACATGCCCTTAGATTTGCCGACGAATAGTGAAGTTGATCAAACAGTCAACGAAACTAATAACATTTTTTGCTCAGTCCAAATTGTCTTGTGTTGGCTAAGTGTAGCCAAATGAATCTGCATTGCTTGATTTACTTGCAAAAGTTGGGATTTTTTTCGCATTTTTATGTCATGCCATTGGCGACAACTCTGTTCCAATAGTGCTCAATAAGGCTAGGATGTCCGCACACGTTCTTGGTAGATCCTGGTGTCGCACACGCGTCCGGGTTTGGCACCATGCTCATGCGCTAGAGAGAAACTGTGGAGTTGTGTCGAACAAATAGCCATGCTGTAAGGTTCGGCTAGCAAAAAGCTTGCAATGCACTCTTGGTGGAAGCCCTTCACGCGTTGTATGTTTTCTGGCTTGCAGCCACAAGGATTTTTCAACATGTCGCCGGCCATCGATGTGCCGCCAAGCGACCCCGAGTCGTCGTCGGCCAAGGAATCATCTTCTCCCATAGGCGGAGCTCAACCCCTTCTTGCAAAATTATAGATGCACAGGAATCAACCTACCTGTATTGGTTTTCATGGAGTACAAAGTTGAGTGTAGGACCTGGATGACGTATCGAGGGTAGGCAAGCATTATCGTGGGAAAATTTCACGTACATATGTTGGCATGCGACACTGTACATTTGTTGTACATCAAGTGTGAAGTCTATCTGAGAAAAAAACATGCGGTTTGTTGTTAGGAACTGTAGCTTGTGGCAACTAGTTGCTAGGTTAGTAGAAGAATAGTCGATGAAGTTTTAAGGTTATAATGTACAGCTTGTTAAGGAAAATAAATATACTTCACACAATGATGCGTCTTTACATGCTCTTTGCGCTTGAAGTAAAGGAGTTCTATTATGATTGCATTCAACAATGCATGCTCTATGTTGAATTTAGGCGCATGTACAACATCACGTATATTCATATGATGGTATGCTTTGAACAAGCTATCAATGTCTCCCGATTCATTTGGGTGAATCAGTATATTTTGGTTTGGAAATCCATGGAATGTATTGCCAAATAGATATACGTCGCTTTAGTTGAAGAGAAAAAACAATATAACATGTTCATTCACCTGTATATCTTAAATCGAAAAGTCGAATGCTTGCATGGTGGTAATGCAAGATTGACTGACATGCAAGATGTCTTTATGCTACATGTTTTCAATAGATATTTGAATTGTCACGTGAATCCTAAGTTTTCTTCATGCAACGCGCAATTAGTGTAAACTCATCTAAATCAGAAAGTGTCGATAGGGTTGAATAGAAGTGTATGACCTTATACATAAAAAGTTGGTCTAGAGCAAACAATAAGATCAAACTTATTGGACCATTAATTATCAACACCATTTGAGAAAGAATTTAATCCAGTGCATGAAGTGAGAAATTACGCTGGATTAGAGCCTTGGAGAAAACAAGTATCGCCCCAAAAGGTAAGACATTAACTCACTCCTTTTAAGCTGCTATCACTGTAATACTTTCTTAGTTTCAAAAGAAACGCCGACTATGTATAGTCGTAAGAGCCGTAGAATGTCACTAATGCAGGGGTTCTTAGCGGTTGCTGTTTCTCTGCTCTTCGCACGAGTTGCTACTTTCAATAGTCAACGACCCCGTCATGTGTAGGTCGTTGTAGCCCGTCAACATCACAGCGACAGCTTTCGACTGCGATTCTCATTCTTTCAGGTTCTGTTGGTATTGCTTCAACTGGCTGTAACCTGAGGTTAGTGTGGACCTGCATCTTCAAAACCCCTTCGGTGGATGACGATAGTGGGGGTCACTTCTGTGTATATCTCATCCTTTCCTCCTCTTGCTTGATTCATTGGCATCGCCCAGTCACGCAGGAGGTGGAATGATTATCTTGACAGGTAGATTTTAGCAAGATGGCAGCTGCAACAAGCCGTTTATGCTTCAATTTTCCAACTCTATGTTGTGAAACAAAAGCCTCACTGTCAGAATGTCCGAGACAGGCTTCTAACCACAACATTGCTTTTCCCTGCCAGTTTTCACTACACTCTGGTCTTCACCTTCTCCCTTCTTCTACACAAAGCCCCTCGCTAATACTTTATTCCTCCAGAAGGAGGTCTCGAGCATTCAAATTGACATGCTGTGCAGCCTCTAGGGATGATCATTCAGAGTCTGATAGCGTGCTGGACGACACTGTGTTTCTAAATGATCCTATCACGCGTTCCTCAATCTCGCAATCAGCTCGTCCCCGCACTGTACAGACAGATAGTGATCATGTACGCAAAGAGGATGCGCATAGTCAGTCTACGTCTCGAGCAGAAACTTCAGGCCAATCCTTTTCGTTCGCTGGAGGGGGTAGCTGGAGATCATCAAACCCTCTCCCCTTACCTTGGAGTAGCGGTTCGGGCATGCAAGGTGGAAGGGGGCCTCCCCTTGCTTCTCTTGGGCAAGTGTTCGGAGGTTCTGGTGGCAAAACAGAACACGGAATGACTGCAGACGCTTTGAAGGTGTGCTTCTTCTCTCAAAGCTTCACAACCCTTTGGACACATCAATTAGAGGGATCAATCGTCTATATGGCTCTTTCAGCCATTTCAGGTAATGCAGAAGTACTGAAATATCCTTAGAAGAGAAATTTATGTCGCTATCAGGGCTCATAGCTCCTCCAGACACATGCGGCTGACTATTTTGAATTGTTCTTATAAGGACTTATATTGTGATACATTAACTTCTCTCTCTCCTTGCTACTCTTAAGCCAGACCCTGGTGGCTTGAAGCTCGCTTTGGTTTGAGGCATACAAGGGCGTCATAAATAGAGGAGGTTAAGGTGCTGAAGTTGCGATTATGATCTTCATCCAAATAATCTGGTCTATTGAGGGTTTAAGTACTCTCTTCTGGCAGTAAGATGCCTGGTTGCAATGCCACCCTCCGGGTTTTGGAGGGTCTTCAGCAAGAAAGGTTCAAAACCGACGGTTCTGGTTATCACCAACAAAGCTTCAAAACCGACGTCTGCATGAGGTTATACCCCATTGGCACTTGTCACCACCTTCCGCTGGCCACGAGCTTGGGGCGCAGTGGACCAGCTGCCAGCTGTCACGTGAGGTGCGCTGACGGGGAGTCAACGGGGTTCTGTTCTGCTACCCGCCTGCAGCAAGGCAAACCGCCCCCTCGACCCCCGGACGGCTTAGGTTCGAGGTGCTGCCAGCATTTGGCATGCTGACGCTGGCATGCTGGCGCTGACGCGGGGCTGGCAGGCGCTGCAAAGCAAGCTGCAGCAGGAGACGGAGGAGGCGAGGGACGCGCGGGTGAACCTGTACATGCAGAGGGAGCGCGAGGTCATTCAGGAGCACATCTGGAAGCGCCGCATATGGAGGGCGATGGGACGCCTGAAGGGCACCCAGTGGGACCCCCTGCCGGGCACCCCCATGCGCTTCAGCGACTTCTGGCGCCTCGTCAACCAGAACCGCGTGCAGTACATGGAGTATGGCGACTACGGGGAGCACGTGGCAGGTGCGCAGCTGCCCTCCCTGGCTTGCTCTCGGATCGTTCTCGCATCCAGACTGCGTGCTGCAGCTGCCAACGGATCTGAGCCGCTGCCTGCAGCCCAGGGCAGGGCTTTTGCGGCTGCCAAGCATTGACGGTCTGGGTCCAGACCGTTGCTTCTGGACAACGACGCTTTGCTGCTACTTGACTGGCCCAGGACGCCCTTTCTGGGCTGCGAGCCCGTTTGTTGCTTCTGGATTGTGCCCTGCGGCTTTCTCATGCGGCACGTGTGCAGGGGGGCGCCAAATTCCGAGCCTCAAAAGCGTGGGGGGCAGGGGGAGAGGGGGGTGAAGGGCTTCTTTTTTGGGCTTGGAGGGGGCAAAGGGCAGGACCAGGAGGTTTGGGGGCTGAGCCGAGGGCTAGTGCAGGGGCAGGGTCAGGGTCAGGGGCAGAGCAGCAGGCTGGTGGGGAGTTTGCAATTCTGGGGTTTCCTAACAGGGGCCGTGTTGTGCGTGGTTGTGTGCTTGGTGTGCAGTGATCTTGCCCCACGTTGCGGAGGGAGCCCCCTCGGACGTGAAGTACCTTGCCAGGCGAAACGGGAGCTACGTGCCCCCCAACGAGGTGCCGCTCCAGCTGGCCCGCCATGTGGCACCGTGCTGCTGCTTGGACAGGTGTCGGAGGGAAAGGGCTCGTCCAGCGCCATGTGGGCTGTGTACAGGCAGCTCGTTGTAATGTTGGGTGCCACCATCGTGCAGAAAGTAGCCCTCCCTCTGTGCGGCTCCGCGTCCGTGTGCGTGGCTAGCATCTGCCTTAGCAGCTCGCCACGTCCCGTGTGAACGGGTGTGCATGCATCGCTGCATGCGTCTCTCCTGTGCGCACACACACACACACACACACACACACACACACACACACACACGCGCGCGCCATTCGGCGAGTGTGTACACCTGTCCTGGGGTTCTAGCACTCAGCAGTGAAGTACGCAAGAAAGCGACTCCAGTACACTGCCCTTCTTGCCGTGCGTGCCAGCTGAACTGCATTGCTCGCCCTTGCGCCGGCGCTCAACACCGCCTTTGTCCTGTGCGTGTTGCTTCTTCCTTTGCTCTTTCTCCTGCGCGCGGTCGCCGGGGGCGCAATGGGGGGGGTTGAGGGGGAGCGGCTGGCGGCTGGTGCAGTTTGTGTGGCGGAAGCACAAGGTGGAGAAGATGCCGGCCAACGTGCAGACGGAGATGTGGCAGCAGCTGCGGCCGCACCTGGTGCACCTGCAGCCCGTGTACCCGAGCTCCCCCTGGCTGCAGATGCGGCCCGTCTTCGCGGTGGCCGTCGTGTACGCCATGCGCATCCTCCTGGCCGCGGCCTTCTTCCGCTTCGTGGACAAGCGCATGCTGCCCATCTACAAGGAGACGCCGGTCATGTCGCGGCCCGACTTCCTCTCGGGGGGCAGTGCGGGGGACCTCGCGTTCGAGATCCGGGGGGCCCTCGGCATCCTGGGCGAGAGCAGGTGCGCTACGCCCCCTCGCTCCGCTCCACCACTGCGGACTCGGCCATGCACGTGGCGGTGGCCTGCTGCTGTCTGCCTTCTCCTCCACACCCCCCCCCCTCTCGCCCCCCCAGTCCCTCTCCCCCCCTATCGCCTTGTATTATTGTCGCAAAACGACGTGTGGAGCGAGCCGCTGTGCTGCTGGTTGCGCCTTAGCCTGACCTCTTGTTCTGTTCAACATATGCCCGCTACCTGCCGCCGGCAGGTTCGCCTTGCTGGCATGCTGTTCTTTGGATCCTTTTGTGCTGCTTGCGACATGCACTCTGGAGGTGCCCCTTGCAGAGGGCAGGGGGGATTTGTCTGTGTTGCAAGAGCCACGGCCCCTGTGACGCGGCACTTGCTTGCTTGGTCCCGGCTCTGGCTCTGGCTTGAAGGGCGACCGCTCCCTGCATCCGCAGCTGCCAGCTGGCAGGCACTGTGCGAGGCGTCCCAGCTGCGGGCTCTGAAACGCGACGGTTTATCGCCATTTGCTGCAGCCGAAGCTGCCAGCTGGCAGGTGCTGGGCAATGCGCCGTGATGTTCTGGTGTCGAGCGAGCGGTGACTTGTGAGCGGCGCAAGGGGGTGGCCACGGGTGCACTCTCTCGGCTGCTGCTCGCTGCCGCGTCTAGAGCTCACCGTTAGGCCTCCCCATCCCTGTTCATGCGGCAGGGGCGGTGGCGACAACAATGTTCCCCCTCCCTGCCCCACTCTCCCACTGCTGCACTCCGTGACGGCCGCTGCGCCCGCTCCCCTCCCGCCCCGCTCTCCCTCTCCCCCTCTGCTGCTCACCCTGGCGGCAACCGTGCCCCCCCTTGCTCCAAACTTGGTCCCTCTCGGTCCCAACACGGTCCCGACTCTCCCCCTCCCTCTGGCGCGCGCAGGGCGCGCTTCATCTCCGCTGAGGAGCGAACGGGCGTGACGTTCGACGACTTTGCGGGGCAGGACCACATCAAGGAGGAGATGATTGAGGTGATGCGCATCCTCAAGGACGACACCGGCTACAAGGAGTTCAAGGTGTACCCGCCCAAGGGCGTGCTCCTGCACGGCCCGCCCGGCACTGGGAAGACGCTGCTGGCGCGCGCCATCGCCGGCGAGGCGGGCCTGCCCTTCTTCTCCGCCTCCGGCTCCGAGTTTGTGGAGGTAGCTGCCTCCTCCCCTCCCCTCCTCCTCCTCCTGCTGCTGCTGCCGCTCCTGCTCCTGCTGCTGCAGCGGCCTCTCGGCCCAGCCCTGCCCAGCGCAGCTTAGCCCAGCGCAGCCCGGGGTCTCCCTTTCTCTGGCCCGGGGCCGCAGCAGGGGCAAGCTGAGCCCCAGGGCTGGCTTGGGGCTGGCTCGGGCTGAGGCTCGCGTTCAAGCCGAGGTTTGGGCCCCTTGAGCATGCTCGCGCTGGGTGCAGGGGCGGGACTGAGGGGAGTACTGTCAATACCGGGTTCTGCCTGAGGGCTGGGCTGGGCGTGGTTTGCAAGTCGGGCTCGCGTCGAGGCACAGGCTTGGGGCTTCCTGCAGGGAGGTGCTGTCAAAGCTCCCCCCCTTCACTGAGATCTGGCAGCTGTTCTGTCCTTGCTCGCCTGCACTTGCAACCAGCGCATGCCTGGGGCTGGCGCTGGCGCTGGGGCTGGGGCTGGGGCTGGGGCTGGGGCTGGGGCTGGGGCTGA
>WELA01012983.1:267065-280460 GCA_009602735.1 Mesotaenium endlicherianum | reverse complement strand
CTCTCTCTCTCTCTCTCTCTCTCTCTCTCTCTCTCTCTCTCTCTCTCTCTCTCTCTCTCTCTCTCTCTCTCTCTCTCCGCAGAGATTGGTCGGACGTCTGTCCTCCCGTGGTGTTGTCCCTGAGCTCTTCGGCACGTCACACAGCCCGCACAGGCGGAGTTCGCTTGAGAGCTCTTTGTTTTTTACCGTCAGAGTCTTGTACTTTTCCAGTCTCATCTAGGCCTCCAACATCCTCAGGGACCTCCTACACTTAAACGCCCTCCCCCTCCCTTCCCCCTCGCCCCCCTTGGGCCCTTCCTTGTCCTCCTTCCACCACTCCTGCTCGCCTGCCCGTCTACCCTTTCCGCATTCGGTCCTTCAACGTTCGCATTCATGTTAATTGAGTGCGTTCATTCATGCTCACATCCTGAATCCCAAACCTGGGTCTGGGCTGCACGGCGCACTCTCTGCTGATACCATTCTCTCCTCCTCCTCCTTGCCTGCCTTCCCCCCTTTCCCTGCGCAGCCACCTGTCGCTGAAGTGGACGAGTACGCGGCTCTGATGGAGGCTGGGCGGTGGGGCATCCACGGCCTTTCGCTGCCTGGCAGGGCCACATTTGCACCCGGCAACACTGGGTTTGCCACCTTTGGCGCCCCCAGGCCCAACATTGTAAGGCCCTTGCCGATTTCCTCTCTCAAGCTCGCTCCACCCGTGCCCGCGCTTCAATCTGCGCCCTGGCCCTCACCCCGGCCCGGGCCTCGTCTGCTTCCACCTCACCCCCTTTCCACCCTGAGGTGTCCCCCCTCCTCAGAGTGCACGTACTAGCCCCTCTCCCCTCTCCCCTCCCCCCTCCCCCCTTGTCTTACCTTAAAATCAAGAGAGACAACATGCTTGAGATGGGAGGGTTGAGTTATGCGTCATATGTGCGTGGAGCAGCTGCTGTGTCAGTAAGATTGCCTGTTTGTATACACGTTGAAGGTGTGCGTGTGGCGCGTGGAGAGGACAGGTTGGTATGCTTGTGGTGGAGCTCAGGTAGCAGCGCTGCTAGTTGGGTGGAGGAGGAGGCATGGTGCAGTACGCCCGCTGGCTCTTAGAAGCAGTCTTGCACTCCACCCCGCCGTCACTGTTGACAAGATGCTTGCACCCGTTGTGCTGTTTCCATGTCCCTTTTACCCCATTGTGGACGTTGGGAGCGATTTGTTGTCCTTTGTGCGCTTCCTTGATGTGCACTTGAGGCGCGGAATTCTATCATTCTTTAGGGGCTGACTTCTTGTTTGCAGGGACGTGTAAACGTAGGAAAGAACATGTCTTTGGTGTGTTTCTTCTCAAATGAGGTGTAATACTTGGCTGGCAAAGGCTGTGGCGCGTTTCGCTGCCTGCCATCTGGCGCAGCCTGGGTTGATCGTCTCAGAGATTACTCGAGAGGTTGACGCGACTGGACCACTTTCTTTGTGTTTCGTGTCTCATTTTTTACCTTCTCTGTGTTCGCTGTTCTTGTTTGGTTTCAATTGTCCTTGATTTTGTTTAGGTGTCGCCCCTACCATCTGAAGTATGGAGAAGCATGGATCGCATCAGGGAGAAGAAAATCGACATTATTCTTCACAGGGAAGAGAACCAGAGAGTGGTGGAAGAGAAGAAAGCGGCGGAGAAGGGCGTTCTTTTGAAGGGCGGGTTTTTGTAGGCTAGATATTTTGAGGTCAGGCGTTTGGTACATGTCCAGCGGTATTTGGGAGTAGCGCAGGCATGTTTAGACTGGTCACAAAAAAGTTGTATCTTGCGGTCTTTCTGCTTCAAACTACTGAGATATGTTCTAGTTGGCAGCGACTGGAGATAGAGGAGACAATCAAAGTGGGAGCGTTCTTGAGGTCAAGCTCCAACAAGTTGCAAGAAGGCATCGGTCCACCTTCTACTGTGTGCACTCTGCACCTCTCATGTCCTTCTTGCGACCATCCATGCCAGGAAATATGCACTTGCACAGTCTCGTTTTTCTATTCACCTGGCAGTCGTTGTCAACGTACTGTCCACAATCTTTCGGTTACTCCTTCGTGCTTGATGGGTTGATACTTGTTAAAGAGGTAGTGCGCAATCAATACTAGCTTTGCTTCTCTTTCCCACTCGGTAATCCCATGCTTATACGCCTGGCTGGTTGGTTTTGAACTTGCATTTGACACTTGTATTCAAATAATCTGATTTCGAACGAAATGGTGATGATAGAAAGAGAAGTTGGTGCGCGTGGTCTGTCCTTGTCATTTCACTTCGAAGTAAAGCGATTATTTATTTATCTTTATATATACTTGACTATGTTAAGACAACTCTATTCAATACTCCAAAAAGTGCTTGATTAACAACTGCGCTAATCGCTGTGCAATCGGACAAGGATGTGACTCCTTGCAAAACCCAATGTAATGCTGTGGCTCTGTTGGAGTTGTTCGCCGGGGAGTCTTTTCAGGTGATCGCCAATTAATTACCATCAGCATACCGAAATAAAATAGCTAGACAATACTCCTGCGCATGGCTGTTACTTACATAGTATGGAGGCCGGTGGTCGTCCCCACGTCTACACAACCAAAATGCCTTCGGCAACGGGTAGTTTGCCGGTCAGGCTTCTTGTCACCACGACTTTCATCTCAAGTTGGTACAAAACTGCGGCTTGTGCCCGACCCCTTGCAACTCCAAGTGTGCGGGGTTGGGGCGGGTGGGTGGGTAAGTGTAGCAGCTTACTTCCTGCTGCAATGCATGCCGCATTGCAAGAGAAAGCACTTTAGTGGGTCGAGCGAAGCGTCAACGTGTGTGACGTCAAACTTTGGTTTGCAACATTTTATGTTGCAAACTTTCAACTTGCATACAATATGTTGAATAAAGTATGCCTCCTATTCTGGTGCGGAAGGTCTTATTCGAAGGGTCACCACCTGAAATTTGTTACAAACTGAAGTTCGATGTAGTCATTAGCGAGAGGGTGCACACGTCTTCCTCGCTCCTGTATCAAGAATGACTGCACACATCTGAGAAGGGATATAATGGTGACTTCGCTGTAATGGTGATGAACATAGCAAATATCCTCCTCAGGTCTAAAGTGCACGCGACAGTTGGCGCGTACGAGGTTGAGCCGCCGGAGCAACTCGACTCCCTGACCTTGCTGCTTCTGCTCCTTTCAGACTTCTCGTCTTTTGAACCAGCCCTGGACAGCCTGGCAAGGGCCGTCTTCAGCCCCCGCTTGAGGAGGCTGCATCTGCGCTGCGATCGGCTCCCGTGGCTGAGGGCGCCCATGCCCCACCTGGAGGACCTAAAACTCATCATAGATTCGTCCAAGGTGCGTTACGAGCGCGGCCTGTCTGCGTTCACACCTGCCCTCCTCACGCTGGCCCCTCTAACTCAACGGAGCGTCAGCGTGGCCCAAGCTCGGCGGCTATCTCGCAGGGCTCACAACTCTGAGAGTGCACATGCTCTAACGACGGTAGCCGGGGGGAGAAGGGGGGACGTCTGCGACCTCGCGGCATGGACGCCCTGCAGGTGCTCGACGTGGGGAGCTGCGAGTCGCTGGAATCCATGCCTGGCGTTCTCGACCTGAGGCCTGCGGTGGCAGTCTCGGTGTGGTGCATGTGCCACTCCTACTGCGGGACGAGGTCTGGCAGCTTTGCGGAGTACGCACGGCAGGAGAGGTTCTGCCGGCGCCTGCCAGGTGGCAATGACAGGGGCCTGTTCCGCGACACGCGTTGCAAGCCAGTGCTGAGCCCGGGGGGGGCACCGGGCCTGGGATGCTAGAGGAGTATCAGAGGGGGATGCGGAACCAGCAGCACATTTGAGCTGGTGCAGAGAAACTTGTATCGACTGGTTACTCAACGACCGACTGGTTATTTAACCTTGTACACAGTGATATAATTTGACAATTTGCCTGATTTCGAAAGAAGGTGATTGTAGAAGGAATAGTAGGAGTAGTAGAATGCTACAAATTGCGCGTCATCTGTTCTTGTCTAGTCCTTTCCTACATGCTGCTACGCTTATCTGTATTTGACTAATTTAAAAACAATACAAAAGGTCAAGACAACTATATTCCAACTCCTAAACAACACTGTGGATTGGCAACTGCACTCTTGCTGTGATGAGGTTGTCCGTCGAATCGCCGCCGTTGGTTACTGCCAATCGACATAACATATTGCAACACTAACAACAACACCCACAGTATTGTGCATGGCTAAGACTATCGCTGGCACTAACTTCGTTGCCTGCCTCGTGCACCTCCCATTTGAGTGGAGGGTTAGAGGGGTGGGTGGGTGGGTATATGTAGCAGCTACCTTCCTATTGCAATGAGGCTTCTTTGCAAAGAGAAGCCTTATGAGGGTTTTGTTTGTCGATGAAACACAATACGTGTGAAATTAATCAAATTTGAACTCTTGCAAACCTTCAATTTGTTCTCGGCTTTGTATATGCACAAAAAATGAACATATCAGGAGAACAGGACGTTGAGGGACTTTGGACTAACACCAGCCAAGGGTGCTGTATCTATTGTGTACAGCAATTGGTCCCGGCTGTCATCAGCTAGCATAAGGTCCATAGTCTCAGCAGTACTCTTCCACAGCAGTGGGGAATACAAATGTATGTGTAGTGTCATTTCTATTTGTCCAGTACGGCCTGGGCACAAAAGTCCAACACGAGACTGCCCGACCCTCACTTGTGAGTACGTACTCTTGTCGTTATGGTAAAAGTCACATGCATGTATGCCAAGCCCTTGTTCACAATGGCACATTTGCCAATGAAGTACATGCAAGATGGCATGAGATGATTCACTTGATTTGTGACACAGACTCTATTATCTTGCTGTTTATGGCTAATGTTGCCATCGTACACCATTCCGGCCTGACTATATAAATTGTTGATATATGCACCTCTGTAAATGCTCCTACGTCTAGCTCTTGATCGGTATATGTCTGCGCTAGTCTCGTGCAGCTCATTTATACACAGCAATGAATCAATGAGTCACCACCCAAACGCGAGAAATTCGCACTTCATATGCTGCCTGTACTGAAAGGTGACAGAAAAGAAGAAGCTGCAAAAAGCAGATGATGCTCATCTGAAGTTTCAGGCACGCGAGGATGCCAATGACAGCAATTCCTCACTGTCGCTAGATTTTTCCTTCTTAAAGATTGCATGACAGAAAAATAATTCTAAGTTCAGAACCTAGCCCACACTTGATACCGACAAAGCATTCCATATGCTCAAGTTGAGACCTCGCGAGGTGCCTGGGCCAGCCAAATCTGGTCCAAGGACAGTTCCACCTGACATCCTTCCGCAGATGGAGCCACAGGAAAAGGCCTAAGCTAAGCAACTACAACTCAAGTTCATGAACTCCTCTTCCCATAGACCACGAAGAAAGGATTGAGAGGGTTTTCTTTGCCGTACACCACTGGCTCAAAGCCTGGGTACTGTAGCACTTCGCCTCCCGCTTCTTCCACAATAATCTATAAGACATAGGGAAACAATCTCATGCCCACGGTGAGAAACGGTAACATATCACACGACGCCCAGCATTTGAGGTGTGAGACAAGTACGATCCGAGGAACTGCAGCAAGCACAAAGAAAAGCAAGGAGGCACGCGAATCTTTACGGTAACTTGCTTAAGGCAATTTGCCATCAGAGGCAAGTCACAGGGCCTACAAGCTAACTTGAGGAGGCCTCGGACATTTGACGAATCAGCACCCCTCCACAAGATTTCAAGAGCTACACCTGCACAATGTGAACGCTCGATTATTGCCCAGAGACAGGCGACACCAGAACCGTCACCAGCAGCAGGGGAGGGGCAGGAGGAGGAGGAGGATGATGAGGAGGAGGCAGAGGAGGGAGGGAGGAAGCGAAGAGGCTTTGCTCTCACCTGCGAAGCGCAGGTGTCCCACTCGGAAGTGAGTGCCAGCCTGGGGTAGACGTGCGCTCTCCCCTCTGCCACGAGCATGAGCTTGAGGGAACTTCCCAGCGACTCCCGCTTGGCCCCCTTGTACTTTGCAATGAAGTCCTCCGTCTCCTTAGTGGAGTGCGAGGCCGACCCCACTATGGTGAGCCCCTCGTCGGCTTCACTGAAAGTGGCAGCGACTATCTTCTTGTCCTCCTCTGACCCTTCTCTCAGATAGGCTCCCTGCCCCTTGGCCGCCCAGTGTGTCCGGTTTTGACAGGGAGTGTGCACGACACCCAGGATGGGCGAGGTGCCCTTGACGAGGCCGATGTTTACTGTGAACTGCACACAGCCAGAGAGCACGAAACAGATTCAGACATGCAGGCGAGGTAAGTGTGCAGTTTGGCACGTCTTTTTCAGCACGTAAGTAATCGCGACGGGACTGCGTCTACTCCCACCTCAACGGATCTGGCTGCTTCTCTCCCCTGTCAGACCAGATACAAGTCCGACCCATGCAGGGTTGCCAGTGCATTTGTTTGTGGGATGTGTGTGTGACAAGTACCTACGCTTATAAATAATCATACAATGAGGCGGCATATCTCACCAACTGTCTCGCATATTAAGAGCGCTCCAGCATAAAGCATAAGTATTGAAAATCTCATAAGCAGAGAGGGAGTACATCGAGAGGGAGCAGCTCTGTGGCACCCTCTTTTCTTTGTAATAGAAGTTTGTGAAGCTCCCACAGCGACCTGTCAGCCCTAAAGCTGTTGCGCTGTCCTGCAACTGTGTGATAACCACCACAAGCCCCCTGCCCCTCACTCCCATACTTGAATGCGAACAAAACTCCTCTCTTTGGTAAAGAGGAATGCAACTACCTGGGTTACCTACTGTTGCTCCTTCATGGTCACAGGGCAAAGGGTACTGTGGATCCACTTCTTGAATTTATCACACGCGCATCACTGACGAGTCATCACTGACAAGTCATCATCTCCATCCAGGCCCACATTGTCAGAATTGCCGAATTGCTTTTCGGCTGGAAAGGAGCTGGGGGGCTCCTCCTTTAGCCACACTCTAACCACTTTGGACCTGGATATGGGCTTCATAGTACTTCACTACGCAACATGCTTTTGTCATTTATAAAAAAGAGGATTCCGGATTATTTCTGTTGCAGGAGCGTCAAGGATAAAGCTCAGATTGCTTGGTTCCTGCAAATGTTTGAGGTGCTGCAGTATGTACCTGACCATTCCGTTTGATGAACTCCTTGGTGCCGTCCAGGGGATCCACAACCCAGAAGTACTGGTACCCCTTCCTTGTATGGAAAGGGACCAGCTTGTTTTCCTCGCTGACAATGGGTATGTGGGGGTAAAGCCTTTGCAGCTCGTCGCATATCAAAGCGTTAGCTCTCTTGTCTGCGATGGTCAGTGGGGAGGAGTCGCTTTTCTGCTCCACTCCCAGGGCACTGCAGTTATATACAAGAAGGAAAAATATGAATGAGACGCTTGATCATGGTGCTGTTTGGACCCTTCTTTTAAAAACAAATCTAAGTCTAAAAATGGCTCTAGAGCTGCCTCCACCCAAGCCTGCCTCAAACTGTAACACGAGGACTTTTAGAACAGTAATGCATGCATGGAAGTGTATGCATGAAGTTACAACTTATGTATGACAAACTTGATGACAGAAATTCATGATGTTTATGCTTGGAAGGTATCAGTGCATGTGGTTCATGGAGTTGTGCTTTGATTACATCTTTCTGTCAGCTTTTGACGTGAAAGAGAAAGTAAAAGCACCCACAAGGGGCTCGCTTCTTTTCACTAAAAAAGAAAAAATGCCAAAGGGGGCATATTATATTCTACTTGAAACTGACTGTCCTCATAGAATAGTTGCCAGGGGCCAAAGATTTGGCATCCTCCAGCACAGATCTTACACTGAGACTGGAGAGTGCTTCAAAGAAGCAGGACAACAGTCTGAAAGGAATGCTGCACAATATTCGGCCAGCAATCCTATTGCTCTTGACTTTCAGTTCCCCTTCACTGACTTGACGCTGAATTAAAGCTTACGTGCAGACCAAGAAGCAGAAGCACACAGGCATCAGAATGATGCGGGACGGACATACAATGAAGTAAACAATTGCTTGTCCACCAACTGAGTCCTATCTTACCAAAAATACCTATTTTCAGTTCTTCTTCCGTGAGCTACCATTAAGAGGGAAGCCAAGACAGTGTGAAGGAGCCGAACCTCGAGTCTGGGTTGTTGTAAACTTCAAGGATGGCATCACCTGCAGCTCTCGCGATTCTCACTATGTCCTCCGCAAGGATAGACGTGCTAATTTGGAATTCTAGTGGAACAGAAGAAGCCATCCTACTGCAAGGCGACGAACCTAAGCTTGGTATAACTGCTGACTCTTGGTTCTGGACGGAAAACGTATATTGTGGGCTATGATAGCAATGTGCTGGTACACAAGCTGCTGATATGATCACAAGCCTTTCTATAGATCCATATAGCAATGATAATAAGCATATACAACCAGCTCACAAAAGTGGGTTGCTTCTATATGCAAACTAGATACCAGCACAGCTTTATTTTGGAGTTTGGACGTGTTAGTCTCGCCTCATAAATCAACGATTTATGGTCCTCTAGTCAGCTGCAATGATCGAGGACTACGAGACTCGCGAATGGCATTACCACCTTATATGAAGCCAGCTTCGAGTCTTACCATGCACGGCCTTCGTCGAAGTCATCTGAAGTCTCGGAAGTTCAGAAGTGCAAGTTATTCGTCAGTGCTTGTGATTTGTTCGACCGTATTTGCCGTACGTCCTCAGGTGCACTGCACCTTGGAGGCCTAGACGGGCCTGGGCCCTGGAGGCCAGTTTGATATGACGTATCAATGCCGTTGTATTGCGTTGTATAGTTGTCGCGACTGCCATCCACTTGACGGTGCCGCACGCGCAGCGCAAGTCACGGCCATCCAGGTACGGAAAGTCAGCGTTGACTCACCGACCAAAGGACTGAGTTATCTCAATTAGCGGTTATGTCAAAATAGTTATCACTTTCAAAGTGGTCACGACACATCAAACCCCACATCCAGGGATGGATGGGGATTTGGACGGAGTAGTCAGTCGAAAGGCTTGGGGCCTGGAACCAGCAATGAGCCAGCCCAACAAGTGCCAAGTAAGGTACTTATCAACCGGCTATCTAAGCCAAGTACAGCAGGGATGTCGCAGAGGCGTTGTGTGCCACCTCGGCCAAGACCCTCGAGTGACTAGCCACGGCTTGAGCGTTCATCTCAAACGCTGCCAGCCGCCAGCCACATAGGCGTGATTGCCAGCTGAAAGGCTAAGCAGTCACGCGCGACAGTCACAAGGCGTGCATGCATGCTGAGTGACAACTTCTAAAGCTGTTTGAGGGCTGCTAGGTAAGGACGGCATGCAAGCTAGGCGTTGTGACTAAGCACTGGCATTCGAGAGAGGATAATGTGTGGTGCCTGCGAAAGGCACGAGTCCTGCCTGAAGCTGCCTCATTCTTCCTCGCATCGTTGTCTAGGAAGCTGGAGGAGCAGGTACAGAAGGAAAGAAGAAGACGGAGTTCCCAAGGCCACAGAAGAGCCGAGACGCCACGCTTCTGCCGACGCTGGAAGATTTCTTCTCAGTGTATCATAGAAAGGTTAGACCTCAGGAGTTTCCAAGAGGGGATCTCGCTGGTAGAAAGTAGAGAGCTGCAGAATAGAATCTGTCAGGAGATTAGCACAGATTCGGGTCAAACACCACAAGCGTGCGAAAGTCACTTAAAATGGTGAGTGCTGTGTTAGTTTCCAAGTTCTCAGAAGTCTCAATTGTCGAATTGCTGATAGCAAGAGTAGTCTTAACAAGTAAAGCTCTCAGTGAAGAACTGAGTGAGCCCAGCCAAGCATTGAAGAGCTGTTAAGGCGCGGTGTTGAGCAAAGAGCTCAGACCAGGCCAGCATAGATGTGCAGTTTCAGAGTTTTGTAAGCTATGACTTTGTGGGAGTTAAGCGAAAGCCTTGAAGAGCGATTTTCTCTGAATTTGGCATTGCCTGTTAAGCTGCTTAGACGTGATTGCTGCAAACTACAAACTTGTTCATTCTGTAAACCCTCAACTTGGGCAAAAGCCTGTGTGGAAGTAAGACGCTTCTGTCCTATGTAAGGGAAACTGAGGATAAGCTAAATGTTCAAAAATTTCTACTGAGTGTTGGTAGTGTCGAATGAGGAACTGGTTGAGCATGGGAAGCACTGAGTGTGGGATGCTTCACCGAATGATGCAAGTGCAGGAAGACCAGGAATGGTCAACCCCCAGCTAGTCTGCCACCGACACACGTGCAAAGGTTGATCAACCAGGTCGATTCCCCACTAGCAGCAATGCACCGATCAACGACCAGGGAATCCCCGCACTTGAGAAGGACCGCCGACACGTCGACCAGGTTGAAGGCACACCTGCTGAGAAGCCACGCACGAGCCAGGGGTCCGACGCTGTTAGGCACGACATAGTTCCTTGAAGTGCATCGTGTACTAATAAATGCAAATGTAGTCCTGGAAAAACTCTGATCGAACGTAAAGAAAGCCAAAGAAAGTGACCGAGGTGGAATTGGTTGACCAGAGACCTGCACTTGATGCTATATATTTGTCCAAAATGAGTCTGAAACTAAAAAACAAGTCGCTAAAGTGGCTCTAAATCACAAAAATAGTATAATACGTCAAATATCTATCAGCGACGCTTTGGGTGTCGATTGTTTTGCATCTGCCCGAATTTCACAAAAAGTTGTTTGGCTCACCTCCCTCACTTGTGCCCACATTCGGCCCTGACAGTTCCCTGTATGTTCCCTGAGTCCTGATACTGAGCTGCAAGTAGGGTGCTGCTGGAACGAGCTCGAACTGCACGAACTGCATGCCTCGAGGCTCGAACTGCCTCGGACTGGCTCGAATAAACATGGGCTTGGAGTGTAAGCGCTGCTCCTGCTTCCATCAGCATACACAGAGGTTTCCCTTCATCTTCCCTTCTTACGTGCTCGCTTCTTGGAGTTCACAACTTTTGACTTGCCGACAGCAAAGGCCCGCGTTTTGAAGGAAATCTGTACACGCGATCGGGCTCGGCTCTTTCCTCATTAGCGTGATCTACATTGTTTGTCCAGCTGGTCAAGCTGAAGCCGGAATGGCGTCCATTTTGCAGTACCCTTATGATGCTACTTTAAAGTCAGGAATTTGGGCCTTGGAGCGAAACTTACTACCTGATCTACTCATAAGACGCGCTTGTCGAGCCCTCATTAATATGAGGTTGAAGTCGTCTACGAAAGACACAGTAGAAGAGCAGCTTCAAGACCTTCTTGACTTTGTTAGATGTAAGGCAGATCCCCGCGTCATTTTTTCTGTAAGGGTTGAGAAAGAATCAAAAGATGACCTGAGCTCCGTCTAAGGGAAAGTCATGCTGTTTGTGCTTCTACTTGAGATGAGGGATACAAGCTGCAGAAGGATCTTGAGAGTAATAATCTCCTTATATACCCTCGACTCTATGCTGATATGGAGCGTTAGGTCTTTCTCATGAGGAACGAGGCTGTGTTACTGCAAAGTGTCTGACTTCTTAAGCAGACCTGCAGAACGAATACCAAAGGGTGAAATCTGCAGAGCTCGTCAGTGTGCATGTAAGGCTTCTAGATGTTTTGTGAACATCCGAGAAAATGTGCGTCTGCTGAGTCAACGTTGCTGTATGCAGCTGATATAGCAATTATAGTGAAAATGGGACGAGTACGCTACTCTCAGTGAGCAAGGGCTGCAGCCCCTGAGCTGCTGTCAGCTGCCGGCGTCTCTGGACCTCTTCTCCAGAGGGTGCAGTGCCACTCAGCATCTGCATGTTGGGAGGTGATACAAGGAAGCTCTCAGCAGGTTTGAGAGCTAGCGAGGGAAGTTGGTTGAGGAGGTAGCATGCACACTTCATTGGGCGTGTCAGTTTCAGAGGGCATGAGAACATACGAGGGAAGTTGATGGCAGGGTAGCGTTCACATTCGGTTGGGCGTGTCAGAAGGTGATGTGAGGTTGTTTTCAGCAGGTATGAGAGTAAGCGAGGGGGGTCCATTAAGAGGGGAGCGTTCACACCTTTGGGGTTGGGCAGCTCTGAAGGCCATGCCCATAGCCATAAACACGCAGGACGCCAACGAGCAGCACTACGAGGTCCCCACTGAGTTCTACCAGCTCTTCCTGGGGAAGCACCTCAAGTACAGGTGCGCCCGCCTGCCCCTACTATCCTAGGACACCTCAAGTACAGGTTTGCACGCCTGCCCCTACTCCTCTTATCCTAGGACATGCTGTATGCTGTTTCAATGAACGCGCCGAGTAAGAGTATGTGCGCATATTTGGGACGTGATGTGACGCACAACTTTGGGTCGAGAAATCGTGCGGCCCGGGGGGCCTCGGGGCACATGGGGGGAGCCTGCGTGCGTGTGATTCAAGATATCTCCTTGGTGATCGAAGAATATAGACCTCTCTCGCCTGGTCTTCTTCAGTGCCGGTTGTTGCTGCTTCTGCCTGCCGTTTGAGGGGGCACCTGCAGAGGAGTACCGCTTGCAGCACGCGATGCGTCAGCGCCACGTGTCAGCGCGCCGCATGTGTGGTTCCTTGCTCTCGCATCTCGTCTTGGAGTTGGCACGCTTGCAGGACACGGAGGGCTGAGCGGGGTATAGTGCCGCTGTGGCCACAGGGATTTTCTAAGCAAAGCATGAAGTATAATGATTATCGAAAATCACAATCGAAATGAGGACGGGGCGTCGAGACTCTCAGTAAGAGCCTGAAGCGACCATTTTCCAGAAAGAGGAACGTGCCCTCCGCTTTGATGCCCCCTCGCTGCAAGAACCAATAGCAGAGTATCATCAAGGCAGCTGGCTTAGAAGCTGGTTTACTGCTCGCTGTTTTTCTGATGCAAAGGCGGCTCAGAGGGATCAACAAATTCTTTGTCCGCTGTAGAAGGGATAACTGAATCAGCGCTCGCTGCTTCACCGACACGACGGCAGCTTGCGCACCCCGTCTGCTGCTTCCAAATGCACAGGCAGCCGCCAGCTGGCTCACTGGGGAGACGTGACACAGCACCTTCCAGCTCGCTGGCACTGAGAGGAGAGCCTACTTTGTCAGGAGGGCTTGTTGTCGGCACCGCCTGACTGAGACTTCAATTTCCATAATATGTCTTTACGGTGGCTTCTGCACTGTACTTCGCTGCGCACTCTCTCCCAGCGGCAGACTCTTCTCGTCAGTGCTGGTATCTCTACTGCATGTTCTGCTGTTCAACGGCTGCTCGGGAAGAAAGATGATGCAAAGCCCAATCGCCCACAGGCAGGCAGGCAGGCAGGCAGGCAAGCAGGCGGTCGTGATATCTGGAAGATCTGGGTGATAGATAAGCCCCTAAGGCCTGACCCTTAAGCCCTCTCTCCCTCTCCTTCCCCTCGAAGCTCCAGCCGAAAGCTTTGCCTCACCTCTCCTCTCATTACGGCTCCAACCTTCACCACTCATTTCCATGTCTCCTCGCACTCACCCCCCCCC
>WELA01012983.1:222131-258449 GCA_009602735.1 Mesotaenium endlicherianum | reverse complement strand
CTCTCTCTCTCTCTCTCTCTCTCTCCCTGGTTCTCCAACCCCCTCTCTGCGTGTACCCTGAGCCCAGAGCCCCCCTGCTCCCCTTGGATCCTAACAACCGTTCCGCCCCTCTCTGCTCCTCTGCCGCTCTCCGCTCCTCTGCCCCTCTCTGCTCCTCTGACTCTCTCTTGCTTTCTCTCCTCCCAAGCCGGAGACTCTCAGTCCAGGCAAAGATCTCCAACACGGGAGACTCAAAACTCCAAACAGGGAGCCCCATCTCTGCTGCTGGGCTGCAGCAAGGAGAGGCCGTGGCTCCTTCTCATTTCCGCACTCTGGTTGCCCTCAGGGGAAGAGCTTACGCCCTGGAAATTGGCGCTCTGCCTTAAGCTACCATTGGATCTACGCTCTCGTTGGAGAGTGGGCAGGGCAGCCCACGACCAAGGGATGCAACTGCCAGCTCTCTCGGCTTGTGGGCCCCCCCGCTACGGCTCACACCTCCTCCCTCTTGATGCATGCTAGTCCTCGGCTGCCGGGGAGGGGCTGTGGGTCTCTTTCTCCTTCATTTGGATCGCTCTGGAGTTCTTCAGAGCTGTGGGGATGCATCTCTCTCGGAAGTCAATCGGGCGCGGCATGATCGTGAGCGTGAGTCGAGGGGGCCGTAGTGAGGGCATCGGCTGCTACGCCACTCGGCTTTCTCTCTCCCGAGCGAGGAGCGCCCCCAGGTCCTGGCACCTGTCGCACAGGCGCGTGAGAGAGAAGATCCTCGCTCGCTGCCACAGAGCATAGTTAGTGAGCGAGGGATGAACCTTGACCACGTGGGAAACCGCCGCTCCTGCGTCTCTCACTTGCCCCCCTTGGGTTTGTATGGGTGGCAGGACGACGTGTCGATTGCAGACCACTGGCGCGTGAACGGCACCCACTATGCGCTCACCAGGTGCCAAGAAGCTCCCTCCGTCTGTCTCAACGTGATCCTGAGCCCAGAGTTGGACCCCCTTCCTGTGTCCAGCCTTCAGCCCTCGCCTTAGCCCTCGCGGCTCTTGCTTGCCGCCCTGACTCTCCACTTCTTCTCCTTCTCGTCGGCAATTTGTTTTCCTTCTCTGGCAAGAATGGGTGGTGGGTGACACCGAGGAAGAGGATCGAGTGGGTTCAAGGTGGAGGGTTTGGGGTTCAGGGGGGCAGAGAGGGGGTATGTGCGGAGGAGGGGGTTGGGAGTCCCACATGCATGTGTTGTTGGAGTAACTGTGACCGTGTTTGTGCAGATTCTGAATGATCGACGTTGGCTGCTTTTGTCACACAGTTGACACCCCCCGGCTGCGGGACAGCAATCTTCACGCACGGGAGGAGGGTGGCACCAGATAGATTGTCAGAAGCGACTCTCCTCCAATCCCCCTCGGACTCCCCTCCGGCCCGCCTGTCACTCGCCTCTGACTGCGATCCCTCCTCCGTCCGTCTGTTTGGGCGCGCGCTCCCCTCTCCTGGTCTGCAGCGAGGCCTGGCTCAAGAAGTTTGACCAGAACCTGCCCCAGCTGAGGCCGATCATCGCCAAGATCTACGGCCAGGAGCAGGCGCTCAAGTGGACCGTGTACTGGCGCACCTTCTTCCTCTCGCTCTCCGAGCTCTTCGGGCACTCCGGCGGGCAGGAGTGGATCGTCTCGCACTACCTCTTCAAGAAGCGCAACTGATGGCTGCTCCCGACGCTCTTCGCAGGCAGCCACCGTTGCTCTTGGGTATGGATGGCGTGTTGCGCACGAAATCTCCACTCCACTCCATTCCACTCCAGGCTGCTGACGGGACGGGCCACATGCAACCCCATGAGCCACACCCATTGCATTGCACGCGACAAGTCTTAGGAAGCAAACAATCCCTCTGTTTGCCATGCCATTCCTGCCAAGTCCGCCAACGATACTGGGCATACACGTGCAAGACGTCATTCTGCATGGACATGAGCTTCCCTTTTCAATGGATAGGACACTCCTGGTCATGGGTACCAGTCAAAATGTCAGGATGTGCGTTTGATCTTCTCGTAAGATGCGGGCAGATGACTCCATTGAGAGCGCCTGGGGCTGCTGAGGCTTTATAGTGAAAGGGCACTTGGATGTACCTAATGTCATGGAAAATATGGGGCTTGTGTGGGGCAGGTTGCTTGCACCACGTCGTCTGCGGAAGAAAGACTGCTCCTAGAGGTGGACTCGCTAATACACATGGCTCCACAGTGTGTGCACCCTAGACATACCAGCTTTAATATTTAGGAGTTGATAGTCAGACGAGCGGCTTCAGATTATACAGCCCGTTATTGGCATCAGTGCAATTTAATGCATTCTCAGTATTTATGAAGGCGGTAAGTCGTCTAAGTCAGAGCTTGGATAGAGTTTCAAAGTCACCAATCTTCGGAGCGTGACATTGAGAAATTAAGCTCGATTCAATCATACTAGAAAGCAATATATAAGACTTCATTGCAGTTTGAGACTGTCTGCTGTCTGCTTTTACTGCATAGTGACGCAGGTACGTCAGATTTCAGTCTCAGCAAAGAAGGCATGCGGCCTATACATATATTGTAATTTAATGTCAAGATAACTTTGTTGTAAAACTTTCGAGTAGCAAAGTGTTCCGTGGTCATGAGCAAGCCAGCAGATGCCAAATTCTGAAAAGTCCATATCAGTGATACTTTGCAGACCCTTTATTGAGCTCCTCTTAAGAACACCAAACTTCCGGCTCCCAGATGAACTTCAGATGATGCCTTACTTCGGAACATGGAAACCTTCACGAGGCAAATGACGATGACCAGCCGTAGTGAAAATGGGCTACTACCAGAACCTAACAGTGTGCCCCTGCCAATCCGATATCAGCAGGACATGCTTATCCCTAGCTAAAAGAACTTCTGAAGTGCGCATGTCAAGCCTTGTGCGAGAAGTGCCTCAATGTACTCTCCACATGAAGCTATGCCTTCTTGCATCTCAATGAATGTATCTTGCCTACGTGCAGGAAGCTCACTAAGCTTCTCGATCAGCGTACTTTCATTATAGTGCACCATCTTTATGTTGATAGTTCATGTGGCCCACAGGATTTCTACTTTGCAACCTTCTATCATCATCTGGGAATCCTTCGGTTATCCATGACCGTCATACTTCGTATTCGGTTGGGTCACTATTGCCCAGAACGATCTGAATTGTCGTCAGTACTCAGTACTGTAGCCATATCCCCATCTGCAGGGATGGGCTTCTCTACTCCTGGTATACCAGCCTTCTTATCCTCAACGTGCTTCCTCAAAGATTCCCTCTCTCTCTCGCAACTAGATATACCCTGCAGAATATCAATCATGGCTCCCGTAGTGCCCAAAAAAACTAGAGGAGCCAACGATTTGCGCCTGATGCCTAAGGGGATGGCTATGGCGGCTCCCAATACTGAAAATATCCACGAACTGCAACCACGTACAACAATTGTTATGCAAGTGCCTCAAGAAGCAAGAACTCACAAAATCTTACCTGTCTTTCCGCCAGCAAACGTGCACACATACAGTGTATGAGGGTACTAGCAATACGTGGAATAGACCGAGCTTTTCCTTTGCACAGGAAAGTACATTAGGCCGTTTCATAAAATTTTGAGACAAACGGGATATATTGCGACACCCATATCAAATATCTCCGTTCTCAACGAGTACACTTAAATCTGTGGACCACTCTAAACTTTTATGTAGGGAAGCCAGATAAGGGGACAGGCACTAACTTATTTAGAGCACACTCTCCGAGGGCCCTTTGGAGCTCTTTCTCGGTGACCTGATCGTTTGTGCTACTCATACTGAAACGAGTCCTCACTGACAAGCAGGGGGGCTTACATCATACTGTTCCAAGCTTCCTTGCTAAAGACTACCGCTATCATCCGCTTTGTTACAAAGCAGGCACATTCGTATCGTTAAAAATTACTATTTCGTGAACTTTGAAAAGGGGCCAGTTTCGAAAAGACATGCATTCGGAGAGAAGAATATCGATGTACGATGCTAACATGGAAGCACATGTTCATGTTCTCATGTCAGGAACCGAAGGAGGAACTACGGGCACTGCTACTTTGACCACTGGTGTGACGCCGGCTGACGTCGAACAGCGCGCGATACAGTGTAGGTGCCAGCGCAGAAGAACTGACCATTATGGACAAAAGTTCCATTTTCCCAGCTGCCCCCAGCCACTTCTTCAAGACATGCCGAACCGAGCTGGCAATTCTCTTATCTACCAACGCTCCAAAAAGGGATCGCATGTTGCCGCATATGGTACTTTGGACTGCCACCGAACTTTTCAGTACGACTAGGCTTGGCTCAAGGCTCAAAACCACCGCTCAAAGGCAGCTGAAGACCACTCAAGGCTGTTCTTACTTCCGCCGAACCACTTTAGCGTTTTACATTTCCGAACGTACATTTGAAAAACTTTTTTCAATGGCTTCGACCCAGGTTCGACGCAATGCTGCTCAAGTCCAGCTCGGTTTGGGTTGGTCTGATCTGCGCCTCGAATCTCTCTTCGCAGGTGCGGTCCCAGTGCGGTCCAAACGTGATATACTCGAGCATGCCAGTTGATGGCCACTCGATTTAGGTACCTCATTGTCCTTGGTTACACCTCCCACTAATAATGTAAAGCAGGTCTATTGATAGAACTCTTACTATTACACTTTTAAGTTGCAAAAAGGTAACCAGAATTGCAAGCTGTGGGTCGAAGCGGTAGAAGAAGGTGAGGAGCACTGAAGGGTATGATTGGCTAGTTATTTTCTTTTAACTACCAGCATTTGCACAAATGGCCTCTCTTGCACTATACCAGGCCTGCATTTCTGGAAGTGGGACTGTTCCCTCGTTGAGTTCTCTTGTGTCGCAAACGAGGTGTAAAGCCGCAGTGCCATCAGTAAATTTCAGGTTGACTAGTCAATCAAGCTCCTTAAAATCAGCTCCGTTGAAGAGACTAGAATTTGAGTGTTCAAAGATAAGCCACCACATATGTACACCAAGCAGCAGACATTCCCTACGGTTTACTGTCAGAGCCCAAGAGGCTGCAGTTGCAGGTGCGCTGAGTTCTTACTGCGAAGTCAGGCATGTGGAGTGTGGCAAGCTAGCTTAGTAAAATAGCTGTGATGCGGATAGTCTGATCAAACTGATGCTGTGGTGAACCTAGGAGCATGCTTTATGCTTCATTCATTGACATTTAGTAGTGATGTTTGAGACAAAGCTCAGCGCCATTGGGTCTCGCTTGTCTTTAGCAGAATCTTATAAGATGTAAGTCACTCCACAACGATCGGTGTTGGTCCTAGGTTCCGGCTCTCTTGTAGACTTATGTCAATCGGTACAATGCTACATTATTTGGTAAGCAACTTTTGCGAATGTTGTTTTTGTTTCTCGTTGCAATGGGCTATGGCAATACGAACGGATATTGTTCGTCTCCATATCATCGTAATGTACGTGAATGACTCTTTCATATTAAAGTTGTGTTGGAAGTGTGTGGCCTCTCTAGCTGGTGGACATGGTAAGTCGCCTGTAAGCCTGCCAGCTGTTCACTGTGAGGGGGAAGTCATCCTCATGATGGTTTGATGCGAGATGGCTTTCCTTGATATGTGTATGTAAATGTACGTTTGAGCAGTAACATCAAAGGAGGTGGACTTCAATTGGAATGGAGAAGGTCAAGAAGTGTTCTTGACTGGCAGTTTCTCTAATTGGAATGAGAAAGTACCGCTTGTGAAAGGGGAGAAGGGCACTTCCTCTGTGAAACAGGTGAGTGAGATACAAGTGGAGACTTTCACAATGACGTGGAGCTTGAAGCTCATACAATAATGCAGGATATGACATACTGTCGATAAGCTAGTCAGGGGCATTCTCATCTGTGCTTAATTTTTTCGGAGTTTTTAACACTTGCCACGGTTGATTATGCCTGATGTGTCTGAACTCTCTTGCTATGGTCTTGTCAAAAATTCTGAACCGCTGATTAAGGTGGTGACATGCAGAGCCTTGCCCCTGGTAAATATACATATAAGTATGTTGTGGACGGGAACTGGGTTCATTCTCCTGATAGTCCTACTGAAAGCGATGGGGCTGGTGGTCTCAATAATGTCCTTGTCATAGAAGGTACGTTTACCTTTGCTTTTTCCCCCTAAGTGTGGGAAAAGATACTGCTTCCTATGATTCACATTATGCTGGACAACTGGATGACCCATAGTGCTTGTGCACAACATCTATAAAGGGTTATCGAAACAACGCTGTGACTCAAACTGCAAAATGAGTGTGTTCCTTCTGTACAAAAAAACAGTAGACATGCCCACTTTCACCTTTGACTGAACAAAAGTTGATTAGAAGATGTTTCTCTGCTGGTTGAGCACCTTCCTCCTACAACACTTTGCTAAACAGAACATCTTCCTGCCATAACACTCTGCTAAACTATAGGCACGGGCAGGATAAAGCAACCGTAGACTAATTAAAGTTACTTGCTGAGGCACAAAGCCCCCTACAGCTTCGCATGTCTGTCAAAGTAAACTCTAAAGTCTAGTGAAGCCTTCCTACTCATGTGAGCACTGCTAAGTGCGTGTAGGGCTGAAGTTGAGTGAGCTGCTATAAGGGGTGGGAAAGTGTAGTTCCCTTGGAGCAGCATTGAGTTTCTTCGCGGGGCCCTGGTGGCATCATTTTCGCGCCTGCCTTCTTACTGGTCACGAAGTGGAAGAATGAAGTTGTTGGAAGCTTGCTACATGGTTACTCTTATTTAGTATGGTGACTTCTGCCATAGTGACTTGTGCCACTTCAGGCAGATTAGAGATTTCTTGGTTTTTATTGTCCCATGTGCTAAGGCACTCAATGTTGCAATACCTTAGCAATAAAAGGAGGGGTTTAGGGAGAAAGGGGACCTTTGTTCGGGATATGCTTCTTCGCTTCCCTCCTGCTACTTGTCTCTTGTCTCCTTGATAAAAGATGAGTGTTCCTCCTGCAGATTCAACACTAGCACAGCCGCCTGCTGCTAAGGCGGAAGGAGGTGCTCCCACCCCCAAAGCGGCTGCTCCTGCCGCAAAGGCTGTAGCAGGAAAGAAAGCTGCAAAGAAGAAGGAAGCAGCTAAGAAGATTGGGGCAGCCATGACTGAAGACATCCTTCCGTTGCTGGAGGCCAAGCTGAAAGCAGAGGAGGGCGTTGAGGAGCTGGAGCTAGGGTTTGACAACAATCAGGTATGGATCCTTGTTTGATTCTTGAGTTTATCGCTGAGTCTCGGTAGATTGCAAACTGCCAAGTTTGTACAAAATGAAATGAGCCCGCCATCCACGTAGAGTTTGTCCTCTGACTAAGTATATTGACTTGTTGTGGTGATAAGAGCAACTATTTGACGCTAATGTGTTTCCTCTTAATGCAATTTCTTCTCTCTGCAGTTGCAAGGATTCTTCAGGAAAGGAGGTGTGCCATACACATTCTGGGCTTACTTCCCCGATGGCGAATTAGATGGTATGTGCTAAACACCTTTGCTCGGGTGTGTAACCTCTGTATCGGGATGGTGTTTTGTATGCCTCTTACAAGCAACGCTACATACTTGATAACTGGTTCAATTTATGTGTGCTTTGCTTGTGTTGTTTGCAGGGGCAAGAGGATTTTCACTTTCCTCTTATAACAATGCTCCGAGTGCGGTGGAGCCCTTCCTTATAGACGAGAGGAAAGTGACGCCTGACCTGCTAGTGTTCTGGGTACATAAGAGGCTGTTCGCGCAAAAGGTTCTCTCTTTGAATTAGATGTGGTCTCGTAGGAATATATTCCTGCAACCTGGAAAAGGTCCAGAATCTGGATGTCTGAGGTTGGTCACTGTGTAGCGGAGAGGATTTCCTGGTTCAGTTCCTGACTTCGTTAATCCCCAAAAGTGCTATTTACCTTCAACATTTGTCACTGTTAGGTGCTTGGTGATGTTAGAGTTGTCACCACTGGTAGAGATTATGAGTTTCCATAACAAAAAGTTGGCTGAGCACTTGTTTCTGTTCATTACATAATTCAAGGACGTGGAATACTTCAACGAGACATGTCTTTCTCTTTCTGCCCCATGTGCTTCAGATGGAACCTGTATGATGTGTGAACTTCTGTCCATGTACAATAAATTAATCTCTCCCCACTATGTACTGTTGTTAAGAAGTGAACATCTGGGTGCAATCTATCACAAGTTCATATTCATATTTTTTAGTGACATTAACTTGTTGAAGTTGCCAAACTTAGTGCTGCGTAGCTCATAGAGCGCATTCGCACTGCACATGGATCCTGGTACTTGTCTCTTGGCACATCCCTAAGTCATTTGAATTTAGAAATTAAACCCCTCAAATTGTGAAATCTTTCATAAGCAATGAAGCACATAGATCTTCCACCAGATAATTCAATGTGCAGTGGGGTCAAAATAGGTCCCAACATAGATGTAGATAGCATGCATATATTTGTATCAGGCAACCACATCATCTGTTGAGAAGAAAACTCAAGACTAGAGCTGAAAACTTGCACATATAGTTTAGAGAGTCTAATAGAAGCTAAAGCTTACAAAAGTACAAGATGAAACCTATATGCTACATGTCAATGGATACACGGCGTCCCAGGTTGACTAAGTTGATACAAATGAGAGAGTTCAACCGATACCATGTACAGCTATCAACAGATTTATACCACGTACACAATAACTAGCAAGAAAATAGCACAATATTATCGTGATAATTCTGGTTCATCGATAATATTGACCCTTTCTGTGAACTACAGGTTTGTTGCGTTCGATCTACGCTTTACATCTGATTGTTCACAAATTGTTGTATTGACTTAAGATCAAAAGATGCAAGAGCATTTTATGTAGGGAGCCATAAGCTTATGCACTTAATGGTTCCCAAGTGTAAGGTCATAGGTTTATATAGTGCATTTTTGAGTTTCATGAAAGTATGTTTTGATTGTATAGTAGTGTAGAGTGCATTGTTTTGGTCATTTTGAAATAAAGTTCATCAAATTTGGTCAAGTATTGAGAGAGTTACGGATTTCTGAAGTTTAATTAGTTTTGAGGTCGGTTGACGACTGTGCTTAATTCGCGGCGAGCGCAACCGTCGGATTGACCGACAGCGTCGAGCGATCTGGCCCGTTAGAATGAACTCGAACCTTCACGTAAGTTCGGCTGACGCGGAGTGCCGACTAGGTCGATTTAACTAGAAGTTTCGGTTTAGCCTAGCGCGTCTAAGAAAGAATATTCTAGTAATGTCGATGCATGTATGTGGACGTCAATTCGGCCCGACACGTCAGATTAGACTGATCTGGCTTACTCACGAATATTCTGGAAGGGACGATTTGACGAACACTTAGGAAAATCCGTAGCTTCCTCCTAGGGAGGAGNTGTCCTTAATTCGCGGTGAGCGCGACCGTCGGATTGACCGACAGCGTCGAGCGATCTGGCCCGTTAGAATGAACTCGAACCTTCACGTAAGTTCGGCTGACGCGGAGTGCCGACTAGGTCGATTTACCTAGAAGTTTCGGTTTAGCCTAGCGCGTCTAAGATAGAATATTCTAGTAATGTCGATGCATGTATGTGGACGTCAATTCGGCCCGACACGTCAGATTAGACTGATCTGGCTTACTCACGAATATTCTGGAAGGGACGATTTGACGAACACTTAGGAAAATCCGTAGCTTCCTCCTAGGGAGGAGAACTTAGGCAGAAAATTATAAATAGGCATAACTTCTTTGTTTCTTATCAGTTTTCACTTCTGTAAATTTCTACGGGTTTGTAATGACAAGGCCTTTCATCCTACATTATTTGTGAGCAGTTTCTTGCTACTCAAAATGTTGAGTAATTTTCCTAAGCTTTGTTAGTGATATGCCGCTACACTCTCTAGTATGATGGCAACTAGTTCCTTTCCTCGTGAGTCACTACGCTTCCACTAGGGCACTTTGCCCCTTTCACCAAGATTGTTTCGATTGATTAACGATTTTGTTTTGCTAAAATATGGAAATTTTAGATATAAATTGAGGGCGAGTTTCATGTTGGCAATATGCCTAACAGACATGCTTACCTCTAGTATAAGGTTCAAAATCTACGTATGCACGACTGATGCACGACTGCAAGAACCTTAGATTGTGAACAAATAAAGGGCACAACTAGTGTAGTTTTACTTTGGAAACAATGATGGATTCAACGAGATGCACGTCCGACGGGCGTCAACGCCAGGCCAGGTGTTCCTACAGCAAGGTCTATCAATCGGAGTCAGTCGACGCTAACATTCTGAGGTAGTAACTGTGCCGTCAAGAACAACTAAAACGTTGTTCTCACTACCCACACTCACCCAGCACTGACCCAACACTGACCCACACCACCTACGGTCTACCCATGCCAAGTCACCCAAAAAAAAATCATGTATGTCGGTCTTGGTTATTGCGTGCAGGAAATTCGCCGTAAATGAGCCAGCCAATTGAGGCTGGTTGAGGCACATTGAGGTGCGTTGTTGTGCCTAACAGCGTCGGACCCCTGGCACGTGCGTAGCTTCTCAGCACGTGTGCCTTCAACTTGGTCGACGTGTCGGTGCGTTGCTGCACGTGGAAAAATCGACCGAGTTGATGGTCCCCTGCACGTGTGTCGGTGGCGGCAACCAGTTCCTCATTCCACCTTACCAACACTTAGTGGAGATTTTCAAAAACTTATTTCATCCTCAGCTTCCCTTACAAGGACAGAAGCGTCTTACTTCCACACAGGCTTTCACCCAAGTTGAGGGTTTACAGAATGAACAAGTTTTGTGGTTTGCAGTAATCACGTCTAAGCAGCTTAACAGGCAATGCTAGATTCAGAGAAAATTGCTCTTCAAGGCTTTCGCTTAACTTCCACAAGTCACAGCGTACAAAACTCTGAAACTGCACATCTATGCTGGCCTGGTCTGAGCTCTTCACTCAACACCGCGCCTTAACAGCTCTTCACTGCTTGGCTGGGCTCACTCAGTTCTTCACTGAGAGCTTTACTTGTTAAGACTACTCTTGCTATCGGCAATTCCACAATTGAGACTTCTGAGAACTTGGAAACTAACACAGCACTCACCATTTTAAGTGTCCCTCGCACGCTTGTGGCGTTTGACCCAAATCTGTGCTAATCTCCTAACAGATTCTATTTTGCAGCTCTCTACTTTCTACCAGCGAGATCCTCTCTTGGGAACTCCTGAGGTCTAACCGTTCTATGATACATTTAGGAAGAAATCTTCCAGCGTTGGCAGAAGCGTGGCGTCTCGGCCCTTCTATGGCCTTGGGAACTCCTTTTTCTTCGTGCTCCTTCCGCTCCTTCAACTTCCTTTGACAACGATGCGAGCAAAAATGAGGCAGCTTCAGGCAGGACTCGTGCCTTTCACAGGCACCACACATTATCCTCTCTCGAGAATGCCAGTGCTTAGTCACAGCGCCTAGCTTGCATGCCGTCCTTACCTAGCAGCTCTCACACAGCTTAGGAGTTGTCATTCCGCATGCATGCATGCCTTGGGATTGTCGCGCGTGACTGCTTAGCCCTTCAGCTGACAATCATACCTATGTGGCTGGCTGGCAGCGTTTAGGACGAACGCTCAAGCCGTGACTAGTCACCTGAGGGTCTTGGCTGAGGTGGCACACCACGCCTCTGCAACATCCCTGCTAATTGATCAGCACCTTTCTGGGCACTTGCTGGTTCCATACCCCTAGCCTTTCGGCTGACTACTCCGTCCAAATCCCCATCCATCCCTGGGTGTGGATTTGACGTGTCGTGACCACTTTGACAGTGATAACGACTTTGAAATGACCGCTGACTGAGATAACTTGGTCCTTTGGTCAATGAGTCAACGCTAACTTCCCGTACCTGGGCGGCCGTGGCTTGCGCTGCGCGTGTGGCACCGTCAAGTGCATAGCAGTTGCGACAACTGTCGTGCCTAACAGCGTCGGACCCCTGGCACGTGCGTAGCTTCTCAGCACGTGTGCCTTCAACCTGGTCGACGTGTCGATGCGTTGCTGCACGTGGGAAAATCGACCAAGTTGATAGTCCCTTGCACGTGTGTTGGTGGCGGCAACCAGTTCCTCATTCCACCTTACCAACACTTAGTGGAAATTTTCAAAAACTTATTTCATCCTCAGCTTCCCTTACACCCCTCCCTTTCAGCTGAGGCGTCTCTGCCTTTCCGCTGAAAGCCTCTATCTCTTGGCCTTGTGGCTGGGTTTTTAGGAAGGCAGTCAGGACATTCCCATCGTCCTGCCATAATCTCCTCTTCACCAATGCAGAAGGTGTGCCAACGGGCTCTACACTTATCACAAGTTACCATTGCTTCTTGATCATTGAAATGAATCGACTTACCAAATAGGCGATTAACAATTAATAAAGATCTTTATATCAGCAAGTAATCTTATGGTATTTCCGTTAACTAGTTAAACGCCAAAGGACAATACACTAGCAGGGAATAATACTCGTAAGTCAAATGCGAGTAAACTAGCATCAATGATGCAAATCAGTAAACTCATACATAAGCAAGGTTAGAAGACAGTGCGTATCAATGGCTTCTCGCCTTGGATTCAGAGTTCTTTCAGTAAGCTGTACAAGAGAGTTGGCCTCGTTTCCGAATGCCGAACTCGAGAGCAATGCCTAGCGTATGTACATGGAATGAGTTTACTGTTCAACGGTCAGTGCGATGGCACCGCCTACCCGGGAGTTAACCACGTTGGTAGGACCTCGGTTAACCAAATCCACCGCCATCTCCCATCATCCCGAATAGCCATCCATCATAGGGATGTCATCTGGCCATTCATCTAGCATATCGTACTTAGATGCATATCAAGGCAGTTCGCTGCTACCGAGTACGGAAGTCAGCTGGCTGTCAAAGAATGTGTCAGCAAGCTGACTTAAGTGGACTTCAGCCTGCTGCTTCCGGCTGAGTCATTAAACTGATACTAAATATTAAGTCCAGCAGGCTGATTAATAACTAGTGTTCAACAGGCTGAACTTAATTAACTATTATATTTAAATGAATATTATATCCACTAATATACTGATTCATTACAATCCCTCCAACTTAACTTGTTGTCGCCTCGACAACATTAAACTGCAGAAATTTTAAATAAGGGAACTGAACCTGACCAGCCTCCCTTACTGACTGCCTCTTCAGCGTGTCACCTTAAGGGGTTGTTCCTGGGGCTTCAGAATCAGGAGACGGAGATCTGGACCTAGATCTGGACAGCCCTCTAGGTCTGTCAGCTGGCCTTCTAAAGAACCCTGTTTGCTCTAAAGTTGGCCCTCGAGGAGAACGGAGGATGGTGGCCTGCTCTTCAACCACTTGGGTGTTGATTCCCACATAGACAGGCATTCCAGTAGGATGCTGAAATACATTGGCTAGAGGTACATGCCCCTGAGCGGAGGGGGAGGCTGGCATACCTCTGGCCCACCCGCGTGTCCCTCTTCTGGCACCCCTGTCCTCTGGGGATTTCTGTCTGTGTCTGCTGCCCAGTACAGTCAGATCAGCTTCTTCCCCTGCTTGGGCAGGTGGGCTGGGGGAGCGAGCGCGGGGTCCAGTTGTCGCCATAACGGGGATCACATTCCACACACCTGATCGTGGTTCTTTAGGAAGTGCCACTGCCTGTCCCTGGGTATCCTGAGTACCTGCTGCTGATGCTTCTCCTCTGCCTTGTTCTTCTTCCTCATCCTCCTCATCCTCCTCCTCGGAGAGAGTAGGGGTCTCGTCCACTAAGTCGTCCTGCTCCCTAGTAGACATGGAGTAGTCTACCGACCTCCCTTTCTTAGGGCGCGCTGGAGGTTGCTTGGCCTTCAGCCTACTGATATCTATCCGGCCTGCATTCTTTGCCCATTTGACAAAGGCATGCTTTCCCTTAGAGAAGTACTCTCTTCCCCTCCTCCTATGTTCCTTGGTCTCTGCATTCATATTGCTCAGGCATCCATTCAGCCTGGGGTCCCAAGGGGCAATGTGAGGTGGTAGGATGAGATAGCCGTCTAGGCCATAGTGGAAGTCATCCGGTTGGGCTCGGTCACACTCCTGCTTCTTATTTGTGACGGTCATCCACCTCCAGTCTGTTGGCTGCTGGTAGTACTGGGGTCCGTGCTCAGCCTTCCTCAGTTTACACGGGAACCAGTGGGGAGAGAACATCTGCTGTCCTGCTTCCCTGGCCAAGTACTCCCAGCTCCTTCTCTCAACTTCATTGTAAGCTGGCAGGAGTGTGAGGTAGAATACCGTATCCTTAAAGCTATCGGGCCGCATGCTCACCATCCGGATGAGTCTCTGATCTCCCACTATTCCCGGTATGGGGACCGGCTTGTCCTCTGAATCATCTGCGAGATACCGGGCCTGCTCTGCTGTATAGCCCACCATCTTAGCATAATCTTCGTAAAGGACCACGCCGGTGTGTGTCTCGATGTACCTGTCCAGTGCTGTAGCTCCTTCCTTCTGTAGCAGTGTTGTCTGTTCCAGCCTGTTGATCTCCTGGGCTGCCAGCAATGCTTCCTTCAGGTTATCGAAGTTTTGGCCACCCACCACAGTATACCTGTAAGTGGCCAAGCTCTTCTGTCTGTCCGCTTCAATCTTTTTTCTTTTCTCCTCTTCTGCCGCTGCCGCTTCTTCTTGCTGTTTCTTCTGTCTCTCCTCCTCAGCCTTCCTGAGGTTTTCCGCTTCCTGATCCTTCTTCCTCTGTGCCTCTTCTGCCGCCTCTTGTTGTTTGCGGACCCTTTCTTGTTCTCTCCTGGTGAGGGACGTCGCCGCCAGCTCCTTCTGGTATTGCTCCATTGTCCTCCTGGCTTCTTCTGCCTTGCGCTTTCTGTCCTCCTTTTGTGTGGTGGGCGCCATCCTGCACATGTAACCAGGGCACAAGTTAGTAGGATATGGACCTTTGTCATAGGGATTGCAGGAAGTATGTTAGTATTTAGTATAGTGGCTTCGCTGCTGTTTACCTTACAGGATGATTGCTAAAAGTTGACGTAGTTGCGATGCGCTACACATAAACGTATGAGTGTGTTTTTATCGCTCTCGCTCACTAACTGTCATATATTTTCCCCTCCAACTTAAATGGAGACAGGACCGCCTGTCACCTTCCCGTGTCAACTGAAATGACAGTTATGGAGGGACTCCAGCGGCCCGAAGGTGGAACCGTGTCAACGCCCCTTTGGCATTGGTCAAGTGGTCCTTAAACTCCCAAGTGTCCCCAGAGGCATCGTAACCCTTCCATCGAATGAGGTATTTCATGACATATTTAGACGATCGACGGACCGAGCGAGCGTCTAAAATCTCATCGACCTCATATTCCTCAGGGTCGTCGTCTCGGACAGCGGGGACCGGTCCCGGTTGGACAGGGAACCGACCTGTGAACAGTGTATCACCTTTGATGTACGGTTCCAGGAAGGAGACATTAAAGACCGGGTGCCCCTTGTATTCAGCTGACATGTTCAGTTTGTAAGCATTCTGACCGACACGACGGACCACCGAATATGGACCGACCCAGACAGGGCCAAGCTTTTTCTTGACCACACCAGGGAGGTACAGGTGCTGAGAATGCAGTTTGACTAAATCCCCCTTGGAAAATGTCAGTTCCCGACGGTGTTGATTAGCGTATTTTTGTTGGTTTTCTTGGGCCGTGTGCAAGTTTCGTTGGACTTCTGACAGGGTGTCAGCAAACTCCTGAGTTAACTGGAGGGAGACCGGGTTGTCAATCCCTTCAGGGTGAGTTAAAGATTCCCCTAGCACATCTAGAGGAGACTTAGGGACTCTACCCAGGCTGAGTTCAAAAGGAGTTTTGCCCGTTGACGCGTGCACCGCACTGTTGACCGCAAACTGAATTTGAGGCAACAGGTCATCCCAATTATCTTGTTTTTGGTTAATATATGCTCTCAGCACCTCCTGCAGAACTCGGTTAGTTCTTTCAGTCTGCCCATCAGTCTGAGGGTGGTTTGCTGTGCTGAGCAGCTGTTTGACTCCCATTAACACCATTAAAGCTCTCCGGAACTTAGAAGTGAATTTTGAGTCTCTGTCTGAGATGATATTAGAAGGGAGCCCATGTTGGCATACTACATGGTTGTAAAACTGTCTCGCTGTTTCGAGTGCAGTCACTTTGACAGTTGTGGGGATAAAAATGACCATTTTTGTCAGTTTATCCACAACTACCAGTATTTAATCATGCCCGTTGGCAGTTCTTGGTAGTGAGACCACCCAGTCGATGGATATAGTTTCCCAGCGTCCCGCTGGGATGGGTAGCGGTTGCAAGAGACCTCCGGGTGGTGTGTGCCGAGACTTATTTCTCTGACACTGGTCACAGGACTTGACATATTTCAAGACCTCCCGGGGTAACCCCTCCCAATGATAATGTTTTGCCAGTTTGCCAACAGTTTTGGCCTGCCCCAAATGTCCACCCAGGAGACTGTCATGAGCTTGACTCAGTAAGAGAGACCTTATTTCCAAGTTATTAGGAATGACCAGCTTCAGCCTGCCTGAAGTGGTTTCAGTCACCCAGACCCCTCCCTTGAGCTTATACCCGAGTGCAGTAGCACGACACATACCAGTAGTGGGGCTGGGCTCAAATGTTGGGTCAGAAAGGTAGGCTTTCCTAAGTTGTTCAAGGAAGGACTTTTTCACCTTTAGTGAAGTGAGTGCACACAGGACTTTATCTACAGCATGCTGACTAAAGTTCCTTTCTTGCAAGTCAGGTCTTCTAGAGAGTGCATCAGCAGGATTCAACTTCCCTGGTTTGTAGTCGATCTGGACTTGGAACTGCTCCAGCATCTGGCTCCAGCGGTTCTCCCTCCTCGACAGCTTGGACTTCTTCTGAAAGTGGGTCAGAGCTAGATGATCTGTAATCACCTTAAAAGCTTTACCATGTAAGTATGCTCTCCACTGTTTGAGTACATGAATGATAGCTAGCAGCTCTTTATCATGCACTGAGTAATTAAACTCTGCTGGATTAAATTTCATAGACTCATACAACACAGGGTGCCACTCTTGCCGTACCTTACCATCCTTTGTGGTTTTGTCAGCAGGCTGCAACAAAATAGCACCCATGGCAAAATCAGAGGCATCAGTAACCACCTGCACCGGTTTGCTGGGGTCATACACGGCTAGCACTGGGGCAGAACAAAGGGCATCTTTAAGGGTCTGGAAGGCAGCCTGCTGCTCTTCCCCCCACACATACCCGATGTCTTTCTTAGTAAGGTCAGTCAGTTTACTGGCCTTTGTGGAATAATTCTCAATAAATCTCCTATAGTAGTTAGCCAACCCGAGGAAGGATCTAACTTCAGAGACAGACTGTGGTACTGGCCAGTCCCTTATGGTCTGGACTTTCTTAGGATCCACACTGATGCCCTCTTTACTGACAACGTGGCCTAAGAATTCAATACTTTCCTTAAAGAAATCACACTTGCTCATTTTAGCATATAAGTGATTTTTCCGCAGAGTGTCCAGGACTGTCTTTAAGTGTTCAGTGTGCTGAGCTTCATCTTTAGAGAAAATTAAAATATCATCCAGGAAAACTTGCACAAACTTATCCAAATAAGGTCTGAAAATGTCATTCATAGCACCCATGAAGGTAGCAGGAGCATTAGTCAGTCCAAATGGCATCACGTTGAACTCATAGTGTCCATAACGTGTGCGGAAGGCAGTCTTGTGTTCATCCCCCTCAGCAATTCTGATTTGATGATAACCACTCTTGAGATCTATCTTACTGAACACCTTAGCGCCAGACAGGGTATCAAGCAAGTCCTCGATTCTGGGTAAAGCATACTTGTTCTTTACTGTAATTCTGTTCAGGGCTCTGTAATCCACACACATCCGCATACTGCCATCCTTTTTCTTAACAAATAGGATAGGTGCGCCGTACGGTGATTTACTGGGAGAAATGTAACCATTTTCCTCCAGCTCTGCAATCTGTGTTTTCAACTCCTCACTCTCCAAATAAGACAAGCCATACGTGCGTTGCCAGGGTGGCTGGCTACCAGGTAATAAATCAATCCTATGATCTACTTCCTTCTGAGGGGATAGTCCTGGAGGCATATTAAACACATCCGTGTACTGAGCAACAATGTTTGCAGCAGTAGGGTGTTCCGGAGGGTGTACCTTTATATCAACCACTTCTTCAGGTTGAGGAGGTACCTCTCTTAGCAGCAGACAGAACATTCTGTCTTCCTTCTGGTTCCAGCTTTTGACGAACTCCATTGCATTCAGCAACTTGCATCCTTCTGGAAGCCTCTTCTTTTCCTTCATTTGCCATCCACACAGGACAAGAGGAAGAGCACTGGTGGGTGCCAAGTCAGTCTGCCCATCACTGGCTCCTCTCACTTTAACTGTACCTCTGCTCCAACACACTTCAGCTTGATGTCTATTAAGCCAGGACCTGCCTAGCACGAGATCATAAAAGCCAGTGTTGAGTACCTCAAATGTAAGCGTTTCAGTTAGAACTGCAATGCCAGAACCTAACTGGACCTCAATAGGCTTGGTTATAACTCCTCCCGGGATACTTGAGGCATCTCCAAGGAATATTTTTCTATTCCCTTGGGTGACAGTAGGCAGCCTTAGCCGCTTAACTAAGTCCTTGTGGATAAAAGTATGTGACGCCCCTCCGTCAACAAATGCCCTCACCTTCCTACCTGCAATCATGCAATGCAGTAGGATAGGGGGGACTGTCTTTTCCTGACTTTCGCATTGTTCTCCTGACGTAGCAAAGAAATGTTGGACATCAGGTGGAACAAGAGCATCCAGAGTGTGCACTCTCTGGACGTCTATATTGCTGATGGTCTCCTTTATCTGGTTGTCAGGCATGCATAGTGAATCCAGTTCAGCAGGACCCATAATACCTGCTACGAGGGCAGCTAGTGACGACTCACTATCTCTAGCATCCTCACAGTCAGTAGACTGGATTACTGACTGTTGCTGTCTTTTAAAGGCTGGTCTTTTCTCTCGACCTTAGGCAGGTGCTTGACCGGACACTGTTCTCTGTAGTGGCCTTTCTGCTGACAATGGTAGCAAGTAGATTTTGCTGAGGCTGGTCTCGGCTTAGTCCTACCACCACCCCTTCCATAGCCACCTCGAGAGGGACCACCTCTACCTCTAGACTGAATAGCATTGTACTCATACTCATATTCATCACCCTGATTATCCTCAGCCTGGTCTCCTTCAACTGCATTGTAGGAACCGTGGGGCTTTTTGACAATCTTAGACACCAAAGCGTTACTCTGGCGCTTGTGATTGAACTGCTGCTGATCCCAGGCGTCAGCATCCTGGATCAAGTCAGCCAGTTTCTCATACTTTTTCTCAGCAAAATGACCAGAGACCTCGGATTTCAAGCCATACCTGAAGTATGCTATCCTATACCGTTCTGGCAAATCAGGCTGCTTCATCATGTTCTCTTGGAACTTTTGAGCAAACTCAGCAACTGAAGTGGTCTGCTTCAGTGTCAGGGAGATCATCGCATAGATAGCTTTCTCCTGCTGGTTGATGACATCAAACTTCTCATGCAACTTCTCGACAAACTCTACCCACGTAGGGTCACCGAGTTGCCGAGCCTTACGCTCTTCCTTCCAGTAAAGCCACCAGTCTGCGGCACTGCCTTTCAGTAGCGCACCGGTGTGCCTGACCTTCTCGTAATCTTGCAGTTCTGGGTAGTTCTCCAGCCACTGCTCAACATCCGCGAGAAACTTGATCAGGTAATATTTTCTGTTTCCCTCAGGATCATAGTCCTGGGGAGGTTTCGGCTTGGGCTTACTAGGCCCTCGGCCACCACCACTAGTGGTGTGAGACCCCAGTTGGTCTCTGTCCCGGAGTAGGGACATTATGATTCTTTTGTCCTCCTGCTGGGACTGATACATGGTCGCCATTTGCGACTGCATCTGAACGAACAATGCTCCCAAGTCTACATTTTGGGGTGGTAGATTAGCAAATGCAGCAGCAGCATTGGCATCTACTCGCTGAGTAGTGTCCTCAACAATCCCTCTTGCTCCTGCAGCAGCAATTCCTGCCGCATTCAGCCGGTCACGTATTTGACCTAGGGGTACATTGAGTTGTACGGCAGGAGGTGGGTTCAGAACATTGGCCCTTGATGCCATAAGTTCTTCAACAGTGCGCTCGTCAGCTGGCTGTCCTTCCCTCCTTTGTATATCTTCAGCGGCCTTTGCTACTTGTTCAGCTTCTAGTCTGGCTATCTCCTCCTCAGCTTGCTGAGCTGCGACTGAGGCAATAGCAGCTGCCTCATCTGCAGCCTCCCTAGCTGCAGTATCCGCTACTGCTTCCGAATAGGTACGGTTTCCCGCTACATGGCTTCCCGCCTGGTTTTCGACATTCTCGTTATCCTGGTTCTCCATGTCTCGGGAGTTGCTAGTTTGAGACCTTGTCCTTACCATACAAAGAAGACTGTGATAACTGCTCCGATACCACTGAAATGAATCGACTTACCAAATAGGCGATTAACAATTAATAAAGATCTTTATATCAGCAAGTAATCTTTATGGTATTTCCGTTAACTAGTTAAACGGCAAAGGACAATACACTAGCAGGGAATAATACTCGTAAGTCAAATGCGAGTAAACTAGCATCAATGATGCAAATCAGTAAACTCATACATAAGCAAGGTTAGAAGACAGTGCGTATCAATGGCTTCTCGCCTTGGATTCAGAGTTCTCTCAGTAAGCTGTACAAGAGAGTTGGCCTCGTTTCCGAATGCCGAACTCGAGAGCAATGCCTAGCGTATATACATGGAATGAGTTTACTGTTCAACGGTCAGTGCGATGGCACCGCCTACCCGGGAGTTAACCACGTTGGTAGGACCTCGGTTAACCAAATCCACCGCCATCTCCCATCATCCCGAATAGCCATCCACCATAGGGATGTCATCTGGCCATTCATCTAGCTTATCGTACTTAGATGCATATCAAGGCAGTTCGCTGCTACCAAGTACGGAAGTCAGCTGGCTGTCAAAGAATGTGTCAGCAAGCTGACTTAAGTGGACTTCAGCCTGCTGCTTCCGGCTGAGTCATTAAACTGATACTAAATATTAAGTCCAGCAGGCTGATTAATAACTAGTGTTCAGCAGGCTGAACTTAATTAACTATTATATTTAAATGAATATTATATCCACTAATATATTGATTCATTACAATCATCCCGCACTTTGCAGTTTGCGCAAGATGTGGCTGGCGCCAATTCCTCGAGCATAGTCTTAACCGTGGGGTCGATATTAGGCAAGTGGCACAGCGAGCAGTTCTGCACGTGATCTCCCATGGTCTTACCATCAGAACCTTTCAGTTCCAACACACCATTGTCGAACGCATGTTTCACGCGTAAGATCACTGCACCTAAACTGGTGTCGATGGTGGTCTTGGTCTGGCGCTTGCGGTAGACGAAGTCTCCTTCCTGGATCTGCGTCATTTGCAAGCGGTAGCTCCCATCTCGCGTCCTGGCGTAACGCTATGTGTCTCTTTTTTGCGCAATTTTTAGATTACCCAGGGCAGCAGGCATCATGCGCTCAAATAACGTCTTGCGGTGTACCATAACCTTTAGCAGTTCATCAGGATTGTCCAGGTCTTTCATTTGCTCAATCTCTTGCTTGATGCTGCTGGGCACAATTGGACTTCTGCCAAACAGAATTGGATAAGGCAAGTAATTCGGTAAAGCAGCTTGCTTGCTAAATCTGTAACCCATGACCAACCATGGCAGAGCCAGATCCCAATCACGCTTGTCGTGCTCAAGGCAAAATTTGCGCAAAGCAGACTTTATGGTTTGCACCATTCGTTCTGCTAGACCATCCGCTTGTGGGTGATCTCTTGACGTAGTGCGATGAGAAGCGCTTCCGCGGTCCCCAAGCTTTCCTTAGCAGTTAGAGGTACAACCTCTATCCACTTAGAGAAATGCTCAATCATGACCATAATGTACCTATTATCTCGTTTGGACAGCGGTAGCTCTCTCGCGAGATCGCAGCTCCATCGGTAGCCTAGGCCCATGATTGGCAGAGGTTGCAAGTGTGAGTGTTGCTGCATAAACCAGCCTTAACACGATTGCAGCTTTTGCAGGCCTTGATCACATCCTCACATTGCTGCTTCATGCCCCGCCACCAGTAAGACAGCTCCAGAAGACTATATGTCTTCTTGACACCATAGTGTCCAGTATTCTTGTGCATTTCCTGCACCAGAGCTCGCCTTTTGGTGGGTTCCGGCACCAACTTCTCCTGACCAGTTTCTTCAATCTTGAAGAGGTTATTGCGTTTCCAGCAAAACCTTTTAGCTCAATGGCTCACCTGGTCCTTTTTTTTCACCGATAATACTTCCATGTGGTCTCCCGTCTTCAGCCAATGCATAGTGGCTTGATCTTTCCAGATTTCTGGACTGAATAGGGGTAGAGGCTCAGCTTCTCCTGACGCTACCATTCTAGCCATTTCGGCCAGGCAGGCTGCCAATTCTGCTGGGCTGCTCGGATCTTCGTCTTTTTGAGCTCCCGCTTTGTCGTCTGCGGATGGGTCTGGGTTCCTGCTGAGTCCATCGGCGTCGTTGTTGAGTATACCTGCTCGATGTATCACTGTCATCTGGTACTCCTGGAGCTTAAGAGTCCAACGAGCCAATTTACCAGTGAGGTCTCCATTCTTCATCAGCCAGAGTAATGGCGAGTGATATGTGATCAGCGTCAAGGGTCTTCCCCATAGATACTCTCTGAAATGTGCGACAGCCCAAACCACTGCCAGCAGCTCTCCTTCGTAGGACGAGTAGTTGCTCTCTGCTCGCTTGTTAGAGCGCAAGGCATAGGCAATGACGTACTCCTCTCTAAGACTTGCAGCCTGAGTGAGTACTGCGCCGATTCCCACACGACTCCAGTCAGTGTGTAGACTGAACGACTTGGAGTAGTCAAGCGTTCGCAAAACTGGGGCTGTTACCAGCCGCTCCTTGAGCTCGTTCATGGCCTGGGCTTCCGTCCATACAAAAGGTACGTCCTTTTTCAGGAGTTCTGTCAAGGGTTTAGCAATTTTGCTATAGTCCTTCACAAATTTACGATAGTATCCGCTTAGTCCTAACAGGGCTTTCAGCTTAGGCACGTTCGCCGGTGCAGGTATCTTGTAAATGGCTTCAGTCTTTACAGCCTGAGGGGACATAGCATTGTTCCCAATCTCATGTCCTAAGTAATGCACATGTGCCTCAAAGAATCTGCACTTTCCAGGGTGCAGCGTCATCTGGAATTTCTCCAGGCGCTGGAACACTTGTTCCAAGTGCTCAAGGTGCTCCTCTATGAACTTGCTGAACACCACTACGTCATCAATGTATGGTCATGCAAAGTTCAGCCCCTCCAGCATTTTGTCCATAGTCCTCTGAAAGATGGTTGGGGCATTTTTCAGCCCAAACGGCATTACCGTCCATTGCCAAAGTTCCCTTTGAGCCCAGAAAGTGGTCTTACCTCGATCTTCTGTTTTCACAGGGATCTGGTTGAAGCCTTGGCGTAGATCAATGATGCTGAACACCTTCCCGGTGGTAGCAATTGCAAAGATCCGCTCTGGTGTAGGCATCACATAGCTTTCTGGCTTCGTGTGAAGATTCAGTCGTCTGTAGTCTCCACACATACGAGTGGCTGTATAATTGCTAACCTCGTCCTTCTTGGCAACTACTACAGTAGGAGCTCCATGTACTGAGGTTGATTTCTCAATCATGCCGAGCTTGTGCAGCTCCTGGCAAGTTTTCTCCACACAGTCCCATTTGGTCTGACTGAGCTTATGCGGCCCAAGTCTGATCTCACACACACTGGCAGTGGCTCTACCAATCTCCTCCTTGGTAAAAGCAAAAACCTTGCGGTGCTTCTTCAGCAGCCTTTCTACTTGTGCTCTCTGTTGGGCTGAGACCGTTTTTCCAATGGTGAAAACCTCAGTTTCCGGCTGCTTTTCCCCAACACAGGCATCCAGTAGTTGCTACTCTTTGGGTCCAGGTGGGGGCTTTCTGCCCTCATCCTGACCTTCAGGCTTTTCTGCCTGATGGTTAGGAGGTGGAGTGGCAGGCTTCGTAGCTTGCTCCTCCGCTGATTTAGGCTTGGCGGCCTGCTTCCTAGGCTTTTTACCTTTTCCGATGGATCGTCGACTCTCGTGTTGAGTGGGGTATGTCAGACGCCTTCGGATGGGCTGCCTCAAGAACCTTTCTTCATCTGCTGCAGTCTAGTTGGTCCCCATTCCTCCCTCTTCACGTGGTGGGGGCGGGTTTGGAAAAGGCCACCCTGCTGGATCTGCTCTAAGGTCAATTGTCCAACCCCATTCACGCTCAATAGTAGTAATGCGCGCAACGGTTGTGCCAAACTCCTCCCTGGCTGGTGGCGTAACCGTCCATGCTTGTGTCAAAGTCTGTTGTCTTTGCGCCGTAGCTAGTTGTGCGTATATAGCATTTTTGCTGTCAAGCGGCTTATGGTGCTTCTCAACTCTACCAGTTCCCTTTCAAAAACTGCAGATGTCCTTGGAGCTGAACTCTCCTTTTCCCACGTTCCAGTGGATGACGGACGCACCATGGGAATGTGAATTCCCAGTGCCATGGCTTTGCGGATCAAGCCATTCTCTCCTTCTCTCTGCAAAATCTCCAGTATAGGTTACGGAGGTGGAGCCATGGTTCCTTTTGGAACCCCTTCTCTCTGAGCTGTTCCCCTATACTTGAGATAACGCATCAGCATCCGCCTGAAAGGTGCATTCCCTTCCCGGGCCACCTTTCCTGGTCTGCTTGCACGACCGCAAGGATTACCTTGTGTTGGTTCCACCTTTGCGGTATAAGCAGCTACTTCCTGTGGCTGTTGTAGCTGATGGGGAGTAGCTTCTGGTGCTGGCAAACTGGCGGTTGGAGTGCTGGCTGTAGGCGACCTCAGATCGTTGTATAGATCTGATGGGCTGGGCCCCTCCATTATCAAGTGGTCGGCCACCCAGTCATCCGTCCTGAGCTCTTGTAGCTCCAACAGATCCGGCTCTGGGGTAGGAAAACGTGGAATTTCTTCCTGAATCTCCTCTTCATTGGTGACAGACGGCAGGTCGAACCCTGGAAGGTCTGGCATTTTTGCGTCATCTTCAACTGACTTCTCCACTCCAGGTGGTGGCGGCTCTTCATCATTATCTGTGTTGAGATTTGCCAAGTTGACAATGGCTGATTGCAGCATGCTTGCTGCCTTAGCCACTTCCTTTTCCTTGTGCTGTCGAGCGTCTGCTTCCAGCAACTGCTCAATGATCTGCCTTGTAATGAATTCAACTATTTGACTAGCTGGACTTTGCTGTTGCCCCTTAGCCTGCGGCTCTGGGCTCACCAAAGAAGGTGTTGTAGACAATTTCTTGTCCAACTCCTCCTGGCGTTCTTCGAATATCACTTCGAGGCATATGGTCTTTGCAGACCCTCCAGAATCTCCTGAATTCTGGCTACTATCTTCATCCCATTCACCAGTATTGCACTGGCGTTCTTGCCCTAATGCTTGGTTTAGATAATATCCAATTTTTTCAGGCGTTGGCTCAGGAGTCTTCTTCTCAAATTCTTCTGACATGTCTTGTAACGGCGCTTGCTCTGGTGAAGACGACAGACACTGTTCATTAGCTTCCCAGCTGCTTGAGCTTTCCTGCTAATAGTCTCCGTGCCCAGCTGCTCTTGGGCTGAGGTGGGCATCATACCCTGATCTGGCATCTTGTGGAGTCTCCTCACGTCTTGATGTCGTGGCTCCGGGAGGTGAGCTCCCAAATATCTGGCTGTGAGTGGCGTTTCTCAAAGATGATGGGGTGTTCTGCTTATGGTCTTCTACTCTTGGCAGCGGCGTTGCCTGCTCAGGCGCCTGGTCCCCCATGGGTGTATCCTCTCTTTCCAGAGGTGCTTGTAATTCATTGGTCCCGTCATCAATCCGGTCCAACAGATCTTGGCATCTCCTTAATTCAGCCACCCTAGCTTCCCTGAGTGCTCTGTCTCTGGCAGCTTCCGCTGCGTCTCTTTGCAGACCACATTCTTCTTGTTGCTGATGTGCTGTCCTGATAGCGCTCTCATCAGATGTTGGCACCACATTGGCCCCAATTGTCACTGGTCTTGGCCTCGGCATAGGCTTGTCAGTGAAGGTCAGCTGCTGCCACGTCATGATTGTTTCCACCAACCAAGTCATAGAGTGTTGCCCAATCATGTTGCCAAAAATCTTTGCAGCTTCATCTGACCCTACGGCACCGGCTATATGCCGAGCTTTGGTGTCGGGTATTCCAAGGCATTTGCCCTTCTCCACCGCAATAGGCTCTCTCCAAACGGCGTTTCTTTCATGCATATCTTTGACCATTCCTGGTCCACCTTTCATGAAGGCTCGGGATCTTGGATATGCTGTGAAGGTTGGCAGTACCACCCTTGGTTGAAGTGGTTTGTTGATGACACACTGTGGATAGGAATCCCTCCTGGCCACTGGTCTGGTATGCACCGCCAGCGCCTCTTCCACTGTCAATGCCATTGGTGATCGTCGTGTAATGTCCTCTATCTCTCTCAGGACCTCAATAGACATGCCGTTGGTCCAAAATATCCTGGCCCTATGGGATAATCCTCCGTGCTTGGCGTCGTTGATTAACACGTGATGGCCCAAAGTGGAGTCGAAATTCAGCCATAGTTCTCCCGGCTTCATCTGCTTGTAATCCATTCCTGGATGCACATTCTGAATCACAAACACTGGTGGGTAGTAGTGCTGTCATTCCCGCAGCATGCTAATGATTTTCACCATCCTTCCCCAGTGTTGTGCTCGTGGATCACAGAATCCCCTCCGGTTTCCGGCTTGAGAAAATGGTTGACAAGGAAATCCAGCAAAGATTCAGTCAATCTTGTAGCCATATAGGCCTTCAGTCTTCACATCAATAATGTTGCCTCCGGCGATGCGCTCGACATTGCTATATGCGGGCGCCAATTCCTTTAAATGATGCATTTGCCGCATCTGACTCATGACTTCTCTGAATGCTAGAAAAGCGTGGTCGTCATTGTCCACATACAGGACTTTGGCCACCTGTATTCCTCGCTGGATCAATCTATGGTCCCAGACTTTAGTCCGGCAAATAATTTCAACATCTCTACTCCCCTTTTGCGAGAAGGATCTTCCATCCTGACAATGCCTTGCGGCAGCGACTCAACTTCAGGTATCAGATTTGCAGTGGAAGTAACTGGGTAGAGTACTGGCAGCAACTCTTGCGGGCCGCGATCCTTATTACTCACAGTTTCCAGCTGCTTCATGATCCGGGGTTGCAATACCAAGGGTGTTGGCATGTTGATGCTCATATAGCCTTCCTCTTCTTGCTTCATGAGGTTGTCGGCGGTTTCTGGGTACCTGTCGTTAACGCAGCAGTCTAGCAATCCGTAGTTTGCTTCTCCTGTCCAAACCATCTTCACAGGAATTTCTCCTGCCGGCTGCCGATCTGTTGACTGGTAAGTCACCCTCTGCCTCCCGCAGATCAATGACCATACCCAAGGGAATCAGTGCTTCTGTTCCCAAAAGAACATCATAGTTCTTTGCCTCCGTCACTGTGCACTCCATGAGTGAAATGAATCGACTTACCAAATAGGCGATTAACAATTAATAAAGATCTTTATATCAACAAGTAATCTTCATGGTATTTTCCGTTAACTGGTTAAACGGCAAAAGGACAACACAATAGCAGTGAACAATACTCGTAAGTCAAATGCGAGTAAACTAGCATCAATAATGCAATCAGTAAAACTCATACATGAGCAAGGTTAGAAGACAGTGCGTATCAATGGCTTCTCGCCTTGGATTTAGATCTCTCTCAGCAAGCTGTACAAGAGAGTTGGCCTCGTTTCCGAATGCCGAACTTGAGAGCAATGCCTAGCATATGTACATGGAATGAGTTTACTATTCAACGGCAAGTGCGATGGCACCGCCTACCCGGGAGTTAACCACGCTGGCAGGACCTCGGTTAACCAAATCCACCGCCATCTCCCATCATCCCGAATCGCCATCCATCCTAGGGATGTCATCTGGCCATTCATCTCGCACACCACACCTAGATTCATCTCGCACACCACACCTAGATGCATCTCTAGGCAGTTCGCTGCAACCGAGTACGGAAGTCAGCTGGCTGGCAAAGAATGTGTCAGCGGGCTGACTTAAGCTGACTTCAGCCTGCTGCTTTTGGCTGAGTCATTAAACTGATATTAAATATGTTATACAGCAGACTGACTATTAAGTAGAGTTCAGCAGGCTGAACTTAATAACTGTTATATTTAAATGAATATTATATACACCAGTATACTGATTCATTACAATGAGTAGTGACGCCTCTTCAGGTTTCCCTCGATTTACTGTGGTTGTCACAGGCTTGCGGGTAATTCCACAAGACTTTGAGACTTGTCCTGAGGCAATTCTCAATTGGAAAGGACTCTCTTTCAGGTCCCTTGCCGTCAATCCTAGAGCTTTCACAGCTCGCTTTCCCAAAATGACTGGCTGTGCGCTTGTATCCAACAGAATGTTGGGAGCTGCCCAGTTGTTGAAAATTAATGCACCATCCCTATTTTGCACTCTCACGATGCTAAAATTGGTGGGCAATGAGGCGCTATTTGCACCTTCCTCAGCTATATCCAGCTGATGTCCGGCTTCTTCAATTGTGAATGGGTAAGTGATATGCAAATCAGCGAGAGAAAGCAAAGGAGCATGCTGGATCCGGTGTTCCACCAGGGCCTTCAGCTTCTCCAGCGAAAAACTAAATGTCTTACGCGTCTTGGGCCTGGCTTGTCGTAGCTGCGAGATCTCATTTTTATCCAGAGTGATCCGAAATGTCTGAGGAAGCTTCCTAGCATTCCTTGGCACCAGACGGTTGTGATCTGCTTGCTCGGCAACCGTTGCGTCCACAGCCTTTTCAGGCATCAGCTTCTCGCCTTTGCAGACGGTCTTTTCTGCAATATCTGCATCATAGTAGACATTGGGCGCATTTAGTTTCGCAAACTGAGCTTTCAACTCAGCGATTTCTGCACTCATAGCTTCATACTATTGGTTACTCTTGCGGTTACCAGAACCACCCTTTTCTTTCTTTTTTCCCTTGTCTGCCTCTTTCTTGGCAACATTTGCCCATGGCGGTTTTAACTTTGGGTTCTTAGACCAGCACTCATCTTCTGAATGTCCCTTCTTGCTGCAATGTGCCTTGCTAGCAGATAGTTGCTTAGCATCTAGGTACGGACAATCCCTCTTCTGATGTCCTGATTTCCTGCAATTCCAACAGCTCTGTGCTGTTTCAGCAGTGTTGGCATGCTTAGCAAACTTATTGAAAGACCCGCTCTTTTTCTTGAACTAAATATTAGATCTGTTGGCCTTAAGGCGGAGAGGATTTCTCCCTACTCTCAAGAGCCATAAGCATCCTGGAAGCCTCTTTGTACCACACTTTACCTTCTTCAACATTGCGTGCTATTTCAGCCGCCTGGTCGATGTCCCAGTCAATCTAGTGCTTTGCGGACAGATGTGGCCTAACTTCACGATCTGTTTCCTTACCCAAGCACAACAGAAACTTGTCAGCCACTATTCTGGGCTCGTATATTTTTGCCTTTTTGGCGAGGTCTACCAATTTGGATTTAACCTCCATGACTATCTCGTTCTTCTGACGGACAAAATGCACATAACGGTGCACCTTAAGACTGCGATCCTCTAGGAATTGTGCTTCAAGCAACTTAAAGAAACGGCGCAGACAATGCTCGAGGTCTAGCTGGTCATCCCAAGCCTCCATATCATTACAACAGCTAGCCAAGGCTTGCGCATGTCTTGCCTCTGTCGTGGCGCTATCGCCTTGCTGACCATGAAGAGGTGCAGCTCTGCGTGTTACTCGTTCCTAAGCATTAGCAATCTTTTCAGACAATTCTGCACACACCTTTCGCAACTCTGCGACAGAGCCAGCATCATCGTTTTGAGTAGCAGCCCTTCGCTGACCCTCAGTAAGTTGCCTCATGGCCTCTGTTAATTCTTGTGTTAGTGCAGCTAAGTCTATGCTCTCAACAGGTGCAGTTGTCACTGTTCTTCCTGAAGATAAAGCAGACATTCGGGCTTTCGCAACCTCTTTCTGGATTTTCAAATCCCTTGCCCTTTTCTGTATTGCACATGCCCATTCCTGGGTGAGATCCTCATCCTTCCGGAATTGCCGATATAGCAGCAGGGCATCCTTGACTGCCAAGTACAGGCATCCTTGACTTACCATCCAAGTACTGAACCAAGCCTATAAATGCGACAGATTGCGTATAAGACGAATCCTTCCGAATCTTCTCAAAGAACTCTGCCCAATAGATCTCATCAAACTCTTCGAAAGTGAGACCGTTTCCGCTGGTTCGTCCACTAAAACACTTTGCAGACAGCTTGAACTTAGGATTTTCATCCCGATCATCATCGGTCATTTCGAACGGTGACCAGGACTCACTGACTCTTCCCCACACGTCTTGCTCTCTGCCCAAATCAGGTGCAAAGGCTCGAGTGTTATCTGGGTTCTCACTGCTTGCGGAGATATGATGAGACTCGTGTCTCGACGGTTGCTCACTCCACCGGTTGTCAGTATGCTCAGATGTCTCACTTCCTCGTGGACTCTGGCTAGAATCAGAACCTTATGCAGGCTCCACAGAGTAGTAGAGTCTTCCACTCCTCAACCGCATATATAGTTGAATTTCTCCGGGTCCCCTTCCAGGTTGAACACCGGCAGCCTTCACGGGCCTCAATCCCCAAATGGCTTGGAAATTCTTGTTCACCTGAACCAATCAATGAGTTCTTAGAAGTAGGACAGAAGCGTCTTACTTCCACACAGGCTTTCACCCAAGTTGAGGGTTTACAGAATGAACAAGTTTTGTGATTTGCAGAAATCACGTCTACGCAGCTTAACAGGCAATGCCAGATTCAGAGAAAATTGCCCTTCAAAGCTTTCGCTTAATTTCCACAAGTCACAGCTTACATATCTCTGAAACTGCACATCTATGCTGGCCTGGTCTGAGCTCTTCACTCAACAACGCGCCTTAACAGCTCTTCACTGCTTGGCTGGGCTCACTCAGTTCTTCACTGAGAGCTTTACTTGTTAAGACTACTCTTGCTATCAGCAATTCGACAATTGAGACTTCTGAGAACTTGGAAACTAACACAACACTCACCATTTTAAGTGTCCCTCGCACGCTTGTGGCGTTTGACCCAAATTTGTGCTAATCTCCTAACAGATTCTATTTTGCAGCTCTCTACTTTCTACCAGCGAGATCCTCTCTTTGGAACTCCTGAGGTCTAACCGTTCTATGATACATTTAGGAAGAAATCTTCCAGCGTCGGCGGAAGCGTGGCGTCTCGGCCCTTCTATGGCCTTGGGAACTCCTTCTTCTTCGTGCTCCTTCCGCTCCTTCAACTTCCTTTGACAACGATGCGAGCAAAAATGAGGCAGCTTCAGGCAGGACTCGTGCCTTTCACAGGCACCACACATTATCCTCTCTCGAGAATGCCAGTGCTTAGTCACAGCGCCTAGCTTGCATGCCGTCCTTACCTAGCAGCTCTCACACAGCTTAGGAGTTGTCATTCCGCATGCATGCATGCCTTGGGATTGTCGCGCGTGACTGCTTAGCCCTTCAGCTGACAATCATACCTATGTGGCTGGCTGGCAGCGTTTAGGACGAACGCTCAAGCCGTGACTAGTCACCTGAGGGTCTTGGCTGAGGTGGCACACCACGCCTCTGCAACATCCCTGCTAATTGATCAGCACCTTTCTGGGCACTTGCTGGTTCCATACCCCTAGCCTTTCGACTGACTACTCCGTCCAAATCCCCATCCATCCCTGGGTGTGGATTTGACGTGTCGTGACCACTTTGACAGTGATAACGACTTTGAAATGACCGCTGACTGAGATAACTTGGTCCTTTGGTCGGTGAGTCAACACTAACTTCCCGTACCTGGGCGGCCGTGGCTTGCGCTGCGCGTGTGGCACCGTCAAGTGGATAGCAGTCGCGACAGCGTTGAGTGGCTTGAGTGCATGGATGCATTGTAAACAATATGAAAGTAATTACTGACTAACCACGTGTATAATTGCAAGTGCGAAGCTTATAGACCAACGTGGACTCGGGCATCCCACTGGTGACCATCGGCGACGGCCGTAGAAAGCAGTAGAAAGCAGTTAATGCATGTGTTATGCATCAATCTGCACGCGGTTCTGCACGGTTCTGCACTGGTTCTGCATGCAGTTTCTGCACGTTGCTTTCAAAAGGGATGGCAATTGACCTTCACGATGCTTCGCAAATAGAATGTTAAGTAGCAGAGCAGGCTATAGTGTGTATATAAAGTCTAGGATTTTTGCCAGTCGTCCCATTATAGCTAAGTCCAGTCTTAGAAGGGAAGTCATATAAGCAGTATCACCAAAGAGTGTCTCCTTCAGTTGATAAACCGGCAGCTTTCGCTGTTAGTCTCGCTGAGAGTGACTTGGGCAGCCACAAACCAGTCTTATGGAGGGTATTCGAGGACGGAGAGGAGAAAAAGGAAGAAAAGGAAGGGGAGGATTGGCAAATCTGGGTAATGGCAGCGCCCAGCGATCAGTAAAAACGCTGGACGAGCGCTTTAGGCAGCTTGCACAGCAACGTGCCGCTGCAGTGCGAGTTTCTTTGTCTGGTGTTGAGGCGCAAGCTGGATCGAAATTGTTAGTTACAGCACAGCGAAGGGCAGAAGCAGCCACAAGACAAGCTCAAGCTCGTAATCAGGTACTTATGGCTCGTCGTCAGGGAGGGAGCTTGAAGCGTGGCAACAATTCAACAAACGTGAAGGAAGCTGTTCAGCAACATCCTCGTGTCTCTGTTATGACAAGGATTCAAGTTCCACAAGGACAAGTACCCCCAGTGGCGGTAGCAGCAGCAGCGAACCGTGGAAAAGTTCGGGGTGGATTTGGTAGGGGTGTTTTTATCAGCTCGCAAGGGAAGGGGGTGCCTGTCGGCCGGGGAGGTGGAAGGCTAAGGGGAACAAAAAAGGCAGTGATTGCACCCGTGAGCTTCGGTCTTGGAGTCAAGGGAGCTGGTCGGCGAGGTGCTAAAGGGACAGGGACTGTGGCCGCAGGTAGCAAAAAAGGCAAAGGCAAAGCACAAAGAGTTGCAAAGGGAATACCTGTTGCTGAAGACCTTGATAAGGACCTTGAGAAGTATATGCTCAGCAATAACACATAGGATAGGGGCAGGAAGTACTCGAGTTGCAAATAAAGTTCTGAAGGGGGCTGAAAAGAGGTTCTCAAGTGCGGAGATGGCAGTGCTTGATGGAGGGACCAATTCCGTGCAAGGACAATAAGCCACATTGTGCTCCGGGTTGGCTGATGCTGCTAGTTTGTGACGAGGGTAACTTTGATCTTAGAGCAGCCATGAGCTTATGAGCAGGTCGGTGTGTCTCGGGAGATAGAACTTTACTGGAACGAACAGTTGTTCTTGCTAATTGCAGCCACTTATATCGTCTATTCAAGCTTGCTTAAAGGAGGCATCCTTTTCTGATGATGCCCCTGGTTAGTTAGGGCTTTCCGGGTGCTGAGGTTTGATTTGTCTGCCCTTTTCTCAGGCAGCAGGCCGTCTAGTTTGGACCAGGTACTATAGTAGGTTGGCGGAAACAGCTTGGTGTATGATTCTACTTTGTAGTCATGGCTAGGTGGAGTGTACATATGGTGAGTTCGTGTGATGCTCTTTGAGGCAGACCAGAAACATAATGATTCTGCGAGGCCATTAATCTTTGTGCATACCTGGTGATCTCTCAGATATGCTCTGATGTGATGCTGTATCCTCTATGAAGAACATTCGCCAGGCTGCTCCTGGGAGTACACAAATATTTTGAAGCCATGGGGGGATCTGCATTATTCGAGGGCAATCTTCTCTTTTGCACTGAGGACGAGAGTCGTGGCATAGATACCAAATCATGATGCCGCAGTGATGTGTCCTGGGAACCTGCGATCTGTGAACTGCTATTTGTGATATTTGCTGCACATGGTACAATTGAAGTAATTTCAACTTATGCTTTTAAATGGCATATTCATTGTTTTTTAGTCATTAAGAGGAACCTCCGTGTTGAAAGGCAACACTTGTAGTCATGCAAAGTGTGGAGGTGGCCTTAATGAACCTCTTAAGAATACACTTATTCACAGTATGTAATGCATATGCTTGCACACATGTGCAAGTCCCTAAACCTGGAGTAGAGACTGTCTTTGTGTGTTAGCCAAGCTAGAACAAGCTTAAAGTCATCAAAGTTGGGCTTTCCACCGGAAACAGACGCCAATAAATAGTGGAGTAAAATTGTTTCTTTTCTGTTCGTGCTTCATGCAAAGTCCTTGAGATCAAGATCCTCCATGAGGAGCTTCTTCTTTCTGTCAAACCCCCCGGCGCTGCCAGTCGATGAAGAGCTCCTTCGCATCATGCCTCCCTGATCCAAAGCCGCCGGCAGAGTGACGACTACTTCTGATACCTCGTCATTTGCGTAGTTCCGGAGCTTCATGGCAATCACTCTGCCCTTGTCATTGCCGTCCGAGTACATCCCACCGTTAGATCCGGCAGCATCTGCAGAGCTCGCAGAGATGGTGGCAGGAGCTGTGGGAGGGAGCTGCGTGAGAGGCGGCAGGTTCTCGATGGAAGGATCATGATCTGCAGCGGAGAAGGCACCAATCTCACCGGGGGCGTGGTCGTTGCCCAGCGTCCTATCTCTCTTTGGCAAATTGCATGACTGCAACAAACCAAATAGGCAACAAACCAAATAGGGAACATTTCAGCAGGGTAAAGATTTAGTAAGGCCTTTGCTACGAAATGAGGGAAGGGGTCAACTTCGTGCATCTCCTAGAGCACCGGGGGTAGTATATGTGCGAGCTAGCTGCGCATGAGGCGACCGCAAATTTACCACACACCAAAGTGATGTCTAGGAAAAAGACTTGCTTTCAAGTTTGTCTAGGTCTTGCATGATGTACCTCTGACAAGATACATGGCTTGCGCTCAAAGGAAGTATGCCCGCACAAAGGAAGTATCTTAAGTAGTTCTCACTCGGCACTTTTCAAGACACTGAAGTCAATGGGCTCAAGAGCTCATCGGTTTGAGAGCTCATGAGCTTGAGAGCCCAAGAGCTCATGGGCTTGAGAGCTCACGAGCTCAGAGTGTGAGAAGCTGTGGGTGTGCGTGTGCGGCAGTACCTGTCGGGCGAGCAGAGGGGTGAGCGCCACCGTGAGCCCGATGAGGCAGAGCCACCAGATCCACCAGTAGTGCAGAGTCACCGTGACTCCCATGGTCACAAACAGAATCCATATCTGCCGCCGGATACGATGCACCCCCACCCCCGTCCCCGACAGGCCTTCCCTGCGTCAGTCTCTCGCAATAGGTCGACAAGCGTGTGAAATCGTCACTGCTAGTGATGCTAATCTGAGCTCTTCCCGTTCAGGTGAGGTACCAGGTCATGAAACGAGAGCTGGCGTGCAGTACAGAACAATGCATGGCCCCTGCACTTCTGCAATTAGCATAGCTTTTCGTATGTGCTATATACTCCATGTAAGAAAATCTAGCGATGTATATGTGGATAGTGTCATAAATGTGCAGGGATAGGTTCTTGTGAGCGGAAACATTTCTGTGATTTTTTGTTTGCACGTAGACACATGAAAACACACAAGCACGCGCGCGCGTTCCTGCGCGGACACACACACACACACACACACACATACACACAAACACACAGCGTGCGCGCGCTCACACACGAACAGAAATATACACACACACGCACAAACGCACGCGCCCACACAAACACACGCACACATACAAGCACACCCGCACACACACAAACACACACACACACATGTACATGCGCACACCACACACGCACCCACTCACACACAAGGCACACTGTGTTACACACACACACGCGTACAGGCGTGCATACAATTGTCCACACCAGCCTCCATGGAGAATACAGTCAAACGGAAGCCACGACGAACGCCGCGATGGACGCCACAACAAGACGAGAGGCCGGGGAGCGCTGACCTGCATGGGCCCGCCAAACTTGAGGTAGTCAGCAAACTTGTACCCCCCGGGGCCGTACACCATGATGTTGGTGGCGCACCCGGGCGGAGTCATGAAGCCCGCCGACGCCGCCATCATGAGCACGTACGCAAACGGTCGGAAGTCGAGCCCGTTGTGCTGCGCGGCGGCGAGCGCCACGGGGAACATGATGGTGACAGCCGCGTTGTTTGTGATGGCGAGTGAGAACACAGTCGTCGCGATGTAGGTGCACGTCAGCAGCCCGAACTGCGGTGCGGCGGCGGCGGCAGGTGGCGCAGCCCCCGTGGCGCATGGGACGGGGGAGGACCAATCGTGGTACACAAAGGGTTTGATCAGGGCGGCGTGAAGAGCGTGAAGTGCATGGAATGGGAGGAAGCAGTGTCGGACAAGGGTGAGAGGAAAGAGGCGGGGGAGGAGGGGGGGAGG
>WELA01012983.1:189682-200031 GCA_009602735.1 Mesotaenium endlicherianum | reverse complement strand
GCCCCCCCCTCCCCCTCCCTTCTCTCTGTCATTATCGCTTCTTCTGCCAGCAACCGGCAGCTGGTACCTTACGAAACCACCTTCCTTAAGTTTTTGAGTTCTTGAGGACAGGTGGTGTCACCTCCGTCACCTTCCACAGGGCTAAGTCCGAAAGAGAATGTCTTACTTTGTGTGGCCTATTTTGTGTGACGGCAAAGGCAGATGCCTCGCCCTCCCAACGAACACTGCTGGCAAGAGCGACAGCTGGCAAAGCCCAGAATAGCTGAGAGAGCAAGGCTCCCAAGCACGAGCAGCCTGCACCAGCAGCAGCCTGAGGGCCAGCACAGCTGTCAGCAAGATAGAGTGAGGATATAAGGCGTCTCCTCAGAAAGAGTAGACGCTTACAGAAGGTGCTCGTTTGAGGGTGTCATAGAAAGGGAACAGCTGACCTCCCCTTGCGGCAGCTACTTTCCAGACTCATACAGATGGCCTACCTTCCACCTTCTTAGTACATTGCCATACCTCCCTTCTACGCCCAACGACTTGGTAGCGCTGCAAGAACGTCTCACTTTGTAAGCGCAACAGGTGGAAGTCTGCCTTACATGTGAGAGAGTGGAGCTGCTGCAGGCAGAAGTTGCCGAGGGGCGGCGTGTACGTGAGGCACTGCAGGACGCTGTTGAGGTAACAGGTGTTCCCCAGGTTCCGGAGGCCTGGGCCCATGGTGCATGCAGGGGAGAGGCTCATCTCCAGTGGAGGAACCAAGTGTTTGGGAAGCAGAACGTCAGCGTCATTTTCTCTCCCGCCCTCTCCGCCAGAAGTCGGCCTCTGCCACCCAGAGAGAGCTCCGTACTCCTGCCCGCTTGGAGCGGGCGGCAGTACGGTCTCCCTGGGCGGCAGTTGAGGCCCAATGAACTTCGGCTGCTGCGCGGGTGGGGCTAGAGCTGGGGCTGGGACGAGGTTGGAGGTTATGCTCCAGTCTCTGCTTACCGCCATCAAGAGAAACCAAGAGCCATAGACCAAACTAAGTTACCCCCCCGCCCTGCAGCACGCTAATTCACAGCATGGTCACAAGGTCAAATGAAGATGCCCCGATCCATGTCAAACCTAGATTTGGCGAGGTTAGGTGGTCGTCTATGGTAGTTGTAATGTACTCGAAGTGTCGTGAATTGAGCAGACGAAAGCCAAGCGATTCCTACAAGATGCACCAAGTGGTCCGTCCACAAATAATAACGCACGATGGCTTGAATGCATGTCGTATGCCCCTGGGCTCTCACCACCCTCATGCACCCTCATGAGTCACATTTAATGTTCTTCCAACTCTTGATTGACCTGCCCAAACCCGTCCCCATGGTCAACTGCAGTCTTGAGTCTCGACTCAACCATGTGAAACAATATGAAACCAGGAGCGACCAAGAGCAAGCAAGGGGTTGTAAAATGATCGCAATCCCGTGTGAGAAGGTTTCCAGAATGTTGCGAATGTGTCGAGTCTCTATTGTAACCGGACGCCAGACGAGCGGCGTCGACTCCCGGTGAATGTTGGCCGGTTGGAGGCCGGTAGTAGGAACAAGATGCAGGGAGCTTCGCAAAAGTTTAGTGGAGGGTAACTCGGATACCCGACTCATGTTACCCCTCCTTCAGCCTTTCTCCATACCCCATGCGGTCCGGCGAATTATCTGTACTGGTGTGACTCCCATGGTGCTGGTTACAGTTGCTTAATCTCATGATGTCAGAAGGCCTGTGCTAACACGGCCAGAATACTACTGAGGGAATGGTGTACGAACCACTGCTGATATCAGACTGAAAGTACCTTTTTTCTGATTTCTTGGTGCTGACGTCGCCCCTCATTTTAGTGTGGTTACCTTCTTTTCGAGAACATGACCGCCTCTGGAGGACTCTTGAGGAAAGCCACAATTGGTCTATGCACCATCAACCTCGTCGTTGCTCTTTACCTCGCAAGCATTGTCTTTGGTCCCCTCTTCTATGGGATATCTGACTCCATCACTGTTGGTTCAACTGAAGGTAGGACTTTCATCTTTGAAGCGGGCTTGTGCGATGTTAAAGATATGCAGAGCCTCAGAAGGGACCGGCACATATTGAAATGAAGCACATTATTCTACGTAGAAGGTATATTGCAATATTCAGAGTGATTAAGAGATGCCAAGGCCCAGTCTGATGTTTTTGCTTTGAACCTTTGGAGACGGGCCCAGGAATTGGCTATATGGAACAGTGGTTTCGTGTGTCAAATTGAAAGGCACATTCCAAATTCACCTGCGAAGTCAGCTGAGAACTTCTCGAGGTTGGGATGCTAGGTTGCCTTGCGTGTGAAGATTGGAATTGTCTAATTGTATACAGGTCGTAATCAGTTGTACTACGGTTGCGGGAAAGGAAATGGTTTGCTAAGCTGTCTTGCTCCAGGGGCTAGAGGGGGACTCTAAGCCAATTGTGTCGTTATATTGGTCATTCCAGGGGAGATTACTAAGTTGAAGCCTGTGGGGTCAGGGAGTTGTGTGAGTCCTCAAGGTAGTCCCTTCGGGGGGAAAGCAGAATTGATGGACGCCTGATGGTCTTCTTCCTAAGTATTTAAATCCAAAAGACGTCAGGTTGCGTATAGTTCCCAGTTGAGAATATACATTAGACCTCCTATACCAAAGCTCCACTGCGCTAGCCTTAGCCATAACCAGCTATAGAGTGGAAACGTTAGTTAGCTCAGCTCTGTATGTGATGGATAATATTTGTCACCTTTCCTTCCCTTTTTATCTACCCTTAGACTCGAAGTGTACTACTTGCGCCTCTGCTGCCAACCTTGAGCAACAGAATTAAACCTTTACAATATGACTTGCTCTTCGGGACATGCTTCTCTAAGGAGCCGGCACCTGTGAACTCTTGCACCTGAAGGGTAGAGCGTCATGACTTGGTATCAGGGTTGTAAGCACGTGGACTGCATGAATGTGAAGCACAGCAAGTGAACATTAGTTGCATAATTGGTACGCCAACCTCTGACAGCAGTGCATGAGAGGTCGTATGTAAAGTTGTAAAGGTTATGTAAAGTTGCGCGTGTGATGTCTCCTCATAATCTTCGCCATGCAAATATATGCATGCCTACGCTCTCCTTCCATCATCGTCACCATCAGCTTCTGGGGCGCATCCATGAAAGGAAAGCAAAATGTCATTATGTGCATTCAGAAGTCAAAGGGAGCGGAGCAACATGTCAGTAGTATGTCTTCAAGAGATGAAGATGAAGTCAGAGGTTTGGATCCTCATATGCCTCCTCAAATCTGTGTGTGTGAACAGGCCTAGACCCTGAGCTGCTGGCAGAGCAGGAGAGATCACGCCAGGAGGGCTTGGCTGCTCGCACCAATGCTGAGTCAGCTGACCTCATCCACAGGGTAAGCTGCAGGCGTCATCTTCTTCTTCCCTGCCCTTCTGCTCCTCCTCGGTGCCACAACCCTGCTACCCCCTCCTGTCGCGTGAAGCCTTTTGTTGGGTCCGGGTTACGCAGCCTGCAGCAGCTGAAGGGATGGACCAGACCTTCCAGATTCTTGAGAGATTCTGCCCAAGTGCCCCGTCTGCGTGGTATGCAATATCAAGACTTCAGAGTGGGCATGGTGCATCTACGTGTGAGCATCGGCCTTTCCAGCATCAAGGGCTTAGAGCCTTCACGTCCTAGCAGCAAGGATTGAGAGTCTTCAGACTTCCTGCAGTATTCCGGAGACTGCGGGTGAGAATAAAAAGTCGGGCCTTTGGATGGGCAACCTGGTTTCACATTCCCCTCCTCAGCCTCCCGGATGATGCAGGGTAATCGGGGGACTGATGTAGCAGATGCAGCATTCCCCTTTTCACCCACCCCACCCCATCCCATCCCGATCACCCACCCAGCCCACCCACCCAGCACCAACTGACTGCGCCAGGAGAAGCTTCAGTACCACTGGCTGTTGGGTAGTGAAGCTCAGCACACTGCTGCGACGATGCAGTTTGTTTCTCTCTCAGCTTTCAGCTTCGAAGCAACTCCATGTCAACTCAGCATTCCCTCGCCCTTGTGACGAGTGTCATAGACTGAAGTGAAAGCCCGATGCCCTGGTGCAGCCTGGGGTCTTTTGAGCCATGTAGCCTGCAGCTGCAGCAGCTGCAACAGGAGCGGACCGTGCAAGGGTTCTGATTGGTCGAGGGACNGCACCTCCAGCCCACCCACCCAGCACCAACTGACTGCGCCAGGAGAAGCTTCAGTACCACTGGCTGTTGGGTAGTGAAGCTCAGCACACTGCTGCGACGATGCAGTTTGTTTCTCTCTCAGCTTTCAGCTTCGAAGCAACTCCATGTCAACTCAGCATTCCCTCGCCCTTGTGACGAGTGTCATAGACTGAAGTGAAAGCCCGATGCCCTGGTGCAGCCTGGGGTCTTTTGAGCCATGTAGCCTGCAGCTGCAGCAGCTGCAACAGGAGCGGACCGTGCAAGGGTTCTGATTGGTCGAGGGACTCTGAGCTGAATCTGTTGGGGTTTAACAATCAGTGCAACTCCATGCTGGGCGGGTTCTCAGGTGGGGGAGATTCGAGGGGAGCGCACAAGAGGCGCGTCCACTTCAGGAGGTACCTCTCGACATGCCCTGTCGCTCCTGCCCCTCCTGCTACTACTGCCTCTTCTGCCTCTTCTGCCCCTGCTGCTGCTCCCAGTGCTGACGTTGCTGTTGCGCGCGTGCCCACGTGCTTGTGGGCGGCGTGGGCGCAGCGGAGCTGGAGGGCATCCCGCAGACGTGCGGGGCGGAGCTGCACGTGGACTACGACGGCTTTGCGGTGGCGTGGGGCATCTCGCACCTCAAGGACTCGCCGGCCGACTGCTGCCGCGCGTGCCAGCAGCACGCGGCCAACGCCAAGGAGGGCGAGCGGCGCTGCAACATCTGGGTGTACTGCCCGCTGGAGCAGGGTTGCTTCTCGCCCGACATCTACGAGCACAAGCACAAGGAGTGCTGGCTCAAGCAGGTGGCGGCTCCTCTCTTCGCCCTCTCTCTTTGCTCGCGCACGATTCTTGCTCGCCCTGCTGGCTCCCTCGCTTGCTCCTTCTCTCTCACTTCCCCACCTCTCCACACCCACGCCACACCCCTCTCTCTCTCTCTCTCTCTCTCTCTCTCTCTCTCTCTCTCTCTCTCTCTCTCTGTGTGTGTGTGTGTGTGTGTGTTTGTATGCGTGAGACACATACTCACCCTCACACTCGCACAGCAGCAGCAGCAGCTCTGGCTCTCTCTTTGTCTCTGTCACCAACTACTCTGTCTTTTCCTCTGCCACGTTGCTTCACCTGCGAGCCTTAGAGATGTGTGCTTCTCTCTGCTCTGCCCGCCTGACTTCTGCTAGAGGGACAATGGACGGAGGCTGCTTCCCTTCCGGGACTGTATGCTGCCATCCTCGCAGTGGTCTTCTTTCCCAACACTTCTAACATGACAAAGTCTGCGCTCCTGGGACTACATGTTACCGGGCTGTTATGCCACTCGGAACTCATTCTTTGTCACTAACATGTCCGATCTAGGACTAACTGATGCCGTTCCACGCGCCTGTGTGTGTGTGTGTGTGTGTGTGTGTGTGTGTGTGTGCGCGCGCGCGCGCGTGTGCATGTGTGCGTGTGCAGTCGGCAAAGCCGGACTTGAATTTCAAGGGAGCCTACTCGGAGGCGTTCAGGCAAGAGCACAAGACTGCCCCCGAGAAGGTCCAGTGGATTGGCGGCGTCGTGAGCAGCTCGTAGCGGTAGCAGCCTGGGGCAGTTAGCTTTCGCATTTCGTCTTTATTTGCTGGATGCACTTAGACGGTCTCCTCGGATGGGTTTCTGTGTAGTTATATGGTTAGGGTCTAAGTGTTGTGGTGGGCATGGAGCAGCCAGGGCTACATTGTTTGTTCCGTGTGTGCCAGCCGGAATGCCGCATATTCAGGGAAAGCGGTGGTTGTTATTTTTCTTTAAGTAGTGTCAAAAATGCGAGGCATGTGAATGTAGTAGAAGGCCTCTAAGTTATCAGTTCCCGAGTAATACCAATGACCTGTTGCGGTGACAGACATCACATGAAGCACAGCATTGCAAGACCTCATACGCAATCTGAAGTGAAAAGAATGACATAACTCTCTGATTGGCCAGGTCAAACTCGAACCCCCCTTCCCCCCCCCTCCCTTCCCCCTCCAGGGGCCGTACACCCTCCGTCCTTCTTTCCCTTCCCACTCATCTAATGACCCTCTCCTCCCCCTCTCAGGGGAAAGCCTGACGCTTGTTCATAGAGTAATAGTTAATGTAAGCAAGAAACACAAAGAGCAACTAAGAGTATCACGGGCAGCACCAGGAGCTATGCCATCTATTAGATGATGGAGCTACAAATTCTGTGGCGGTATTTAACAAGGACCAGGTAAGCCGCGTTCCAGCTATTTGAAGCACAGCCAAGATCAACACCTATGTTAAGGCTACAATCATGCCCCAATCAATCGAATGAGCACGTATCAGGCACACAAGTTGCAGTGGTACTCTGAGGGACAAGCAAAGACAAAAGGGCACGGAGTAGCTCTTCATGTGTGAATGCGTCGGTTTCAGACATGTAAGCTCTAGTACCCAATGAGGGGTAAGAGCTTGGAACTTGACGTAGGTAATAAAAAAGGTTGGTGCATGTGGAGCTCATGTGCTGTGTTCAAGGCCCCGAACTAGTCTCTTAACAAAGTTTGAGATTGATCATGTTAGCACGTAAAATTGGACAACGTGAAATGGTGCATGATACGTAGCGGGATATAAACGGCCTGACTGAACAAATATCAACGTCACATTGCCGCTTATATTGACTAAGTCAAAAAGCTATAGAAGTTTAACCTTAGGAGCACTCATGTCCCCGATTTGAATGCACGAGTCCCACGACAGCTCCCGAAACCATCCTCAACATCCTTTTCATATGGACGCATTTTTGCTGAGAACCAATTGTGCCGTGTGAAGTACACCTCTCGATTAAATATATATTCCATTTTATTTTTCGTTTGGATGTTCAAGTCTCAACTCAAAAACAGGATTTTGCCTAAGATCCTTCTTGTCATGAACGGATATTGTTTCAAATTCCGATGCATGTTTTCAAAATCTTGTGTAAAAGACAATATATTATGTCATTCATTACAAGATTGCTCCATAGCATCTCTAAAATTCTGTATGCCATTAGAAATTCAACCGTCGGGCAAATTTTTGAGGATTTAGTTAGAATGAAGAGGCGTGGAGCAAACACTAGATCGAGCCTCCCACAACATTCTATTTTACAAATTTCTACCCTAAAAGCACTCCTAAGCATCCCGGCGCACCTTGGATGATGCATACAGTCTTGCACTGAAATACTTCCCAAATTAATTGGCGTCATGAATCGAATGAATTGAAGCATGTACTCCGAAATAACATAGATTCATTAGTATGCAAAAACTTGCAAAGCTTTTAACTTTATAGCATATAATAAAAACTTCGAGTACAATGTGCCACAAAATGGTAGCAATATCAACTTGATTGTGAAAACTTGCATGTAGTCGTTGAAATTGAACAAACAACACATGTTGGCACAAAATATTCAAAACTATCTTTCTCTCCGCAGAAGGTAAAGAAACAGGATAGTAATCACCAGTTTTTGGCTTCAAGGCATGCACTTTGCGACATATGGCTTATTAGTTGGCCTCGAAGTCCAATGAATCTTGAACTCCACTATTTAAGTTTGGTTTGACAAACCCATTGCAGATGTTGCTTCACTTATAGTTGAAAGAACACATGCATGTGAGAAGCTTCCAACTATGCAAGCACAACATATGTGCACTTTAGTTTCTACATAAGCCATCAATACAACGGAAAATTGAATTGGCGAATTTTCCCAAGACGTTTCAATAAATTTGAGAAGAGACACATGGTGTGTTATTGCTATACACCCTTCGACCTGTACACATGCAGCTCCGCGTAAAAGGGGTATTTTTGCAAAAAGTTAGGACCTGCCACTACTCATACTCCAAATGGGACAAAGTGAAGTCCACGACCAACTTTGAGCCATGTTGCAATCTTGAACGGGGCGCGCGCCACGTTGGATAGCGACAGTATGCACAAGAGAGCGTCTGCTACACAAATGGGGCCAGGTCCTACAGGGGAGACATGAAGGGAGGGAAGGGACGGGGAGAGGCCTCAATGTGCGCACTACTTGCGAGCTGGATTTCGCGGAGCTATGGCTGCCGTGCCTCTTGGCGCCCTTCCCGTGCGAGTCCGGTGCAGATCCAGCGCCTGGCCACTCCATACAACGACACTCTTGGTCACAAGAGAAAACAGCACTCGAGCATGCCGCAGAGCGCGCGGCTCCCGTCTTCAGCCCAAAGCCCATTAAAAACGCTACTGGAAAAACTACGCACAGAGGCACGGTCGCCCTTCGCGAAAACAGAGAGGGAGGAATTGGCTGCCGGCTTCTAATACTGAACAACTTCTGCAAACACAAGGATACTTTGATTTTTCAGCCATAGGGAGCAACTGTCGCGCCATATCGTGCCTTCAGGAAGAAATACGTGACGAGCGATGCGCGCCAAGCAACACAAGAATTGGATCGCCGCATGTGAGGCGTGCGGTGCCCCCCCCCCTCCCCCCCTCCCCTCCCAAAGAAACACTTGGCAGACAGGCCAGCAGAGAGGGAAAAAGATATAGACCGCAGTTAAATCCTACGTCCCTCCGGTCCAATTGTCGCACGTATGCGCCGCCATAGCTGAAAGTTGCCTCACCGCTTGCTGCCGGCAACAGACTGATTACCCGGGCAGCAGCTCTAGCCGCAGCAGCAATATGAACAGCAACAGCCTGCAGGCTTCAGCCAGCTAACTGAGCGGAGGGGGCAGGCGGAGGGACAAGAGGAGAAAAAAGGAGAGAGCAGGGGAGGGGAGGGAAAGAAGAACTTGGGAGGGGAACGGGGGCGGGAAACATCATGGACCTTGCTGGTAAGCAGCGGGCGATCAATGCAACCAGGCAAGGCAAAAAACGACAACGAAGGGCAGGGGGGGCGGGGGGGGGAAACGCGAGCGAGCGGGTTTGCGGGGCAGGCAGGCAGGCAGGCAGGCGGGCAGGGAGGCACGCGGGCAGGCGGGTTGGCACCTGCAGCGCCATGTGCTTGGTGGCCCCGGCGGAGTTGGACTTGTAGACGGCGGGGCTGATGGCGTGCTCCAGCGCGTCCACCACGTCCTTCCCCACCACGGGGTCCGCCGCTGCCAGCGTGATTGCCTGCTCCACCCCCCCCTCTCACACACGCACGCACAGCACACACACACACACACATACACATAAATACACACCGCCCGCCCAGCACAGCACAGCACAGCAGCACAGCAGCACAGCCATCCGTTCATCAGGCCCCCGATCTCGGCCCCCGACCTCATTTCCAACCCCTGCCCCAGCGCCAGCCTTGGCTTTAGCCTGGGGCATAACAACAGCCACAGGAGGCCTGTTCAGAGAGGCCTGCCGCACAGGCACAGCTCCAGAAACAGGTACGGGCACAGAGGCGCAGCCACAGGCCCCAGCACGGGCACAGTCACGGGCACAGGGGCAGGCGCAGGGGCGGGGCGCGGGCGCAGACGGGGGTAGCGCTCTCTGGTCGCCGCCTCCAAACGCTCGTCTCATTTTCCGCACAGCTTCTGCACACGTGTCCTTGAAGGAAGCTGCCAGCTGTTCAGTCGACGGATGCAGTGGCATCGCGCAGGCACCTGTCGCGGGCTCAAGGCTGGAGGCCCAAGAGGGACGCGCTTGCAGCGAAAGGAAGGGAGCCCCCACGCTGCAAAAACAACCCCCCCCTGCTCCCTGCCTGTCCACCAGTTCTACTGTCCACCGCTCTACCTGCCCTATCCGCCAGCCTGTCTGCCAGGCTGTCTGCGCTCTGCCAGCTGAGCTGCCGGTGGGTGCCCTTTAGCCTGCCTGTACTAGGAGGACTGTACTAGGAGAAAAAAGTCAGCACGGGGAAAGAAACAGTAGGGGGAAGAAAACCAAGAGGCCATGATGAAAGAAAGGGGCCCACGGGGGCTGCTCCCCTCCCCCTGCGCGGCGCACCTTGCGCAAGCGGTCGACTGTGGGCCCGCCGTTGTTGGTGGGCAGCGGGCGGATGCCCTCCACCAGATGCATCCACTCGTCCTCGTCGTCCGCCACGCCCGCGTACTGCGCGTGTGCAGACAACGACGCCGCCTCCAGCGGCGCTGCCGCCGGCAGTCGGTGCGCCGCTGCCCGCGCCTTGAGGCGCTGCGCCGCCCGGCGCGAGTTTGCTGACGTGGATGCCTCAGTGGCCTGCGGGCGGGCAAGCGGGCCGGCAGAGGAGAGAGGGGGGAAGGGAAGGAGGGAGGGAGGGAGGGAGGGAGGGAGGGAGGAGATGGAGGGAAGGGGAG
>WELA01012983.1:155465-171442 GCA_009602735.1 Mesotaenium endlicherianum | reverse complement strand
GGGGGGGGGACTGCGTGCCAGCCGAAGCCAGCTGGGGCCAGCTGGCACAGACGGCCAAGAGCAGCACATCGGTGCAGTCATGATTGGAAGCCAGACTCAGCCTCAGACTCAGACTTATTTTCAGACTCTCTGAGACACGATGCGGGAGAGAACCCTGTGCCACACTGGCCCGTAAGCATCTCCGCACTCGGACTTGGGGCCCAGGCCAACGCCCAGGCGCACATCTCGCGCATCACAAGGGATCCCTTGACACTGCCCCGACCCGCGATTGCCGCCGGCGCTCCGTCCTCGAACACAGACTCATGCCACATGTCACACGTCGCACGTCCAACATCACACGTCCCATGTCACATGTTCGGGGTAAGGGTAAGGGTCAACCACGCCACGCGCTGCTGCACTGACCTGGATGTCGCCTGTGCTCTGCACGCGCCGCATGCCCCCTACCGTGGGGGCCAGGGGCCGAGCGTTCATGTTCTGAAGGTCCGACATCTGCGGCTGCATCCGCTGGCCGCCGTCCACGAGCAGGCCCCTGCCGCTGCCAGCACCGCTGCCGCCGCCGCCCAGCTCCAGCGGCGCGGCCCGCATGCCGCCATACCCCGACAGCTTGCCCTCCTGGAGGCCCCCGGGGGCCTGCCCCCCGGGGGGAGCGGGCGGCGCCACGTGGCGCAGCTGTCCCAAGGCGTGGCTACTGAAGCTGCGGTGCATCAGGGAAGGCCGGGGGGGAGGCGGGATCTGGGGCAGGGGCCCTAGGCAGTCTCGCGAGCCGTCCATCCCCACCCCCACCCCTTGTAAAAAACCCCCCGTGCGGTCCCCCCCGCCAGCAGCCTCTGCGGCCGCGCCCGCCCGGTGCACGAGGCCAGCGGAGGGCATGAAGATTGGCATGGACCTGCTGTGGCCCATCTTGCCGTCCATGCCCACGCCGCCGCTGGGCATGGCCCGGGCGGCGGGGGCTCCGGCTCCGGCTCCTCCGCCACCGCCGTGCCCGTGGCCGTTGCTTGCGTCCTGCTGCTGCGACGGTGGCAGCCCCGGCATGTTGCTGCTCCCGTCGGCCCTTGGGCGGGCCATCCGCCCGGGCGGCGGCGGCGGCGGTGGCGACAGGTGGACCGCCGCCATGGGCGCGGGCGGGATGTGCGGCAGGCTCGGTGTAATGTAGTGGTGCATGCCGTTGGGGGCCGACTGCGGCATGGAGGGCGGGAGCGGCTGCCCGTTGGGCGCGCGCGGCATCGGCAGCGCCGGCATCTGCTGCAGGTGCTGATGGAAGTTGGGGGCAATGGGCATCAGCTTCCTCGACACCCCCCCCCCGCCGCTGCTGCCGTTCATGGCCCCTGCCTTGGCCTGCTGCTGCTGCTGCTGCTGGCCCTTTGCGCCCTTGGCCCTCCCGGGCCCCCCGTCCTGATGGTGCCCTTGCCCGTTGGAGGAGGAGCCCTGCGGGGAGCCCTGCTCCTTGGCCGGCTTGGGAGGGCTCCCCCCCGGGCCCATGCCTCCCGGGCGCCTGCCGGTGGGGGACAGCGGGGGCATGGCCATGCTGGGCATGGAGATGCTCCTCGTCATGAAGCTCTCCGGGAGGGAAGGGTAGGGCATGCCCGAGTTCATCATGGGGGGGGCCGGGACCCCCGAGAAGTGGGGCAGGCTGTTGCTGCTGAAGTGGTGGTTCGGCATCACCATGGGGGGGGGCTGGTGGTGGATGCCTGCGGAAGGCACGGGAGCTGGGGGGATGACAGTTGTCATGAGGGCGCTCTGGGGAATGGGAGGGGTCGGGATCGAGGCTAGGGCTATGGCTGTGCTGGAGACAGGGGTGGGATTCGCATCAAATCTTCCCGGCTCGAGTTTCCCGTTTGCGAAATAGGAGGAGCCGTGGGGAGGGGCCGTGGGATAAGAGGCCTTGCTATCATCAGGGCCTCCATTGCTCGAGCTCTGCTTGCCAATCGTCGCTACACTTCTGTTCCCGCCACTTGTGCTCACCAGCAAGCTGCCACTGCCTACGAGGTTCGTATCGCCCTGTATCACAACGCCCCTGTCTATTCTGCCCTGGTAATTGTCGGGGTAAACCGACATGTCGTGAATGTCTCTCCCCGCATTGACACCTCTGAGGATGGACTTGCTTGGTTTATCATCATCTAGCTGCTTGAAGACATCATCGTCATCCTCAACAGACCCCATGAGTTCCATCGTACCCAGAGCCCCAAACGACTCATCCTGGTGAAAACAAAACAGAAGAACTGTCAGTCAGAAACCCTACCGCCACAACCAATTTCTGCCACATATTTATGATAGCAAACTCCAATGAGAAGTGCCCGTTCAAGAGTGCCCGTTGAATTCAAGCAACATAGAATCAAGTGGCTGCTGAAGGTCAGCATGAGCATGTCGTTCAGGTGTCAAGGGCAGCCCAAACTTGAACTTACATGGAGCCCTGGTTGTTCTGATAATCCTGACGGATTGGAGAAAAAGTTACTGTCAAATTCCGAGGAGAGAATATCTCCTTCATTGCCAAAGTCTTCTTGAAACAGGACAGGCTCTGACTGAGCAAAATACAAATCGTTCTCCCCAGACATTCAGAACGTGCAAGAGAACAACGCGCTACTGTCTAAAATGTGCCTGTCAATGCAGGCCTACCAAGGCCCCCCCACTCCGAAAGAGTACGTTGACGAACAAATCAGGATTCGACCATGGGTCGGGTTCAAGGCCCAGGATCAACTATGCTCTAAGTATGCTCTGGTACTACAACGTTGGCCACAAGGAAGCCCAAGCGTATCCTTCTAACTGAGCTGCTCCTCCAGCAGGTCCTTCACGAGTTGTTCATGGACAAGACACTAAGACTGGACCATTACGCAATACAAGCAGACAATTCTTCAGCGAACCGGAAAGCGCTCACAGGTCGTATCAATTTCTTATATGTTGTCGGTGAGGTGGTGTGACTTCTGCAAAAGAGCTGATGGTTGGTTTGTGGGTCCAACAGTTTCTGAATGAGAAGCACTCACAGCTGCTGAGTATCAGAAGCTATGGCGTGTCCGGAACTACTTCGTTTGTTCGGATGCAGACATTATGGCAGCTTTTTCAGTCGAAAGAAAATGTTATATGCCACCAGTCGCAAATCTGCCACCTACGGAGTTTTAGGTCACGTCTGCTTCTGTCTGCACTTTATGTTGCCACCTGTCCCGATCGCGATAGCGATCCGGGTACCTTTCTTTACCTTTTTCCATTGTTTCCGGTTGCTTTTTGGGCAGATGACGCACTGGGTCTGGCCTGGTCTGGCCCAGTCTGGCGACTCGGGCCTGTATGGTCTGCCCGTGTGGTCTGGTTACTGGCATCGACTGGCATGGTCTGGACTCTGGTAGGCCCTGACATCATGTATATGATGTAAGGTGGTATTGTTTGGCATATCAGGTTAATCCGTCTGTTCCCGGCTGCTTCCAAGCCGTTCTGAACAGTTCTGAAGCCTTCTAGAAATTGAAGCCGTCTGAACTTTGAAGGCTAGCTGGCCATTTTGCAGCTAAATGGCCGGTGAGTAGAGCGATTTGGAATGTATTTCGAACATGAACTGATCAGCGAGGCGGGATTAGCACGAGAGGTAGATTTGATGTGACCGGCAAAATAGTTTGCTAAGCTTTTAGATTCAAATAACCACCAAGAATAATAATCGTTTAAAACGGCTCTCGTCGGCACACGGTCTCGATCAGCCCGCTAGGAACGGACAGGAGGTTCTGCTTCTGCAAAAGAGGAAAGGCGGGATTGTAGGTAGGTGAAATTGCACTTTTACACATTGCACTTCGCTGCGGATTACAGCTATGTATTGAGCTACACAGTAGCTAGACATTGTCAACTACTGGTCATTATTGAAAGGTAGGATCAGGGTAGGATGGGAAAATACTGTTGACTCGTGAGGATGGCGGTCATGACTGACGCGACGTGGAGCGTGAAAAGTCTCACGTCAACAAAGTCAAATTGACTCAGGTCGGAACCATTGGGCGCAGTCCGATTTGACATTAGTTCTCACGACTGGTAGTTTCAAGGCTGTCGATCGCGCGTGCGGGTCAAACCTTTGAAGGAGTTCGACGACACGGGTGATCGACGCTCGATCAAGCGTGAGTGTACGGTTTTCCTGGGCGACTGAACCACAACTGCAGGTCCTTCAAAATTATCCCTAAGTGCACAGTGCAACAAGCACAATATGGACAATACTCTTGATATTACTTCTTGTATATTTAACAATCGAGGTTTCATTATATTGAAGTTGCCGGTATACTTTATCTTTTCAAGTTTGAGATATGAAACCATGTTTTAGTTTGGGTTTTTCATGACTCCAATCTGATGGGTCGATCCCAGCGCATTACGCTGAATTCATGGGAATTTGAAAAATAACTCTTGTTGTAACACTTAAAACATGAGCAAGACACCATAGTCATTAATCAGTGTGTCCTATCTTACGAGCTGGACGTGCATCAGCAGCATAAGCAATACAGTTAAGATAGCAGGCCTCATGGCCAAAATGGAAGGCAAGCGTTCATTATTTTTTATTTGTGACTTTGTTCACCACTTGTGAAGTTCTTCAAGTGACTGGAACGCAACTTGGAACACAACCTAGAAGAGGTCAGCTTGCTCTTTACAAGAGAAACTAGTGGCCCTAACAACATAAGAGATAATATTGTCAAATTCTCTAAAACTTTACGACTTGCCATTAACAACTTCTGAAGATGCCACTCTAGGGGCATCTCTAGAGCTTCATACTCTAAGAAAATTGGCCGGTTAAGCGCGGATTTGATGCATGAGGTCACTCTAGGAGGCCTTTCCTACTTCCAAAAATGTGTGCAAAGGATGTACTAGCACTCCTAAAGGTTGACACATTTCAAACCACTCAAATGCACTCAACCACTAGATGCAAGGATAGGTCAAATGCTCCCTATTGGCCAAGCTTAAGTTGATCAATGCTACCTAGATGGTGCCTCAGAAGCAGATATGTAATGTGAGGAAGTTCCCTCTAGCTGTAGGTGATGCAGCTACCAAGTTATAGCATTTTTGGTGCACATTTACTATAAAAATGCAATATATATGTGTCCTAGGGGGCTCGTGGATTTGTGTGCACAAAGCTTGCAGCCTTTAGGGTCAAGAATACCTTCAATGGGTCCTCTGGGAACATTTGGTCACCATGTGGCTCGTGGTGAGATTTCGCTAAGAGCCGGTAGGTGGCGCGGACTTGATCATAAATATCTTGCGCAATACTTGACCAAATGACGCGAGACCGATGCCATGCGGAAGATGACTCGACGCTCTAAAATTTGGTGACTTGGAAATCTAGAAACGGTCAACATATGTATGTGTAAAACCAAATGCATAAATGGTTGTTCTAGGTTGACCGTTCACACAATTGTAGCTTGCTTTTGTGCATTAACCTCGACTTAATGAATCATGACAAATGGAATGCACAAGTGTGACCAAAGGTGTTCAATAACTTCAATTTGTATCATTTGGATTGAAATGTCTCATTGAAGAGAGTGGTAACATGAGGAATAGAAGGCAAAGAGTACATAGCAATTAGCATATCGCATACTCGTGATCAACGTATATTTAGGGCTCATGTTCTTCATCCACCAAAAAATGACTTTCATCTCTCACATTTGTTGTTGTTACTCCAATCCATAGACTGTGCCAATGACAAACAGTGGATAACAACAATGAGTGCTTAGTATTATGACATTTTTTGATATTTCATTAATGAAACAATTGTTTCACTGGTGATGCATGGCTTTAATCAATGACCTATAAGCTACGAAGTTACATCCTTTAGTAGTTTTGAATATAGCTAGTACAATGTCAAATATATTGACGCCCCGCAATTCTCCCCTTGACACCAATACTAAATGAGTAAGACGAGACATGAGTGAACCCATTCGTGCCCATCTCATGGAGCTAAAAAATTTGACTCACCATATAGGTAGACAAGCACAGAGTGTAACACAAGCTTAATCTCAAGGTGCGTTACAAGGACAAAAATTGCATAAATTTAACTTGTCATTGTGAGCACAGAATCAAGACGGCTGCGGGTATGGTGAACAAGAATTTGAATCACTAGGATATCAACCTACAGCGATGACACGATAATGCCTCTAATACATGAACAGCACAAGAGATGAGGTGAGGAAATACAACCTTCTTCAAACCCTTTCCCAACATGCCTAGGGTCTTTCCCTCCAGCACAGCAACACAAGGATAATCTGCCTGGTAACAGCATACTATCGACTGTACATGGAGGAAGAAATATAAGACACAATCCCTTGCACTGCTTTTCAACTTGCCTACAATCAATACCTCAATTCACCATCACCAAAACTCCATCTTCTAAGCCACAAAGGAAGGTGCCAAGGCCTCAATAGCCGTCATCAAATCGACCCCGACGATCGTCTATCCTGCTGCTGCGCCTGTACTCAGGCTCCCTGAAGCCACCGCCACCAAACCCTCCGTCTCCCCGATGATACTCCCTCGACGGAGCTCTCAAGGGAGGCGTCCTACTCCGCTCGCGTCCTCTTGAGCGCGGCAAAGGCGAGAGTCCCCGCCTGTCAGGCCGGTAGTCTCGTTCACTCTCGCGCAGCCGGTCGTAGGGCGGCGCTGCCACGCCCCGGCTCCTCTCACGGTGGTAGGCGGCGGCCCCGTACTCCTGGCCGACTCGCCCAAATGCACTTCGCTCCCTGTCCACCACAGCCCCCCTGTCGCCAAACCTGTCAAACTCCCGCTCCCTCTCCACATACCTCTCCGGCATGCGCTCCGGCTCCCTCTCCCCGTACCTGCCGCCGACCATCCCTCTGTCAAACCCCCTCTCAAAGCTTCGCTCCCTCTCCCTGTCCCGGAACAGGTCTCTCGGCCTCTCCCTCTCCCGGAGTGGGGGCTCGTCTCGGAAGTCAAAGCCTCCTCCTCGGATACCTGGCATGCGGCCGTAGTCCCTGGAGAGGGGAACCTCAGGCAGGAAGCCAGGAAAACCGCCGCCACGACCAATTCCTCCCCTCCCCATGCCCCCGCCAATACTCCCCCCAGGTCCACCATATGGGCCCCTCACACTGGGCAGGTCTGGGACGGGGCCGCCTCCCCCCAGCCCTATGCTGCCGGGCCCGTGGCGGGTCTTCATGCACTGGTTGCACCGGGTCCTCCTCGCAAAGTTGAGGTTCCCGCACCTGCAGCATGGGGCGCATGGCACCACGGTGACAATGTCAGAAGAGGCTCGATACACAGAGCCACGTGTGAAAAGCAAAAGAGGAAAAACTTGAGGAGACAATGGAAGACTGGCGGCTCTGCCGGCCCAGGGCAACGACGTCCATTCCTCTAAGCCTAAGAGGGCCGCACCTCAGAATACACCAGACAGGCGGTGGAAGCAGCTAGTGGAGTTCCCTTGTCGGAGGACAACCCAGAAAGAGAAGTCCGCTAGCCAAAAAAGATTGAAGAGCTTGCAAAGCACATGGACAGCAAGCAACAGGAGGCGCGCTGCTGCAAGTCAGGCCCATGCAGCCGGGCACCCTCCACACGAATAAAAGAAATGGAAGATGGCGCAGTCCACTCACGTCGGGTCGGGGCAGATCCAGTCGCCTTCGCGGGGGGGCACGTTGGGGTTGTTCCGCCCGAAGCTGACGCCTCCGGGGGGGAAGTCGTTGACTGGCCCGGGAAAGCCCCCCCGCGCAAAGGGGGGACCGCCGCGCCCAAGGCGAGGAGGCGGCGCCTGGAAGCCCCCACGGTCATCAAACCCGCCCCTGTCCCTCCTCTCGCGCTCACGCTCGCGCTCGCGCTCTCGCGAGGCGTCGATGTAGTCGCGGGGGGCGTCGTGGAAGCCCGAGGGCCTGTTGGCGCGGCGCCTCTCCCTCCCCGGGCTCCTGCTCCGGCTCCTGCTCACGCTGCCGCTGTGATGGTGATCCGAGAACTTCGAGTGTGGAGGCGGCTCAACCACTTGCTTCTGGGCAGGCTTGAGAGCGACAGCTATGTTGCTGCCCTGGAAATCATAGCCTGCAGTTTCCGATCGACCCCGCGCAGGCTCCCCAGATCCAGGGTTGGGTCAAGTCGGGACGACCACGTCTCAGATCACGTCGGGAGTTGCAAATGTCAAGAGTTGCAATACTCGGCAATCAGAAGCTTAAAGAAGAGAGCAAGGTTTGACGAGTACAACAAGGGGCAGAGATAACCCAAGGCTAGCACTACTTGCACACGAAACTCGAAACTCCCCCCCCATGTACATTCAGCATGCAGGAGTGTTCCACAATGTGACATAGAGGCATCCAATAACAAAGGGATTGAGCATGCTAGCTTACCGTCAAACCACTTCACAACGTGAGATGCAGAGCGAGAGTCTTCCAGAACAACCTCCGCCTCCAGCTTGCCATCCTTGGGCCTTCCAAGAAACTTCACCATGGCTGTGCCGGTCTTCTCGTCAACCTGGGACAAGAGTATCCACATCATTTCACAGCTCAAGACAACCTATCCGCTTTAGAAACATGTGCATGAGCCTAGCCAAACTATAAGCTAACATCACGGCAGAATCTCAATATTTCTGTAGCAAACCACCACAAGCTGCTGCAGTCTCTCAATGTAAGAATAAGAAAAAAAAAATGCACTATCTTCAATGCTGAGGATAATATATTCATGCTGGGCTCAGATTCGTCATACATGGAAGAGTGAGCATACCTTAACCGCACCAACATCTTTAAGCATTGCCACCAGATCATCTTCATTGACCTTGTGGGGAAGATTTGAAATCAAGATGATATGTTCTGATGAGCCCGCGTCCCCAAGTTCACCCACTGCCAAATCACCCGCATTGGAGGGTCTGTTACTCTCTTTGAGCAACAGGGAGGAACCCCTACCTCTGTTTCCCAGGTCAAGTTTCTAAGTCAGATTACTGAAAGTGTTCATCCAAAGCCGAGTCTTAACCCCCTTCAGGTATGTGCTGGTATGTCCCTTGAAGCATCCCAGCTGGCGAGCCACGTTCGCAATGAAGACCATATACCTTGAGGAAACCCCCAACTGATGTCTTCCACATGGTTAAGCCACAAAGACAACTCCAGCGCAAGCCTTTCTATCTCGTTGAACCCTCACTAGGCCTTCTACACCTTAACCGACGTGCCACAAACCACTGCCTGTTATCCCATGCGTGAAGATATGTCCAACCAGATATGCCTACTCTGTACCATATCCTTAGCCCTTGAGACCCTAGAGTTCCCGAAGAAGAGGCAAGTAGCTGCCAAGCGGATCAAGCAAACCTCTGTGTCAGCTTACTGCTGTTTTCTAATAAATTACTTATTATAGGGTAGATATCAACCAAGGCCAGAACGATGCCTTCTTCAAACGATTGAAGAGCAACTTGTGAAAACGGCTTCCATGTTCTGAACAATGTTTCTATATTTCAGAACAAACACCATCAAAGCACAAACTTGTGAAGATGCATACCATCTACAAACAAGAGAGAGAAGGGAGAAGAAAGCGAGGAGTCCTGCATGTAAACAGCCTTCTGAGCATCAGATACAGGAACAAGAATGACCGGGAGAGAATGGGTGTCATCTTCTCAATGCTGTAACTGTAATGAGATACCAAAAAAGGTACAGTTGAAAATGTTGACCTTGGCTGCGAAGCTGCCGTTTTTCCTGATGTTCCTCTCTAATTGGATCATTGTATGTTTGTGGGACATCTTGCTTCTCGCGTCCCTCCTGGCTAGACCATGCTTTGCCATCCTGCTCGTTCTCTCTATCACCGAAGTCATCCTCTCGGGGTAGGTTCTCATTGAGATTGCCAGGATTTGCATCAGCATTCATGTCAAGCTCATCGTTCCAGCGACCATCGCCTCCAGCTCTGCCATGCTGCTCGCCATGTCGATACTCCTGTTCTCCATCTCTGGGCTCTGAGGCTTCTGAGAAACGACCCTCGTAAGTTTCCTCGATGCGACCTTGCTCTCCAACTCCTTGCCTTTCCATTTGGGGTTCTTCGTCTAATCCCATGCTGAGAGGAATTCGTTTACTAGGAGCCAACAAAGGAAGCAGTTTGGAGCTTTTAACGGGGGTAGATTAATGGAGACCAAAGCAGAGAAAGAATGGAAGAGGGTCGACCTTCATGTTGGATCACTCGTCGTCACGGTGACGCTGACCCGTCGACGACTTGTCCATCCACTTTGACGTCAAGTTTCGGGAGTGGACTGCAGCAGACTGGGGTGTTGGCTGGTGTCGACTGGTGTCGACATTAAAATGTTGGTCGTCTCTGAGCAGAGCGCCTTCCATGACCAGGCCTTGACTGCTTCTGGTTTGTTCACTCCCAGAATGTGCCAGTATTGCACAGTGTTGGCCAGATGAGCTCACTAAAGGGATCAACAGCGCTTCTGAAGCATTCCGCAGATGTAGTGCATGGAGACACGACTGGAAGAAGGGGCCTTCCAAAGCTCTCGATGATGTTACCATATCTTTAGATAGGAGAATATGTCCGAACTAGGTCATCCACAACTACATACTAAAAACACTTGTGATACACAGTATACTTAGGGGTGTGGTCATCATTCTTTTCCGAACATTTGTGTCTTTCAGGACTATGTTATTTCGAATAATCGTCAGCGAGTTAGAATATACATGAAAGTCATTATCGCTGTGTCATTGCGCATTGTTGTAAATCGTGAATCCTGAATACGGCCTCTCTTCACCTAGCTCGAACGAGAGGTTGAGCCGAGCTTGCTTGTACTTCCGGGGCTTCCAGGGGGTGTATATACATGCACTTTATTCGTATAATGTTAACTTGATATTTGTCAACGAAGCAGACCAGATTTTGGAATACTCATCTGAAAGATGGCCCTTAAAAACTCATTTACTCATTACGACAATGAGGAAGAAGAGGAAGAAGGTGGCTCGCAGCCAGCCTCTCTGCCATCTCTGACAATGCACACTGAAAGCAAGGAGCTTCGTTTGCTGCTTCTAAGAGACGACAGCACTGTAAGTGTGAAGTTCCTTGTAAAGCTTATTCTTTACCCAGACTGGGTGCACACTTACTTGACAGGTTACTGGGTTGATGAGAGAAGAGTGTGTGAGAAGAGTATGGTGGTTTTCTATATTCATGTATTTGTTTTTGTGCCTGACCACTTCATAGTACCTCTTGGCTCAAGCATTGCGCTTGCTTCATTATGTCAGAATCAGCATCACTTTTTCTCCTTGCTTCATGAATCCATCCACCAGGAAGACAATAGTACTCTCAAGGATGAAATGCCACTTAGTGTTCCTGACAGGTTGGGTTGTTTTTTCTTGCCAGCTCCTCCCATCAGCTGCCGAACTCCAAGCTTTAGCAGAAAGGATTGACGCCCTCATTGCCAGGGAGGTACACAATCTCTTCCAGCACCAGTTTCTGTCATTGCCATAGAGTTCGTTCGAAGTACTACTGTCCTTTTGCGAGTTGTCTGAATGGAATGTCATTTGCCACGTGCCACATTGCTCCTTGTTGCTCATATGCAGCCGCTGGTCCAGATGTTGCACCAGCTTCTCCTGCCCTACGCTGCTAGATGTGCCAAGTGAGACAGAGGCCATTCACTGACCCCTTAGTGTCCAGGTTCATTGTATGTCCAGGTTCAAACGCTGCGCCTGCTTCACTATGTCAGGTACGCCATGGATTCTCTCCTAGCTTGCATGCACCCCCCAGCGACGAGGAAGGTGACACTTTTTGAGGAGGATGAAGTGCCACTTCCTTGATCTCTGGCTTTCAAAGAGCACAGGCACCATGACAGTGCTGCTTAACTTCTTATGCAGCAAAGATAACTCCTCTCCTTCTCGACCTGCGCTGAAGGGACTCTCTACCTTCTCCGCCTTCTCCACCTTCTCTACCTTCTCCTCCACCTGCGCTAGAAAAGTTTCTTCTCTCCTTCTTCACCTGGGAGGTCAGCATGTTGGCACCTGCGATTTCCTAACTCATCGCCTCTCTTTATTATTTTCGGATGTACCTGTCCCAAATACTCCCAAGCAAGTCAAAGTGCAAAAACTTCACTGTGCTGTCAGGGGCCAGGGCCAACCCCCTCAGTCCCCCTCATTGATGATCCTCTCTCCCTCTCCCTCTGCATGCGCTGGGCAGGTCAGTGTGCTGGCTGCCTTGTGAGAGCTTCTCTAGTCCTCTGCGAGCTGCTCCCTCCTTGCGGGTGGCAGTCAGCGTGGCAGTCACGCCTTACTGGCTAGCAGCAGTGGGTTCAAGTCCCGTGCGCCGCCGCCTCCTCCTATCACGTGGCAGGCAGACGCTGCTGGTTCACAGCAGTGGCCTCAAGTCCCAACCGGTTGACCTCCTCTCGCAGGCCTTGCTGGCTGGCAACAGTTGTCTCCAGTCCTGAGTGTCGCCTCCTCCTGGCGCGTTGCTACTGGGGCCGCACTTGTCAACAGCGCAGGTTTCAAGTCTTGATCATTATTGTCTTCTTGCATGACGAAGCCACCCCTGGGCTCTTACTGGTCGCCCCTGGGCTCTTCTTACTGGTGGGGGAGCAGCCAAAAGCCCGAGTGTTGCCTCCTTGCCCGTGGCAGTCAGGCCTTAGCTTGTTGGCAGCGGTGGAAGTAACTGGGAAAACTTTGTGGCTGAGGTTGCAGTGTGCCCCCCCCACCCTTTGCGCCCGAGCTCACATCGGGAGGCGATGTGGTTACTCTGAGGTGCGACATCTGCACATCCAGCGGCGGCCGGGTCCCCTTGTTCATTTCCGGAGCCTTCCAGGAAGACCCGGTAGGCGACCAATTCTTTTGCCCCACAAGGCCCAAGCTTTAGACGCCGTAGAAGAATACTTCCTATCCGCAGAGCTTTGCTGTCTGTGCAGACTTGGCACGCATTTCAAATTTTTTTCCCGAAAGAAAAGAGTTCAGTGTCTGCATGGTCTGCAGAAACTTGCACAATGTCATTTCCTCCCTCCTGTGTGAGCTCCTTGGAGCTAGTGTGCTGCTGCCGGGCACGAGAGCGCCACGCACCCTCATTCTTGAATGCTTCCTTTTCCTCCTCTCCTGACGCAACCCTCCTTGCATAGGGGGAAACTGCACGCGCTCCTGGCAAACCTGTCGAAGCCATCTAGTTTGCAGCCTGTTTCCATCAGCCACCGCAGAGCTCCTGGCTAGCACCAATTACCTCAGCTAGAGTTGACCCCCCGCGTGAGCTGCTGCATCCTCCCGGCACAATGCGTCTCCTGTGTTCTGTCGTCTTGAGCACTTACCCTGGGGGACAACTAATTAAGATTATTGCACCTTTCCAGACCTGTCAAGGCCTGTCAGCCTGTCAGCCTTGCAGACCCCTTCACGGAGGATTTGCATTCCGCATCGCCCCCTTGTTACGAGCCCCTCCCTCTGCCTCTCCCTCTACAGCCACTGGAGCTGCTGGAAGGCGCGCTCTGGCCCCCGTGTCTGGAGTCAGACTTTCTCCCCCTCTGCCCCGCTCCCTCTGTCTTTGCGGCAACCGGAGCTGCTGGGACGGCGCGCTCGAGCCAGGACCTCGCCTAAAACCCCTCTCTATCCCTCTCTCTCCGCCTCCACAGCAACCGGAGCTGCTGGGACGGCACGCTCGAGCCAGGACCTCGTCTAAAACCCCTCTCTTCCCTCTCTGCTCCTCGCTCTGCCTCTGCAGCAACTGGAGCTGCTGGAGGACGCGCTCAAGCTGGTGGTGGTGGAGGGCAGTGAGCCCCTCAGGCTGAGGCTGCCGGAGCAGCACCCCTGCAGCTCCCCCACTGCCACCGGCCTGGGGGCAGCTCCCGTCCGGGTGTGGCGGTCCAAGGCGATCGCAAGCGGCAGCTCGGGACTGGACCTCCACATGACTGCCCCTGGCTGGGCTGCACAGGTAGCAGGCGCTGGTCCCGTCTCTCAGCATGTTGCGTGCCCTTGGGGACTTGCTCACTTACTCAGAGTCCCCCCGTCCTGCTGCCAACCTGCTGGCCTGCTGGCCTGCTGTGGTTGGCTGAGAGCTCTGCAACGGGCGCCACACACGCAGGCACTCGCACGCACTCGAATACACACACGCATGCACGCGCGCACACACACTCATGCAAACACACACACACGCCTGTGTTGGTGTCATTAATCCAAGAAATCTGCCGGCCGATGTCTTTGCCAGGTCGCTTATCCAGGGGCTGAATGAGGGAACGTAGCGCAAACGCATCTTCTTCTGGGGAGCCAGAGGCACCATCCTCCACGCTTGCCTGCGTCCAGAAGTTTTGATAAGAAGGTCGGCTTTCGAAGGTTGCCAGTGCTGTCGCTCGTGCAAATATCACGAGGTGTGTGTGTGTATGTGTGTGTGTTGTGTGTGTACAGCTTGTCATTGATAGTAGAGGAGTCCTTTTGATTCAACTGGGTGATGGACTTCCTGCTTTGTGCGAGTCAGGTCTCCGGTCATTCTGACACGCCTGGGCGTTCAAAAGAACGCAGGCCTAGATCCTCTATAATTGGAGCAATGGCATCTCGGTGCTGGGCATTGAGATGCTCCTGCGCATGCTAGCTTTAGCAGCTGCCTTCTCCGTGCCATCCAGGCTGATCAACTACACACACGTCACAACAAGTGTCCCAACAAAACAGGTGTAAGCGAGTGAGGCTCCCTGCCACGTGTGCTCTCTCAGGTGCTGCGCCAGCTGGCGGGCGACGCGGCCTTCACAGGCCTGGCAGCTCTCGGCGTGGCCGGCGTGGAGGGCAACCCCGTGGTGGCCCGCTGCGCACGCGCGGACCTGCTCAAGGGCGACCCTGGCACTGCTGGCCTCAGCAACAGCGGCCACCTGGCACCTGGACCCGACGCTGCCGGCCCCAATGCGAAGAAGGTGGTCTCTGACGGCAAGGGCACCGCCGCTCTCGGCAGCGAGAAGCCGGAGGAAGCGAAGGGAGGCCCCGCAGAGCTGCCCTCCTGGTGGGAGTACGCCGCCCCCTCCAAGAAGAGGCTGTGGGCCTCGCCCGGCGACTCCCGCGAGAGGGCCAAGAGGTTTCACCTGCCTGGGTTCTTTCCAGGCGGCACCGCTGCAGAGGGCGAGCGCCAGGTGGCGCCGCAGGAGGACTCGCGGGATGCCCTCCCCGTCGGCACCGGGGACGAAGACAAGCAAATGGAGCCGCTGCAGCAGGAGCACAAGCAGCAGCAGCCGGACGAGCATGCGCTGGGGCAAAGGGGGCTCGCGAGTGCCAGCTCAGAGGGCCCTGCAGCAGACGCGGGTGCAGAGGGGCGCCGGGACGGCGGCGGTGGTCCACAGCTTCCCTCTGGCCAGACCGAAGGCGGCGCTGCTCCTACCGACGTTGCTGCGGCGAGAGCGGTGGCAGCGACGGCGGCTGTGGCCGCTCCTGACGCCTCGGAGCCAAGTGTGGCTGGCTTGCCCAGTCAGGAGGAACCTCCCACCAGCTCTAGTGCTGCAGCTCCTGCTGCTGGTGTTGGTGCTGGTGCTAGTGCTGCTGCTGGGGCAGCATCCCCCCCGCTTCCTGATGAGGAAGCTTCTGCCGTGACTCCTTCTGCCGGAGCAGCAGCTGGCGGGCAAGTCGGCCCGGGAGGCCGCCCTGTTCCTCCAGAAGGAGCAGCTGCGGGGGGAGCAGAGGCTCTTGGAAATACTGCCCACAGCGCAGCCACACCCAACAGTAATCAAGATGCTGCGACTGCTGCTGCTGCTGCTGCTGCTGAGGGGACACCTCAGGCCGCTGGCGCAGGAGACGTGCCTGCTAGAAGTGCACTCTCTGAGCACACAAGCGGCGGCAGCGGCGGCGGTGCCACCCCCCTGCTTGACGCGCCCTCCGCCTGTTGTCTCCCCAATGAGAAAGAGCTTCAGCCTCCTCCGCCCATCCCCCCCCACCTCCTTGTGGCCCTGCGGCCCATCCCCTGGCCCAGAAGGCCGAGGAGGAAGAGCCGCAGCAGCAACAGCAGCAAGCTGTCTCCCGCTGCCACGACTCCGGCAGGCGCAGGTGCGCTGCTGCCGGCGTTGGCGTCTGGTCAACTGCCGCCTGCCGGCGACACGCACGCCGCCACCCTGCCAGGTGGCAGCGGCGGCCCCGGCGGCGCCAACGCCCGAG
>WELA01012983.1:104208-148705 GCA_009602735.1 Mesotaenium endlicherianum | reverse complement strand
GGGGGGGTGATGGGTGATGAGAGGAAGCTTCTGAGTTCCACTTTTCTCTTAAACGTTGAGAAGTAGCCTTCCTCTTTAAGAAGCTATTGACAGTAAAAACCTCTTCTTCTCGTTAGCCTGTCAATGTGGCTTCTCTATGTTTTGATCACTTGTCATACCTTTTTCATCTTTCACCTGCAGTTTATGAGCGCCCTTTCTGCCGGGATTTCGTCGAGTTCTGCCTCGAGAAGTTTGTCGTAGGTGTATGGTCGTCAGCAAGAATGTGAGCCCCTGGAGCAACCCTAGAGAAGCATAAGTTGCTTACACATAGCTACATACAGTCTAGTGGTATAAGAACTTGACTGTATGACTCGAAGGTGCACATCAGTGCCATGCCCTGCATCAATGATATATATTTTTCCTAGCACTGATGACACCGATGACAATGCGAGAATGCATTATTTAGCTAAAGCTAGCTCTATGTAGTCGCTTGGGTGGGCAGTGCAGACAGCTCTTGATTCTTAAGGTACTGGCTATTTTTAAGCATCTCTACTCATTACTAATGCAAGACTAGGGCCAAGTGCCAGCATTGAGAGGTTCACTTCAGCATATCCTCTCCTGGTGTAACATGGGGGAAAAGTGCTAGGGGGTAATTGAGATCATGACTTTTTTTTGGAACTCTTGAATGACTTCTGAAGAGATGCCTGACGCAATTACACCCTGGTGTATGCAATTTCATCAGCTGCGATAACTTGTTTTGTACAGAGAGGGGGGGCTGAACCTTTGGGATGGCCCATCCTACAAATCACGTGACTCTCAGAGGTGCTCATATGATATTGTTATTACAGGCACAATGTTGAAGCCCTGGTGCGTCACATATTTGGTGACAATAAAGGAGCCCTCGCTTTTGTCTGGGTAAGAAGAACAATTTGAACAACTCTTTCATTCATGTGTTCTGTACCAAGATAGGTTGTGCATCTTTTGCCTGCTTCACCCGCTTCAGTCTCTTCTGCGGCTGTTTTTCCTCTTCAAGCTATGTTCGTTGGATTCATTTTGTTGGTCTTTGCCTCCTGCTTTTGAAAATAAGAAACATTGGGATCTCAACAGCACTGTTTCTCAGAAGTTGGGCTTGATCCGTGTAGAATTTGTCGAAAGTTGCTGCCTACAGACATTTATCTGTCAGAGTTTTCTCTTGCAATCAGTGAAACTCGTTGCTGGGTTGGAGACATTATAATAAAAACATATCATGATTGACTTTATAAGATTATAGGGGTTTGTGAAATATCAACTAATCAAACCTGGTGGAGTCTCTTTGTCAATAATTTGCTTATCTGAAGTGGTGCACCGTTGAATATTCTCAGTCATAGGGCGACAGCAATAGCAAGTGAAACCTGCTCCCAGGCAGGAGTTTCCATTACCAATGGAGTCAAAATGATGTCTGTTAGAGACTTATCCTCTCTGGTTACGTCGACTTGATGTCGACTTCATGTCGACTTCATGCCGAGTTGATGTTGACTTGATGTTGACTTGAAGTATTCTCATGTGTTCTCCCCCAAGTCGTCTCAGCCACAGGGCCAAGGCAAGCGAAGCCAGCTGCTAAGCACTGGCTTCAAGTCCATATCATGAATCACCATGGAAGATCTATTGTCTCCTCTGACGTTATCTGACGTTGATCTGATGTTGTTGATCTGAAGTAGTGCCAAGTATGTGCTGCTTCGCCTGCAGGACCAGAGCAAGTGCACCCTCACCACCATGAAGCATCCCGAGAAAGCGAACAAGCCCGTCTTCCTCAAGGAGCTGAGTAAGCTCTGGGACAGCCTGAACAACGCTGCAGGGTGGGGCCATGGCCGCTTCCGCCCCTGCAACACGCTCCTGGTGGACGACTCTCCTTACAAGGCCATATGCAACCCAGTAAGTCTTTCTCATGTCGTTTTCATCTCACGTCGCGGCACTTTTACCACGGCAGAATCGAATCTCCCTGGTTGACTCGCCAGTACGAGGGCACGAGCAATTCGGCAGGTTCTTGTGCCGCTCTTTGCTTGTAGCGGGTAAAAGATTGATCATCTGGCTGTAGCGGCGTGGGCAAGGCATTGCTGCTGACTGTTCCTCTCCTTATATTGCGGCAGAATACCATCTGGCAGGAGAGGCAATGGTCCCGCATCTGCCACCTTGCCACCTTGCAGCAGCAGACAGGCACACTTGTCTCCTGTCTGTGATGCGTCAGTACATTAGGAGCGATAACTTACATGCGTGATAAACCTCTTTTGTTCCACTCCAGACCCCATAATGTTGTGGAGCATGGAGCATACATGGCAAGGCAGGCGGGCCGATGGGGTAGGGAGTGTAGGTCCTGGCCTCTAGCCTCTCTAGCTTCCAGCCTCTCTAGCTTCTAGCCTCTAGCTTGTGTAGCCTTTGGCCTTGGCCTTTAGCCTTAGCCTCCGACCTCTCTAGCCTCTGGCCTCTAGCCTTAGCCTCTAGCCTCTTGCATGTCTAGCCTCTAGCATATGGCCTCTAGCCTCCAGCTTCTAGCTTCTGACTCTGACCTCTAGCCGCACTCTGCAACTTGTAAGTTTCAAGCTCTTGCGATCCCTTGAGCGCAACACCCTTAGCTGCCTTGCTGAAGTGCTGCTGACGTCGGGCTGAAGCGATGCAGTGCTCCTGCCTTTCTGCTGCTCCTGCTTTTTTTCAACCCGTCTCCTCTCCTTCTCCTCTGCTTCTTCTCTTTATTTTCCTTCCACTTCTGCCTCTTCTTCGCCTTCTATGCTTTCTCTTCTTCTGCTTGCTGCATCTTTCTTCTTCTCCTTCATCTGCTTCCTCTTCCTCTTCTTCTGCTTCTTCTTCTCCTTCCTCTGCTTCCTCCTCTTCGTCTTCGTCTTCTTCTTCTTCTTCTTCTTCTTCTTCTTCTTCTTCTTCTTCTTCTCCTTCTCCTCCTTTTCCTTCTTCTTCTTCTGCTGCTTCTACTGATTCTGAGGCTCATGCTTTTCGTCTTCTCTCGTGTGCAGGCGCACACAGCAGTGTTTCCTCTCCCCTACAAGGCTGCACATGCAGATGACGTTGCGCTAGGTGAGATTCGCCTACTCTCGCCTCCTTCCGTCCTCTCCTTGCAGGTAGCCTTCGATCGTTACGATCTCTAGGTCGTTTCGAGAAGCATCAATGCAAGCCCTTATTTCATGAGGTGTTTACACGTGGATAGTATTTTGCAATGGCGGTTGCTCATATTTTGTCGGTGGTGTCGTTCACATGTTGTTGTCAATCCTGTCTCAGCAACTGTAACATCACCCGCACCTTCATAGTGTCACGCACGTTGCTGTTGGTTACCTTATCATTCGCAACCTGCAAAGACAATGGCAGGCACAACTCGGACCTTCATCACCCGCAGACTGAAAGCAATGTGGGCTTCCTGAGCCCCCTCAGACTAATATAGCATAATATTATCTGCAGACGGATCAAACAATCCTCGGACTGATATAATGTAATATAACGATTGAAGTTGTCTCAAGTAATTTCGAGACTAGTGTACTGTAAGCCTCTGAGAGAAAGTCGTTGCCCGTTCCTGGGCCCGGGCCCCAATATAGCACAATCCTCAGACCAATTTGATTTTGTCCTCGGACCCCATGTGATATCCTAAATTTACTTCATGTCATTAGTTTTTGCACTAAAAAGCAGCGACTGCTTCCTGGCAGGTACTGGAGGCCTCATTCGGACGTACCTGGAGGGCCTGTCCGAGGCCGCAGACGTCCAGGCCTACGTCCAGAGGTCGCCATTTGGCGAGCCTGCGTTGGCCGCAGGCCACCCCCTCTGGGACCAGCTGAACGGCTTGCTCAAGGGAGCCCTGGGGATGCTGGGTCAGCAGCAGCAGGCTCAGCATCCGCTGCCAGCTGGCTCTCAGCAGCTGCCAGGTGGCCCTCATGTGCTGCAGGCCACAACCACCCTGCGAAGCAGTGGAGCGACGGCTGACGGTGACGCTCCTTCAGCAGCTGTTGCTGCGGCTGCTGTTGTCGATGTGGGTGTCGCCCCTGCAGGAGCGGGCGCGGACAGCGGCGCTGGCGCGGTGGGGGGGAAGAGGAGGAAGAAGAAGAAGAGCAAGAAGAACAAGAGCAAGAAGAATAAGGTGGTTGTTGCCACGATAAGCGGCGACGACCCTGACGGGGCGGGTGCGGCCGCACCTGCCGCTGACGGTGCCGCTGCAGAAGGGACCACAGGGAGGTGCACACCCGCTGGCGCCAGAGGAGAAGCTGAAGCTGGCGCCAGGGCTAGGGCTAGGGGTGGGGCTAGAGGTGGGGATGGGGCTGGTGGAACGGGGGCTGGGGCTGGGGCTGGGGCTGGGGCTGGGAAGTCTGGGGTTGGAGTGGCAGCAGCTGCTGCTCTTGATTATGACTCGGGCGATCTTTCTGGCTTGGGCTCTGACACGGACACAACAGGCGAGGGAGATGAGGGGGAGGAGAGGGCGGAGGAGGAGGAGGAGGAGGACAGTAGTCATAAGCATAAGCAGGAGGAGGAGGGGGATGGGGGTGTTGAGGAAAAGGATGCCGATGGTAGTCATAGGCATACGCAGGAAAAGGAGGAGGAGGGGGGTGGGGGTGTTGAGGAAAAGGATGACGATGGTAGTCATAGGCATAAGCAGGAAAAGGAGGAGGAGGAAGAGGAGCAAGGTAGCAAGCGTACGCAGGAGAGAAAGGGGCGGCATCCTTGTAATGTCCCACCAAAAATGCACAACACTAGGAGCAGCACCCACAGAGAGCTGGGCACCCAGCGCAGCCAAGGGCCCCAGCTGTCCTCTGGAGATGCCAGGTGGCACGAGCAGAAAAGCGTGACACGGGCCCCTGATGGCAGGCAGGGAGCTGTGCGGCAGGACAGAGAGGTGGATGGCGCCAGATGGCATCAGCAGACTGGCACGCACTCGAGGCGCCCCTTTGAAGGGGCCCCCCATAGCAGCATGCACCCGACCACTGCACCAGGGGCAGCAAGTCGACTGGACGTAGCAGGTAGGGATCGCCGTGATTGGCCGAGTCGAGCAGACACTAGTCATGACTGGAGATCGGGTCAGGGTACAGCACATCACAGTTTGCCCGCCCCTGCACATCACAGCTGGCACGCTCCTGCACACCAGGGCTGGCACGCTCCCGGAGCTACAGCCATGGCCAGGAGGGAGGGCGTGCCATGGCAGGCGCCGCCGCCGGTGCTGCCGCCTCCTGCAGTGATCCCCGTTGCGATGCGCTCGGTCCTCCCTGCGCCCTTTCCTTCTCCCGGGGCCCCCGACGTGCCCGGCGCTTTTCCCCTTGTGCCCTTCCCTTCTCGAGGGGCCAGTATGGCTGGCACTTCTCTCAGTGCGCACCATAGTGGGGGCCACAATAGCTATCATGAGTGCGGGCAGAGAAACTTTTCGCATGAACAGGACGTCGCTCAGCTGGCCCACTGGAACTCCCAGAACCAAGTGCCCATGGCGCCCAGTGCCTATGGCTCGACTAATGTCTTGTGGGGAGCTCCATCATTGCACCCCAATCCTTATCCTCAGCAGGAGGCATTACTTGGTCAACCTGGGAGGAGTGGCTTCGAAGGAATGTATGCGCAGGAACGTAAGAGGGGTCCTGTGATACACGGGAATATGTCCTACGTGCCACCAAATTATTATCACCAATAAGAAGAGCTCCAAATATTTAGGTATTTAGGTGTTTAGGTATCAAGTCGCACGGGCTCTGCTCGTGGGCTCTGCTGATCAAGATTCTTGTGTTACATTTTTGTTGTCACCTTTGACAGGAGCTGATCGCAATGTCCCTTGGAAGCTTAGGCGGTGCACACAAAAGCCATAGGTCTACGCAATATTTGTCATGATGCACATTGTTCTGTCAGGGTGCGTAGATCCGAGTGCGAGTAAATATTGTTGGTGTGACGTGTACAATGCTCTCAATCTAAATTAGGTTGCCAACAAGAATCACAACATACTTCATTCTAGTAATAGGTGAGCCTCTGAGACATGCCTAGAAAGGTAGTATCATTGCTCGTGGTCGAACGTCAACTGCTACTCCCCTCAGCTTTCTGTAAGGTCATCATCAGGCAATTGCCTGCGATCCCAATATGTCTTCAATCAATTTGGTGTTTGTACGTTTCTCCTTCATTGATAACGCACATGCATAATTTCATATATCCCACGTCACTAGTGCTATTGCCCTTGACAATGGAGTGGACTCTTTAACATCTTTGTCAACTACATATGCCAAAAGAGTGGCTTACAAGTTGCCGTAAGCCGCGTGTACTTCACCCCATGTGAGAACCACTCCACGTACTAATCATTTTTAAGTGTAAGTTACCAGCTGTCCCACTTGTTCGACTTCTCTCTATACAACAAAAATATATATTTACATGTATAATGGAGGTCTGTTTTGACAACTATGATAGCCACACTCGCTTTAATAACCTATCTCACTCAATCCGTGTCATCTTTCTAAGAGTTGGTATTGGAATGGAAATAGTTAGCGCGTTTGCAAATCTTGACATTTCAAAGACATCGGGATATAAATTTATGCTTCATAATCACTAGAATTTTAACCATGGACATGTTATGAAATTGTTTGGTGGAATGTAATCGGTTATGGCCCTTTCTATGTTATTTGTTGCGGCGCATCACTGATGCTTACAAGACCTTGTATGATTTGCAACCAATTTGCATAGTTTAATCATTAATGTTATCTTTCGACATCTCACAACATCCACAAGGAATCAATCTTCATATATAAAAGAATTATTTGGTCGAGATACGAAAGTGGGCAGCAATAGGAAAGGAATGAAGAGGCATGTCAAGGAAATTATTCCGAAAAACAGATGAAAACTTGCTGTGTTGCTAGTGATCTCCCTAGGTAGGCAGCACAGTTGATGTAAGAGGCGAAGGCCTGGGGAGGCAAATACTTACTTTTTGTTGATGAGACCCGTCACCTACCCTATTGTTACGAAAACTAAGTTGGGAGGATTGTAATGGATTATTCACTTAGCTCTCATGCTTCAGTACTTCATTAATTGCAATATGTTAATCTGCAATTTAACCTGTATAATGACTATCAATTATGGTAGGTTGACGTATGTTAGGTCAGCTTGCTGACATGCGGGTAATCGACGCCATGGGGACTACCTCTTGCGCAGGACAACCCAACGAAGTGCATGGCTCGACTGTTGCGCACAGCACTTTCCAACTCATTTGATGTACACTCAATTGTAGATTGATTCAATTAAAATTATTACCACAACTATGTCCTCCATCAACCAATCGTGTTGCTGGGAGCAACAACATTTCAAGGAGGGGGGGATGATGTGAGGTGTTGAAGCAGGATGGTGCGTGTCGCAAAGGGACGTTAGGAAGGGATTGGTCACTCTAAGTCTACAAAGCGTTTATGGTTGGGCTTAAGTATTTAATCTTCATCTTTGGCCCCAAATATGTAGCATCCAAATAGTGAAAAGGCTAGATGATAAGCCGCAAATAATGTCTCGGGCAAAGTATTCAAGAGGCGCCGACAAGTCAATACAACTTCAGATTAGAGCCGCGTCAAGACGAGCAACATCGACGGAGTGGGCCATCAAAATTGAGGAGAGGCAAGCTGGATTAGAGCAAGACCAGGAGCAAGACGAGGAGGTTCCTAGGCATAAGCAAGCTCAGAAGTATGTAGTAAGGAAAATCAAGCAGGTTCAGAAGAGTGGACGCAGGAGTGGTGCTGAGTTGGCGGAAAGACAACTAGGGGTCTCTAGCAGAGTCAGGGACTCTGAGATTGGGTTGTCTCCACCACTACGAGGACATTGGTCAAGGTCAGAGGGCCGGATATATTTGTCCGAAGAGAGCCCATGCAAGACGAGAAACTAATATAGCATAGCTAGGAATTTGCGACAAGTGCTTAGGTCGGTTGTCACAGTGACTAACTTATTTAGCTATGGAACGCGCCGAGTAGCGTAATAGGCAAGAGGTATGGTCGGGCAGACTAGATTTAGTTGCAAGTAGATAACTGCCTTGCTGACAGGGTGACTAAGGTCAGGAAGGGTTCCCGGCCAGGTTGAAGGTCGTGTTGGCAAAACGGGGAGCCATGTAAAAGAGAGACCTGGGATTGCTATTTGGAGTGATTTTGAGTATTTTTTAGAGTCTGAGTGCTAGTCCTCAAGTCAATGGATATACCTTGTGTGATAGCCAGAATTATGAGTGACTAGAAAGACTAGGTCTTATACATCAATATTGTAAACATATATTCAAATAGTTATTGGTAGCCGGATTATGACAACAACTTACAAGTTTAAGTTTAAGAATGAATGTGTAAGCATGTGAGAGGATGACATAGTGACTAAAGCTCGGGTATAAGGGCCTTGTTGTGCCCGTCCTTGTTGAGTCCTCTTTGGTGTCTAAAGGTGTTCCCAAAGGGTGGAGGGTGAATGACAGGTTCTAGTGGTTAGTTCGGTTAGGGTGGTAGGCGAGGATGGTCTAGTCTATGTGCGGTGGTGGTGAACACTGGGACCCATATGATCTGCTCACAAGGTTCTGCTTTTGAGCAGCTGTGAGGCTCCCTCCCAAATCACGCGCTCTTTCTCTACCTACACACATGGTGTTGCCGCCCACGTGTGTGGAGGTCAATCCTCGGGATTGCTCGCCTGAAGGGTCTGCGCGGGTACCCACGGGATCCCCCATTGTCATTGGCTAGATCATCACTGTACCATAGGCAATCCCCATGGGTATGCCCAAGGATTGCTAGGGGTGAGGGGGAGTAAGGGACATTGGGGTGTTGGGTTCGTTTGGTGTTGGTCATTAGTCGTACGTGTGCGTGTCGACCTCTAGGTTCGACCCTTCTCCATATTTAGTGCATTTCGGATTTGTGTGAGATGACGCGATGACGCGTTCATCGTAGTTGTTACAATTTTGATTGTGTTTTGTAGACATTGGGCATAGCATTCGAGAGCACGCTACTTAGGCCGCGAGCTAAGACCATTTTAATGTTAGCTCTGTATGTATGTTCTTATGAGTGAGATGATTCTTTGACTTGTGATGCGACTAAATGCTCATGATGTGTGATTATGCACCCTTGCTTTCCTCACTTCTATGTGTAGGTTGCTCGTAGTGCATGCCACCACTTACATGTAGTCGCGAACACAACATTCTTCCTCGCGGCCATAACATAGCTTTTCGTTAGTAGTTTTGCTCGTCACATTAGGCTCAGTGTTCCTTTATCGTAGACGTCATCACCTCGCCCTAGCTTGTTTACATACAAAGCTAACCTCTTCTATAAGTTAGAAGCTAGGGGCGGGTGGAGCCACCCGTGGGGGGGCGGATTCTGCCGGGAGCTTCCATGAGAAAAGTACTCTCGTGGAAGGGGCTTGCTCGCGCTACTAGTGAGCGTCACTAGCCCCAAAGTCATACTTTGTATTATAAGATCGGTGTGTTTGTGCTAGGGCCGGCCTCCCACTTGGGCATGTTGTGAGCATATTGATAAGCATCCTTTCTCGCTTGTGTTGCTTGTTTGCTGGTGGGTGTCGTGAGGTCCTGGCACCTCTTACCCGGGCCGGGTACATACTTACATACTAGTTTGCTTGCGTTGTTTTCTTGTAGGCTTTGCTTGAGCGCTAGTGTCCGTGTGTTCCCTTGTGTGCACTCGCTAGGATCCGGTTCTTAGCTTGTTTGTGTCGTTTGCTTACTTGCTCCGCTTGCTCGCGAGTTTGTGTGCTCTTTGCGTGCACCCGCTAGGATCCGGCTCTATCCTTGAGGCGGCTACTATTCTTTCCACGTGCAATGTGTGCTTGCTAATAGTTGTTTCGCTTTGCGTACACCCGCTAGAACTCGGCTCCTTCTTTGGGCCGGTTGGGGAGCATTTGACTAGAATCTGGTGTCTGGTGCTTGCCGGATCTAGTTAGTAGAATGTATGCGTGTGTGTGTGTAGGTGTGTGTGTGTGTGTAGGTGTGTGCGTGTGTGTGTGGACATGCGTTTGCGTGCGTGCGTGTACATGCGCGTGTGGGTGTGTGTGTGTGTGTGTATGTGTGTGAGCTTTGCATTATGCTGCAGGTAGCTGGCGTCTTCTGGTTTGGCTGCTGCTGCTGGTCCCACACGCGCGGAAGAGTCCGCGGGCGTTTTAGGCATCTCAGCTGCAATTGCTCATTGAGCTTGAGCTTTAGATGTTGTGGATCGCGGCTTTTTGCTTTTGCGCAGGTTGCATGCAGCACACGCCAGGACGCACTCGGAGCGGTGTCCCGTACCAGCTCGAGTTTCTGCCTGACTCTCCTGTTCCTGATTTTGAGAGTGACTTCCATTCCTCTAATTTTTGTTGGCGGAGCCTCGAGATATCCTGATCCCCTTGCACGTCACCCGTTTTAATTCCTGAATTGATTCCTGGAGTGCCTCTAGCTCTCATTCCTGCATTAATTGCCCCACCTCCCGACGTGCCCGTGCTCCTTCCCGATGTAGGCGTGTTTGCACATGAGCTAGAGCCTTCAAAGGAGAGGTTCCTTTCGGGTTTGAGGCGTTTTCTACGATGGCTACTTCCATGCTTCTTTCTCAGACTTATACCGGGCATTTAGATGGGATTTCTGTCTCTGCATTGGACTCTAAGATAGATGCCTCGATGGCTCTGATGCGTGCTCGTAATTAAAACCTTACACGTAATTTATTTTTTGACACTCTACCGTCATTGTCGTGCCTAACAGTGTCGGTCCCTCGGCACGTGCGTAGCCTTCCAGCACGTGTGCCTTCGACCTGGTCGATGTGTCGGTGGCCCTCCTCACGTGTGGGCAAACATGGTCGATCGACCTTCGCACGTGTGTCGGAGACTTACCAAGGTTGACCCATCCCTGGGCTCCTGAACTTGCACCATGACCAGCACTCAGGGCAACGTTCTCCTTCACCCAGCTCTCACCGTCTGCTTATCCTAAGACTTTAGCAGGAAATTTAAAAATACCTACCTTGCCTTAATTCCTCTTACACCCCTCCCTTTCAGCTGAGGCGTCCCTGCCTTTTCTGCTGAAAGCTATTATTTTCCAGCTGTGCGGCTAGGGGTTTTAGGAAGGCAGTCAGGACAATCCCATTGTCCTGCCATAATCTCTTCCTAGCCAATGCAGAAAGTGTGCCAACGGGCACCACACTTATCGCAAGTTACCATTGCTTCCTGATCATCCAGCACTTTGCAGCTGAAACAAGGCGTGGCTGGCACCAATTCCTTGGGCACAACCCTAACCGTAGGATCAATATTTGGCAAATGGCATAGCGAGCAATTCTGCACGTGGTCTCTTATGGTTTTACCATTAGAATCTTCCAGTTCTAACACACCATTGTCAAACGCATGTTTCACGCGTAAAATCAGTGCACCTGAACTGGTGTCGATGGTGGTCTTGGTTTGGCGCTTGCGGTAGACGAAGTCTCCTTCTTGAATCTGCGTCATCTGCAAGCAGTAGCTCCCGTCTCGCGTCCCGGCGTAACGCTGCGTATCTCTTTTCTTCGCAATTTTCAGATTGTCCAGCGCAGCCGACATCATGCGCTCAAATAACGCCTTACAGCGTACCATCACCTTTAGCAGTTCATCAGGGCTGTCCAGGTCTTTCACCTGTTCAATCTCCTGCTTGATGCTGCTGGGCACTACTGGACTTCTGCCAAACAGTATCTGATATGGCGAGTAATTTGCCGAGGCAGCCTGCTTGCTAAATCTGTAATCCATAACCAGCCATGGCAGGGCCAGATCCCAGTCACGCTTGTCATGCTCAAGGCAAAACTTGCGCAAAGCAGACTTAATGGTTTGCACCATCCTTTCTGCCAGACCATCTGCTTGCGAATGATCTCTAGACGTAGTGCGATGATCGATGAAGCATCTATCCAAGAGTTTCTAAAAAGACCCTTGGAACTCAGATCCTTGGTCTGTCAGCACTTCTGCTGGAGCTCCATGACGCACAATCACACCATTGAGAAGTGCTTCCGCGGTCCCTAGACTCTCCTTAGCAGTCAGAGGCACAACCTCTATCCACTTAGAGAAATGCTCAATCATGACCATGATATACTTGTTACCTCGCTTAGACAGCGGTAGCTCACCTGCGAGATCGCAGCTCCAGCGGTAGCCTAGGCCATGATTGGCAAAGGTTGCAAGTGTGGATGTTGTTGTGTAAAACCAGCCTTGACGCGATCAGCTTTGGCAGGCCTTGATCACATCTTCACACTGCTGCTTCATGCCCCTCCACCAGTAAGACAGCTCCAAAAGACTATACGTCTTCTTGACACCATAGTGTCCAGTGTTCTCGTGCATTTCCTGCACAAGAGCTCGTCTCCTGATGGGTTCTGGCACTAACTTCTCCTGACCAGTTTCTTCAATTTTGAAGAGGTTGTTGCGTTTCCAGCAAAACCTTTTAGCTCGATGGCTTACCTGGTCCTTCTCCTTCACTAATAGCCCTTCCAAGTGAGTTCCCGTCTTCAGCCAGTGCATAGTAGCTTGATCTTTCCAGATCTCTGGACTGAACAGGGGTAGAGGCTCAGCTTCACCTGATGCTACCATTCCAGCCATTTTGGCTAGGCAGGCCACCAACTCTGTTGGGCTGCTCGGGTCTTCGTCCTCTCGAGCTCCTGTTCTGTCGTCTGAAGATGGGTCTGGGTTCCTGTTAAGTCCATCGGCATCGTTGTTGAGCACTCCTGCTCTGTGCACCACCGTCATTTGGTACTCTTGCAGCTTAAGAGCCCAGCGAGCCAACTTACCAGTGAGGTCTCCATTCTTCATCAGCCATGATCCGTGATCAGCGTGAAGGGTCTTCCCCACAGATACTCTCTGAAGTGTGTGACAGCCCAAACCACTGCCAGCAGCTCTCCTTCGTAGGATGAGTAGTTGCTCTCCGCTCAATTGTTAGAGCGTGAGGCATAGGCAATGACATACTCCTCTCTAGGGCTTGCGGCCTGAGTGAGCACTGCGCTAATTCCCACACGACTCCAGTCAGTGTGCAGATTGAACGGCTTGGAGTAGTCAGGCGTTCGCAAGACTGGGGCTGTTACCAGCCGCTCCTTAAGCTCGTTCATGGCTTTCTCCTGAGCTTCTGTCCACACAAAAGGCACATTCTTTTTCAAGAGTTCCGTCAGGAGTTTAGCAATTTTGCTATAATCCTTCACAAACTTACGATAGTATCCGCTTAGCCCTAACAGAGCTTTCAGCTTAGACATATTCGCAGGTGCAGGTATCTTGTAAATAGCCTCAGTCTTCACAGCCTGAGGGGACATAGCATTGTTCCCAATCTCATGTCCTAGGTAAGGCACGTGTGCCTCAAAGAATCTGCACTTCCCCGGATGCAGCTTCATCTGGAATTTCTCCAGGCGCTGGAACACTTGTTTCAAGTGCTCGAGGTGCTCCTCTATGGACTTGCTGAATACTACCACATCGTCAATGTATGGCTTAGCAAAATCCAGCCCCTCCAGCACTTTATCCATAGTCCTCTGAAATATGGCTGGGGCATTTTTCAGCCCAAATGGCATTACTGTCCATTGCCAAAGTTCCCTTTGAGCCCAGAAAGCGGTCTTACCTCGATCTTCTGTTTTCACAGGCATCTGGTTGAAGCCTTGGCGCAGATCGATGATGCTGGACACCTTCCCGGTGGTGGCAATCGTAAAGATCCGCTTCGGCGTAGGCATCACATAGCTGTCTGGCTCTGTGTAGAGATTCAGTTGCCTGTAATCTCCACACATACGAGTCGCAGTGTAGTTGCCGGCCTCGTCCTTTTTAGCGACTACTACTGTGGGAGCCCCATGCATTGAGGTAGATTTTTCAATCATGCGGAGCTTATGCAGCTCTTCGCAAGTTTTCTCCACACAGTCCCACTCTGTCTGACTGAGCTTATGCGGCCCAAGTCTGACTGGGTTATCAGTAGTTAGTGTGATCTCACACACACTGGCAGTGGTTTTACCAATCTCCTCCTTAGTAAAAGCAAACACCTTGCGGTGTTTCTTCAGCACCTTTCTACTTGTGCTCTCTGCTGGGCTGAGACCATTTTCCCGATGGCAAAAGTCTCAGTTTCAGGTTGCTTCTCTCCAACAAAGGCATCCAGTAGTTGCTACTCCTTGGGTGCAGGTGGGGCTTTTCGACCTCATCCTGGCCCTCACGCTTTTTTGCCTGATCCTGGCTCTCAGGCTTTCCTGCCTGATTCTTGGGAGGTGGGGTAGCAAGCTTTGCAGCTTGCTCCTCCGTTGCCATAGGCTCTGCAGCCTGTCTTCTAGGCTTTTTACCTTTCTCAATGATGCGTTGCCTCTCCTGCTGTGAGGTGTACGTGAGGCGCCTCCGGATGGGTTGCCTCAGGAACCTTTCCTCGTCGACTGCAGTCCAACTGGTCCCGGTTCCTCCTTCGTCACGTGGCCAAGGTTGGTTTGCCACTGGCCAACCTGCAGGATCTGTCCTAGGGCTGGTTACCCAGCCCCACTCTCGCTCAATAATAGCCATGCGAGCGACGGTCGTGCCATACTCCTCCCTTGCGGGTGGTGTGACCGTCCATGCCTGCGCCAACGTTTGCGGCGTTTGAGGTGCCGCTAGTTGTGCGAGGAAAGCATCATCTGCTGCAGTCAAGCGGCTGACGGTGTTTCTCAAATCCATCAGTTCCCATTCTGGGATTGCATGTGTCATGGGAGCATGTGCCTCCGGCCTCTGCTTCCTAAGATTTGATAGTTGCAACAAGGGCGTGTTAATGCCTGGCGGCACACTAATGCCCAATGCCATTGCCCTGCAAATCAAGCCGTCCTCTCCCTCTCTCTGCAAAATATCTCGCAGAGGCGGAGGAGGTGGGGCTGTGGTTCCTCGCGGAACGCCCTCTCTCTGAGCCTTCCCCTTATGCTTGAAATATCGCTTAAGCATCCTCCTAAAAGATGCGTTACCCTCACGGGCCACCTTCCTTGGTCTGCTTGCGCGACCCTTGGGCTTACCTTGCGCTGTCTCCACTTTAGCAGTGCAGGCAGTCACCTCCTGCCGTTGCGGCGGTCGTGCGGTTGACTTGGGCTCTGCCACTGAAAGACTGGCAGTAGGGAAAACATGGAATTTCTTCCCTGGCTTCCCCTCCATTGTTGAGTGATGGCAACTCAAACTCTGCGAGGCCTTGCATCTCTGCATCCTCTCCCTTCTCGGGCTTCTCTGTTCCACGAGGCGGCGGTCCTTCATCCCCTTCTGTGTTGAGCCTCGCCATGTTGATGATGGCTAACTGTAGAGCGCGAGCTGCTTTCGCCACTTTCTCTTCCTTGAGTCGAGGGGCGTCTGCTTCCAGCAACTGCTCCATGATTTGCCTGGTGATCGACTCAGCTGTGCTGCCAACCGTGTCTTGTGGTTGCCCTTTTGCCTCTGGCTCTGGGCTCATCAAAACAGGTGTGGCGAGCAATCTCTCGACCGTCTCCTTCCTGCGTTCTTCAAAGATCACCTCCAGGCAAATGGTCTTTCCAGACCCTCCAAAATTTCCTGAATTCTGACTGCATTCTTCGACCCATTCGCCAATATTGCACTGGCGTTCTTCATATCTTGTCGTTGCCGCGTCTGGGGATGGGCCTCCAAAGACTTGGTCTTGGGCCATGTTCTGTAACTCAGAAGTGGTCTCTCCCTCCCCTTCCGGCATCCTCACAAATATTTGGCTGGAGCGTTCTGCAGATGATGGGATCTCCTGTGATTCGCTTGCTGCAGCGCTCGCCAAAGGGTTTGCTTCACCAGCTGCCTGGTCTTCCATGGCTACGTCTTCTCGCAGCCTTCGCAGCTCTCTTTCCAGAGGGTCGTGTAGAGCCGCCATCCGATTGTCAATTCGCGCCAGTAGGTCTTGACACCTGGTCAGCTCCGCCACTCTGGTTTCTCTAAGTGCTTCACCTTGGTCAGCCTCAGCTGCGTCCCTTTCAACACCATATTCTTCTTGTTGCTGATGCAATTCCCTGATAGCTCTCTGATCAGAGGATGGCACCACATGGACTCCAATCATTACTGGTCTCGGCCTGGGCATAGGCTTGTCAGAAAATGTCATCTGCTGCCAAGTCATAATCGTCTCCACCAACCACGTCATGGAGTGATGCCCAATCATATTGCCGAATATCTTCCCAGCGTCGTCCTGTCCCACCATCGCAACAATTTTTTGTGCAATGGAGTTGGGTACCCCCAGGCACCTTCCCTTCTCTTCAGCTGTCGGCTCTCTCCACTGAGCTTCTCTGTCGTGCGCATTCTTGACCATTCCTGGTCCTCCGTTCACGAATGCGCGTGATCTTGGGTATACCGTGAAGGTGGGCAACACCACCCTTGGCCGGCCTGGCTCGTTGACGACGTACTGTGGGTAGGAATCCCTCCTGATCACTGGCTTGGTTTCCACCATCAGTGCTTCTCCCACAGATACTGCTGTTGGTGAGCGCCGCGTAATCTCCTCCATCTCACTCAAAATTTCAATGGACATGCCGTTGGTCCAGAATAGTCTGGCCCGGTGTGAGAGTCCTCCGTGCCTGGCGTCGTTGATCAATACATGATGACCCAGGGTGGAGTCGAAGACCAGCCATGGATATCCTGGCTTCATCTGGTTGTAATCCATCCCTGGATGTACATTCTCAATCACAAACATTGGTGGGTAGAGATGCTGGCGTTCCTGCAGCATACTGATGATTTTCACCATCCATCCCCAGTGTTGTGCTCGCGGATCATTGAATCGCCTCCTGTTCCTAGCTTGCGAGAAAGGTTAACAAGGGAATCCCGCAAAGATCCAGTCAATCCTGTAACCATACAGGTCTTCAGACTTCACATCAAGAATGTTTCCTCCAGCAAGACGCACCAAACTAGAGTTAGTAGGCACCAACGCCTTGAAATGATGCATTTGCCGCATCTTACTCATGACCTTTTTAAATGCTGTGAAAGCACTCTCATCATTGTCCACATACAGCACTTTGGATACCTGGATACCTCGCTGAACCAATGAGAAGGTTCCAAAACCAAGTCCGGCGAACAATTCCAGCGCTACTACTCCTCTCCTGCGAAAAGGATCTTCCATCCTCACAATGCCTCGCGGCAGCGGGTCTACTCCAGGCATCAAATTGGCAGCAGACTTAACTAGATAAGGAACTGGCAGCAGCTCTTGCGAGCCACGGTCCCTGTTACTCAGAGCTTCCAGTTGCTCCATAATCCGAGGTTGCCAAACCAAGGGAGTCGACATGTTGACGCTGGTGTAGCCCTCCTCTTTGCGTTGCATGATGAGGTCATAACGGTCTGGATACCGGTCATTCACACAACTGTAGTGATTTGAGTTATTATATATTAGTTTGCATATACTTTAATGTTTTCAAATATATTTGGAGTAGTATTGTGTGGAGTCAAGTGTGAATAGGTACTCTAGTAACTTGGTTCATGTCCTTTGAACCTTCCAAGGCATTTTCGAAGTTAGAGGAAAGACCTAGAAGAACTCCATGTGGCAAAAGTCAAATGTGCCATTTTTAGGTCAAAAGGACATGTGTACATTATTCTAGAAAGAGGTGGCAAGTTTTGGGATGTGTTGGGTGCCAACACATCAACATACACTTTCCTAGAAATTACTTATGTAGCAAGTATATAAACAAGAGCTAGAACATAGAAAGACATTCCAAAATCACTCTTGTACTTGCCAAAATCCAGAAATATATTAACTTTCAAGAAGCCATCTCTCTTTCAAGAAGCTACCACTTGTGTTCAAAGATCCTTGTCTTGAATAGATAAAGTAGTCTGTTTTACTAAGTACTTTATCTATGTGTTTCACTATAACAACAGTCTAGCAGTTCGTAATTCGCCTCTCCTGAGCAAACCGTTTTTACAAGAATTTCTTCTGTCAGCTGCCGATCTGTCGACTGGTAAGTCACCCTCTGCTTCCGCAGGTCAATGACCATACCCAGGGGAATCAGAGCTTCTGTCCCCAAGAGAACATCATAGTTCTCTGCCTCTGTCACCGTGCATTCTATGAGCAGTGACGCCTCCTCAGGTTTCTCCAAGTTTACTGTGATTTTCACAGGCTTGCGGGTAATTCCACAAGACTTTGAAATCTGCCCAGATGCAGTCCTCAACTGAAAAGGACTTTCTTTCAGGCTCCTTGCCGTCAATCCCAGAGCTTTCCCAGCTCGCTTTCCCAAGATTACTGGCTGTGCGCCAGTGTCCAATAGGATATTGGGAGCGGCCCAGTCGTTGAACGTCAAAACTCTATCCTTGTTCTGCACTCTCACAGTGCTGAAATTAGTAGGCAGCGAAGCGCTGTTCGCGCCTTCCTCAGCTACGTCCAGCTGCTGTCCGGCTTCTTCAACCGTGAAAGGATACGTAAGACGCAGATCAGCGAGTGAAAGACAAAGAATGTGCTGAATCAGGTGTTCCACCAGAGCCTTCAGCTTCTCCAGCAAAAACTAAATTTCTTGCGTGGCCCAGGCTTGGCTTGTCGTAGCTGCGCAATCTCGTTCTCATCGAGAGTGATCCGAAAGGTCTGAGGAAGCTTCCCAGCATTCCTTGGAACCAGACGGTCATGATCTGCGCGCTCCGCAACCGTTGCAGCCACGGCCTTCTCAGTCGTCAGCTTCTCGCCTTTGCAGACGGTCTTTTTGGCCACATCTGCATCATAATAGACATTAGGCACATTTAGTTTTGCAAATTGAGCTTTCAACTCTGCAATCTCTGCACTCATAGCATCATACTTTTGGTTACCCTTTTGGTTACCAGAGTTATCTTTCTCCTTTTTCTTACCCTTATCCGCCTCTTTCGTGGCAGCATTAGCCCATGGTGGCTTCAGATTTGGGTTCTTGGACCAACACTAATCTTCTGAGTGTCCCTTTTTGCTGCAATGTGCGCACACCTGCCCCTTGCTAGCAGACAATTGCTTAGCATCCGGGTACGAACAATCTCTCTTCTGATGTCCCGATTTCCTGCAATTCCAGCAACCCTCTGCTGTCTCAGCAGTGTTGGCGTGCTTAGAAAACCTATTGAAAGACCCGCTCTTCTTCTTAAACTGAAAATTAGAGCTAATGGCCTTAGGCTGAAAGGATTCCTCCTTTCTCTCAGGAGCCATAAGCGTCCTGGAAGCCTCCTTGTACCAGACTTTACCTTCCTCGACATTGCGTGCTATTTCAGCAGCCTCGTCGATGTTCCAGTCGATTCCGCGTTTTGCAGATAGGTGTGGCCTAACCTCCCGATCCGTGTCCTTACCCAAACACAATAAGAATTTGTCAGCCACAATCCTAGGCTCATAGATTCCTGCCTTCTTGGCAAGGTCTACCAATTTGGATTTGACCTCCATCACTGTCTCATTCTTCTGACGGACAAAATGCACATAACGGTGCACCTTAAGACTGCGATCCTCTGGGAATTTTGCTTCAAGCAACTTAAAGAAACGACGCAGACAGTGCTCATAGTCAAACTGGTCATTCCCAGCCTCCATATCCCTACGGCAACTAGCCAATGCTTGCGCATGGCTTGCTTCCGTGGTGGCACTATTACCATGCTGCGCTGTAACAGGTGCAGCCCTGCGCGTTACTCGTTCCTGAGCATTAGCAATCTTTTCAGACAACTCTGCACACACTTTGCGCAATTCTGCGACAGACCCAGCATCATCATCTCGAGTAGCCGCTCGCTGCTGACCCTCGGTGAGTTGCCTCATGGCATTTGTTAATTCTTGTGTTAGTGCAGCTAAGTCTACGCTCTCAACAGGTGCAGCAGGTATCGTTCTTCCTGATGACAAAGCGGACAGGCGGGCTTTTGCAGCCTCTTTCTGGATTTTTAAATTCCTCGCCTTCATTTGCTCGTCAAACGTCCATTCCTGGATAAGGTTCTCATCCTTCCGGAATTGGCGATAAAGCAACAAGGCATCCTTGTCCAAGTACTGAACCAAGCTTATAAAAGCGACTGACTAAGTGTAAGAAGAATCCTTTCGGATTCTCTCAAAGAAATCATCCCAATAGATCTCATCAAACTCTTTGAAAGTGAGACTATTTCCACCGGTTCGTCCACTGAAACACTTTGTAGACAGCTTGAACTTAGGATTTTCATCCTTATCATCACCGGTCATTTCAAATGGTGACCAAGACTCACTAACTTTACCCCACACGTTGTGCTCTCTGCCCAAATTGGGTACAAAGGCTTGCGCGTTATACGGATTCTCACCGTTCGTGGCAGTATGGCGAGACTCGTCTCCCGACGGTCGCTCACTCCACAGGTTATCCGTGCGCTCAGATGTCTCACTTCCTTGTGGACTCTGGCTTGAATCAGAACCTTCCGCAGGCTCCACAGGGTAGTAGAGTCTTCCACTCCTCAACCGCATGTACAGTTGAATTTCTCCGGGTCCCCTTCCAGGTTGAGCACTGGCAGCCCTCACAGGCCTCAATCTCCAATTTGCTTGGGAGTTTCTATTCACGTGAACCACAGAATCGAAGTTCTCAGAAGTAGGACGGAAGTCTCTTACTTCCACATAGGCTTTATGCCTTAAGGTTCTTGGGTTCACAGGCGAGCAAATTGTAGTTTGCAAAAATCACACTCTAAGCAGCTTGACATACAACGTCAAATTCAGAGAAAATCGCCCTTCAGGCTTTCGCTTAACTTTCACAAAATCACAGCTTACAGAACTCTGAAACTACACGTCTATGCTGGCCTGGGTCAAGCTCTTCACTTAACACCGCGCCTTAACAGCTCTTCACTGCCAGGCTAGGCTCACTCAGTTCTTCATTGAGAGCTTTATCTGCCAATACTACCCTCTCTCTTCGAGATGCGAATGCGACTTCTGAGAACTTGGAAATTAACACACAACTCACCATTTTAAGGCTGCTTCACACACACTTGTGGCGTTTGGCCGAATCTGTGCTAATCTCCTAGCAGATTCTATTCTGCAGTTCTCCTGCTTTCAACAGTGAGATTCCCTCTTGGGAACTCCTACAGTCCTACCTTATTTACGATACACTGAGAAGAATCTTCAGCGTCGGCAGAAGCGTGGGGCCTCGGTTCTCCAATGACCTTGGGAACTCCTTTTTCTTCGCGCCCTTCTTCTCCTTCCTTCTGCTCCTTCTGCTCCTTCTGCTTCTTGGCAAAAGTGGGTGAGAGTGAATGACATGTCTCAGGCAAGATTTGTGCCTTTCGCAGGCACCACACAGCGTCATCTTTTGAGAATGCCGTGCTTAGTCACAAAGCTTAGCTGCATGTCGCTTCTGCCTAGCCATGCTCAACTCAAACTCGTAGTCACTCAGCATGCATGCACACCTCGTGACTGTCGCGCGTAACTGCTTAGCTTCTCAGCTGGCAGTCACGCCTGATTGGCTCATGGCTAAGAACTCCTGAGCGGCGTGTACAAACAAATGCCACTTGCTCAAGATTCCCAACCGGGCGGCCGTAACCTATCTTGGCATTGCGGCCATGACCTGGCGTAATTTGCCAGTCACACAGTACCTGACTTGGTACCTGCTGGGCGGCTCATCACTGATCCCCAGCTTCTAGCCTCGCGGCTGTCTATGCTGTCAAAGCCTCCCCCATCCTTGGGTGTGGGGCACATTGACATCGACCCCTTGCCAGTGGTCTTGACGCCGACATAACCGCTGACTGCGACGTAATCAGTCAAGTGGTCGGTGAGTCAACGTTGACTTTCCGTACCTTGGTGGCCGTAGCTTGCGCTGCGCGTGCGGCACCGTCAAACGGATAGTAGTCGCGACATCATTCCTCGGCGGACGTAATCAAAACCTTACACATAATTTATTTTTTTGACACTCTACCCTCACTCCTCAGAGAGAGGCGCTTTTGTTCTACCAGAGATTTAGAGCAAATATCATCCAGACGGAGCCAGACGCAGTTACTGGTGCTGCTCCTATTCCCTGCCGGCTCCGTCTGCAAACCATCCTTGGGTGGCCGCTGCAGCTGCTGCTACTGCAGCCGCTGGCCGTCGGTTTGGACGCCACCACAGCAGCAGTGGTTATCGCAGCTGCTAGGCTGGGACCGGTTGGGGGTGAGGGTGGGGAACTTGCACTGCTTGGGGGGGCTGCAGGAGACCCTGTTGGACCGAAACCGGTTGAGCTCGCCCTGTCGGCGTACGCAACTCCCGTCGAACGGCTCGCGGCACGCATGGCGGATCGCCACCATCGATCCATGCAGCAGCGCCAACAGCAGGCAGTGCTTGGCATTGTTTTTCCCTTACATGGTCTTGATCGTGGAGTTGTTTTGGATCACATTGACACACTTCTGCAGATGTTTCGTCAGCACTTCCCTGCTAACACTCGCTCCCGCCAGGATGAGTTGAGGGACCATGCGCTCCGCGCGCGAGACTCCTAACATGGCCTATGAGCGTCACCTGCAGTTGAGAGAGGATACGAGCATGTATGTGGATGTGACCCAGGCTTGCATCAAGTTCATCAGTGCTTTTTCTGCTTCTGCTTCCCTGTTTCAAGCCCTTAACCACCAGCTTGCCCTCACCCCCATACCCCAGCGGAGTGCACACAAGGTTTGTCGATGGGCTGAGCAGATAGAGATGGTTCCAGCAGCGTCGCAAGCCGAGCGTAGACCTGCTAAGGGTGGGGCAGTGGGAGTGCATGTGCAAGTACCTGCTACGTCGACCACTGCCGCCGTCATGGGAGTGGGACCTTCTGCCGCGCCCAAGCGCGTTGTTCTTGTGTGCGACTACTGTCGTCAAAAGGGCCACTTGGTGGAGAAGTGCTTCCTCCTTCATCCCCACTTGGCGCCAACAGGGTGGTCCTTTAAGTTCCAGAAGGGCACAGTGCCACCTACCGATCTCAGCGGTGCTCCAGCAGCCCAGGTACCCTCGTACTATGCTTCCCCGCCCTCTGCCTTTGCTGGTTTCCACCCAGGTCTATCAGGTTTCCCGTCCCAGTCTAGCAATTTTGCAGGTTACCCCTCCATACCCTCCATCGTGGGGTCCTACGTCGCCTGCCCCCAGTTCCTATTCGGCAGCATACCAGGCTGCCGTGCCAGGACCTAACCCAAACCCTAATCGTAACCCTCACCCCACACATCAGGAATTCTTCACGCGTCAGCAGTTGGCTGCGATGCAAGCTCGTATGCAGGACATGCATCGTCGCGTTGGGTCGCAGCCTGATCCTATTACTGCTCAGTTTGTTGGTTTGCATCCCCTTCCGCCTCGTGGGCCTGGCCCCACTTATCCCTCCTGGTTCCCCCCACCTCCAGATGGCAAATTTAATGTGACCGAGGAGGAGGACGGTGGTCAGGTCGTGGGTGTCCATACCGTTCACAGTCGCCGGGTGGCTGCCCATGCGGCACCTGTCGCACCGGTTGTGGGTCCAGACCACGAGCGGAGTGTGGTGCAGTCGGCCCAGCTTCCGCGGTCGTTCAATCTCTTTGAGCCAGACGATACTCTAAGACCTGCTCACGCTTGGCTGCCTGTACCCGTTCGGGATGCGCTAGCTTGCCCTGCTGATGTAGATACCTTGACCATCCTCCCCGACGACGTCCCCGCAGCCCAGCTGCAGGCCCAGCTGGTGTGCGACAACCTGCGCGCGGCGGCGGCTTCTGTCGAGCGCGATTTGCTGCTGCCCCTTCGTATGCGCAAGTAGTGGCCGACCTATCTCAACCTTCTAGCCCACCGCGATCGGCGACACCGCCTCCTGCCCACACAAGTCCCCTTCCCACGGCGTTAGTGGTGGTGGAGGCGGACGCAGCTTCGGCAGTCCCTACCTCGACGGATCCTGTGGCCATTCCTACCGGTCGCGCCGCAACTCTGGTGGTTTCAAGTCCTTCCAAGGAATTACTACAGTCGGTTGCTGAGCATTTGCCTTACACAGTCACCTCTGCCATCGGTCACGTCATCTATGCCCGGCTTGCTGAGGAGTTTTTTCCTTCTTCACCACAGGGGTCGCGTGATCTCGACCAGCTCCTGCTTCTTCCGGCTCTTACGGCCCCGTTTTGAATCCTGTTATTCCCCGTCCTGCACCATTCATTCCCCCTCCTGCTTCTCAATTACGCGTCGGTGCACTGCTCCCTCCACCCTTGTCCACCATGTCCTCCGCTGCCCTCACGCAGGCGCAAGACAAGATCACGCGCGAGCTCTTCCGCCGGCGTCCGCGGCACGTCGCCCCGCCGGTGCCCGCACCTCTCGTGTCTCCAACGGCCTCCACCCGTCGTCCATTGACGGCCCCTCTGGCCGTTTGCCTCGCGGGATTTTCCTCATCGTCGGCATCGACATTGTCGCCAGGTGGGCTGCCCCCTGCCGCTCTTCCTTTCACCCCTTCTCCATTGCAGGGTCCGCTCCCATCCAGGATAGTCCCGTCTCCTTCCTCACCCCTCTCAAACGGCAGCGTGCATTGCCTCCCAATGTCATGCTTAACAACCACCATGCCTGTCTCCTTATTGCCGATCTTGCTCGTCGTGTGGGACATTGGGGTGTCGGGTTCGTTTGGAGTTGGTTATTAGTCGTACGTGTGCGTGTCGACCTCTAGATTCGACCCTTCTCCATATTTAGTGTATTTCGGATTTGTGTGAAATGACGCGATGACGCGTTCATCGTAGTTGTTACAGTTTGGTTGTGTTTTGTAGATATTGGGTATAGCATTTGAGAGCACGCTACTTAGGCCGCGAGCTAACACCATTTTGGTGTTAGCTTTGCATGTTCGTTCTTATGAGTAAGATAATTCTTTGACTTGTGATGCAACTAAATGCTCATGGTGTGTGATTATGCACCTTTGGTGTCCTGTAATGAATCAGTATATTGGTTGATATAATATTCATTTAAATATAATAGTTAAATAAGTTCAGCCTGCTGAACTTTAGTTAATATTGAGTCTGCTGGACCTTATAAGATAATCCAGTTTAATGCATCAGCCGGGAGCAGCAGGCTGAAGTCAACTTCTGTCAGCTTGCTGACACATTCTTTGACAGCCAGCTGACTTTCGTACTCGGTAGCAGCGAACTGCCTAGATATGCATCTAAGTGTGGTGTGCTAGATGAATGGCCAGATGACATTCTTAGGATGGATGGCGATTCGGGATGATGGGAGATGGCGGTGGATTCGGTTAACCAAGGTTCTGCCAACGTGGTTAACTCCCGGGTAGGCGGTGCCATCGCACTGGCCGTTGAACAATAAACTCATTCCATGTAAATATGCCAGGTATTGCTCTCGAGTTCGGCACTCGGAAACGAGGCCAACTCTCTTGTACAGCTTACTGAGAGAAATCTGGATCCCAGGCGAGAAGCCATTGATATGCCTTGTCTCCTAGCCTTGCTTATGTGTGAGTTTACCAATTGCATTATTGATGCTAGTTTACTTCCATTTGACCTACGAGTATTGTCCACTGCTAGTGTGTTGTCTTTTGCTGTATAACCATTTAACAGAAAATACCATATAGATTACTTGTTGATATAAAGATCTTCCTTAATTGTTAATCACCTATTTGGTAAGTCAATTCATTTCATTTCCTCACTTCTATGTGTAGGTTGCACGTAGTGCATGCACCCGCTTACACTTGGTCGCGAACACGACATTCCTTGCAGCCATAACATAGCTTTCCATTAGTAGTTTTGCTCGTCACAATAGGCTCGGTGTTCCTTTATCATAGACGTTATCACCTCGCCCTAGCTTGTTTACTGGTTTTCATAGCTCATTTTTTGCTCTTTAGTTAGTGCTCAGTAGCTGCTCAGTTGCCCAGTAGTGCCCACTTCATACTTCTCGTATTCTTTTTCATTTACAGCTCATAAGCTGTGGGCCTTTCCCCCTAATAGGAGGGGTTTTTACCCACAGTACCTAGATTAGCCAGTCCTCGTCCGGTCCTTGGAGTCACTCCTCCCGATGTCCTGTCCCTGTTATGTCAGCACTTGCTTAGGTTAGGTGTGTCGATGTCTAGCGTCCGCTGACGGTTACTGTTACGACAGCCTGGCCCTCATGTGCCTTGGCTATGGGTGGTTCATAATTGGGACCCGATTGAGACTACTTGACTTGGTACGAGTTAATTGACCAGTGTAAGGTTGTGAAAGTGTAATTTGTATTTTGTAATATTGTATATGTATAGAGCGTAATTTTAACAAGATATTAGTTGTTGTATTGTGTCATTTGGATAAGTATTGAATTTTGATATTCTTTTGTGTATTTTAAGTGTCCCATATTCATTTTAAAGACAATGACATGTCTTGTAACAAAACAATTATTTGTAATTCAGGATCTAAAACACTGATTCAAATTGTTCCAAGCATACGATCACGTAGAGTGCTAAGGTGATTGTGAAATCTCTACTCCGTGAGAAACTAGAGGACTGTCTCTTGGAATACTCTTTAGTGTGTGTGCATGTGTGAAATTATGCTAATTTGTCCAACAAGGCAAGGTCACCTGCGTGGAAGGAACCATAGTAGAAGGCTCTAGAGATACTTTGCTAGAGCGGAAATTTGAAGTGAAAGTATATATATAGGAAGCACAAAGTAGTAAAAGCAATTTCAAAAAATTTGAAGCTTGAAGTCTTGGACATAGTTATGGAATACTCGCGTATTGGTCTGTGAGCGACGTATAACACCACGTCTTTTGACGGACTTTTAAAATACTCAAAATACGCGTCCCGAAGACGTGAAAATGAATCTTTAACAATTTGAATATGGTACGATAAATTTTTCACTTTCACCACCTTCATATTGTAGCAGATTGAGTCCTTTACCATTTGCGATCAATCGCGCTCGAAGTTATGAAGTAAACTGAAAGTTATAGAACCTGCCAATTTTTTTGAAATGAATCAACTTACCAATAGGCGATGAATAATTAACTAGAATCTTTATAAAAGCGAGTAATCTTTATGGTCTTTTCTGTTAACTGATTAAACAGCAAAAGACAAACATACTAGCGGTGGACATTACTTGCAAGTCAAGTGCAAGTCAACGAGCATCAATAATGCAATCAGTAAACTCATACATAAGCAAGGCTAGAAGACAGTGCGTATCAATGGCTTCTCGCCTTGGATTCAGATATCTCTCAGTAAGCAGTACAAGAGAGTTGGCCTCGGTTTCGAATGCCGAACTCGAGACCAACACCTAGCATATGTACATGGAATGAGTTTACTGTTCAAAGGCAAGTGCGATGGCACCGCCTACCCGGGCGTTAACCACGTTGGTAGGACCTCGGTTGACCAAATCCACCGCCATCTCCCATCATCCCGAATCGCCATCCATCCTAAGGATGTCATCTGGCCATTCATCTAGCATACTACACTTAGATGCATAGCTAGGTAGTTCGCTGCTGCCGAGTACGGCAGCCAGCTGGCTGTCAAAGAATGTGTCAGCAAGCTGACCTATGTTGACTTCAGCTTGCTGCTCTCGGCTGAGTCATTATACTGATTATTATTAAAGTCCAGCAGATTGAATATTAACTAAAGTCTAGCAAATTGAACATAATTAACTCTTCTATTTAAATGAATATTATATCTACCAATATATTGATTCATTACAATCCCTCCAACTTAAATTGTTGTCGACTCGACAACACTGATTCACGAATACTGGTTTACTATTATTTACAATCACGCAAGGCACATGCAACACAAAAGCAGACTGACTCAAACGAAGATAGCAACTTAGTACCAGGGGCTGTGTCTCCTTGGGAGCGAGACCTGGAACTGGACCTTCTTCTCCTGGTTGATGGCCTCCTGAACTCTGGGGGCCCGGACCAAGGTGAATCCAGGGGTGAACGCAGCAACTGGGTAGTGCTCTCTTGCACTGTTCGCAAGTTTATGGAGACAGCTCTTTCTTTGTGCAGCTCTTAAGATGACAGGCACATACACTGGCATGTCAGAGGGGTGTTGCATGACATGGGATAAGGGCACATGTCCTCTGCTAGAAGGGGATGCTGGCTGCCCTCTGGCTGCCTCCTTAGCAGCCCTCCTGTCTGCTCTGTCTGACTGAATCTTTTTCCCTGGGGTAGGACTCCTCCTGTTGAAACTGCCCAGCCATTGGAAATCTGGATCTCTTGGTGGGCTAGGGTCAGACGACTCCTCCTTGTCGTCCTCCTCTTCATCGTCCGCTTCTTCCTCTTTTTCGTCGTCCTGTTCCTCTGAAACCTCTGGAGTTTCTCGGGTCATTTCTTTCAGCCGCTCCCAAGAAAAAGAGTATCCCACTGACCTCCTCCTTTTGGGTGCGGGTGGTGGCTGCTGAGTCCTGACCGCATACAGGTCCTTCTCCCCTTGCTTACTTGCCCATTTGGCATAAGCATGCTTTCCTTTGGAGAAGGAATCCCTGGCCCTGGTCCTATCCTCCTATGTCTCCGGGCTCATGCAGTAACTGACCCCATCCAGTCTTGGGTCCAATGCTGCAATGTGAGGTGGCAGCACTACCTTCCCCTGCAAGTCTGCCAAGAAATTATCTTTCTCGGCCCTGTCATTGTGCTGGTCCTTGATGTTAAAAGTCATCCAGCGCCAGTCCGTAGGCCGTAGAAAGAAAGCAGGGTCCGCCCTCTTCAGGTGCACGGATGCCAATACCCTGAGAAATCCAACTGACTGGTCTCTCTGGCTAAGAACTCCCAGCTTCTTCTCCCCACCTCGTTGTACATGGCCTTGAACCGGTTGTGAGCAGTGGCATCTTTGAAGCTATCTGGTTGCATAGTAATCAACCTGATGACCCTGTCTGTGCCCCAGATGCCCGGTAATGGTACAGCTTCAGACTCGTTCGTCTAGGCCAGTGCTTTAGCCTCTCCGGTAGTATACCCCACCATCCTGGTATAGTCATGGTACAATAGCAACCCTGTGCTGACCTCTGTGTACTTGTCAAAGTTTTTGGACGTCTTCCCCTCATGCTGTAGTATGTCCTTCTGTGACTCGCTTCGGCTTCTCTGGGCATACTTGAAGGCTTCCTCCAAAAGGTCAAAGCCCTTGCCCATTATTGTGTAGCGGTAATTTATAGTCCTCCTCTGTTTGTCCTCAGCCTGCTGTTTTTGCCTCTCCTCGGCCAACCTTTGCTCCTCTGCCTTCTTGACTTCCTCTGCAGCCTTTTTGTCCTGCTCCTCCTGTCTCAGCTTGGCCTGTTTCTCCTCCTCCTTCTTCTTCTGAGCCTCTCGCTGCAGTCGAAGTTGCTCTGATTCTCGCGACGAGATGGAGAATGATTCGATGTTGCCATGGAACTCCTTGTACTCAGCCTGTGCCTCCTCGGCCCTTCTTTTCCTCTTGAGTTCCGACTTTTGAGTCATCCTGCTCAATCACAATGAGGTCAATGTAGTCATGGTATTATGTACGATCGGGGAGGAAGGCAAGACCATAGCAATGAGCGTTATCGAGTATGTACTACCTGGTGTAAGTGAACTGAAAGTGGGAGAGTGCTGGAGTGAGGAATGAGTGTGAGTGCAGTTCGAGCGTGAGGAATGGTTATGTAAGAAAATTTGACTGGTTCCCGAGGTGTTAGCCTGCTCCCTCCAACTTAACGTTCGAGGGTGGGTTGCCTGTCAAGCTGCTACTTCCTATCACTTCCTATCAGTTCGTCACTAACTGGCCCTTTCCTGCAAACTAATTGTCACTTACTTCTTGTCACTTCCTGTCAGTCTGTTACTAACGGGCCTTTTCTCGCACACTAACTCTCACTTTCTGGCACATTTCCCCTCCAACTTAAACGGAGACAGGACCTCATGTCACCTTCCCATGTCAATTGAACTACCAGTTAGGGGGGTGCGTCCGTCGCCCGAAGGTGGAACCGTTTCAACGCCCCTTCGGCATTGGTCAGCTGGTCTTTGAATTCCCATGTGTTCCCGGAGGCATCGTAACCCTTCCATCGGACAAGATATTTCATGACATATTTAGATGATCAACGCACAGACCGAGTGTCTAAAATTGCGTTGTTTCATATACCTCAGGGTCACCGTCTCTGACAACTGGGACCGGTCCCGGCTGGACAGGTAACCGACTTGTGAACCGTGTGTCACCTTTTATGTAAGGCTCCAGGAAGGAAATTTTAAAGACTGGGTGCCCCTTGTATTCTGCTGACATGTTCAGTTTGTATGCAATCTAACCGACGCAACGGACCACCGAGTAAGGACCGACCCAGATTGGACCTAGATTTTTCTTGACCACTCCAGGCAAGTACAGGTGTTGAGAATGCAGTTTGACCAAATTGCCCGTAGAAAATGTCAGCTCACGACGGTGTTGATTAGAATATTTTTGTTGATTTTCTTGGGCTTTGTGCAAGTTCGTCTGGACTTCTGACGAGGTGTCAGCAAACTCCTGATTTAATTGGAGTAACACCGGATTGTCAATCCCCTCAGGGCGAGTTAATGACTTCCCTAGCACATCTAAAGGAGACTTAGGGACTCTACCAAGACTGAGTTCAAAAGGGGTCTTTCCCGTTGACGCGTGCACCGCATTGTTGACCGCAAACTGAATTTGAGGCAACAGGTCATCCCAATTGTCTTATTTTTGGTTAATATATGCTCTCAGCACCTCTTGCGTAACTCGGTTAGTTCTTTCAGTCTGCCCATCGCAGTTCGTGGCAGTGTTACAACCCAGTCCATGGATATTGTTTCCCAGCGTCCAGCTGGGATGGGCAGCGGTTGTAAGAGACCCCCCGGTGGTGTGTGTCTAAACTTATTTCTTTGACACTGATCACAGGACTTAACATAATTCAAGACCTCTCAAGGTAATCCCTCCCAATGATTATGTTTTGCCAGTTTGCCAACAATTTTGGCATACCCCAAATGCCCACCCAGTAAACTGTCATGTGCTTGACTCAGTAAAATGGACCTTATTTCCAAGTTATTAGGAACGACCAGCTTCAGCTTGCCTGAAGTGGTTTCAGTCACCCAGACCCCTCCCTTAAGCCTATACCCGAGTGAGTAGCAGGATACACACCATCAGTGGGGCTGGGCTCAAATGTTGTTTCTTAGCGTCCAGCTGGGATGGGCAGTTTTTGTAAGAGACCCTCGGGTGGTGTGTTCCTACTTATTTCTCTGACACTGATCATAGGACTTAACATACTTCAAGACCTCCCGAGGCAACCCATCCCAAGGATAATGTTTTGCCAATTTGCCAACAGTGTTGGCCTGCCCCAAATGCCCACCCAGTACACTGTCATGTGCTTGACTCAGTAAAATGGACCTTATTTCCAAGTTATTAGGAATGACCAGCTTCAGCTTGCCTGAAGTGGTTTCAGTCACCCAGACCCCTCCCATAAGCCTATACACGAGTGAGTAGCAGGACACACACCATCAGTGGGGCTGGGCTCAAATGTTGGGTCAGAAAGGTAGGCTTTCCTAAGTTGTTCAAGGAAGGACTATTTCACCTTCAGTGAAGTGAGTGCACAAAGGACTTTATCTACAGCATGCTGACTAAAGTTCCTTTGTTGCAAGTCAGGTCTTCTAGAGAGTGCATCAGCAGGAATTAAATTCCCTGGGTAGCGATTCTCCCTCGTCGACAGCTTGGACTTCTTCTAAAAGTGAGTCAGAGCTAGATGATCTGTAATCACCTTAAAAGCTTTACCATGTAAGTATGCTCTCAACTGTTTGAGCACATGAATGATAGCAAGCAGCTCTTTATCATGCACAGAATATTAAAATTCAGCTAGATTGAATTTCATAGACTCATACAGCACAGGGTGCCACTCCTGCTGTACCTTACCCTCCTTTGTGGTTTTGTCAGGTTGCTGCAACAAAATAGCACCCATGGCAAAGTGAGAAGCATCCGTAACCACCTGCGCAGGTTTGTTGGGGTCATACTCGGCTAAAACTGGGGCGAGTCAAAGAACATCTTTAAGGATCTGGAAGGCAGCCTGCTGCTCTTCCCCCCACACATACCCTATGTCCTTTTTAGTAAGGTTAGTCAGTTTACTGGCCTTTGTAGAATAATTCTCAATAAATCTCCTATAGTAGTTAGCCAACCCAAGAAAGGATCTAACTTCAGAGACAGACCGTGGTACAGGCCAGTCCCTTATGGTCTGGACTTTCTTAGGATCCACACTGATGCCTTCTTTATCGACAACGTGGCCTAAGAAATCAATACTTTCCTGGAAGAAATCACAGTTGCTCATTTTAGCATATAACTGATTTCTTCTCAGAGTGTCCATGACTGTCCTTAAGTGTTCAGCATGCTGAGCTTCATCTTTAGAGAAAATTAAAGTATCGTTCAGGAAGACTTGCACAATTTTATCCAGGTAAGGTCTAAAAATGTCATTCATAGCACCCATCAAGGTTGCAGGAGCATTAGTCAGTCCAAATGGCATCACATTAAACTCATAGTGTCCATAACGTGTGCGGAATGCAGTCTTGTGTTTTTGTCTCCCTCAGCAATTCTGATTTGATGATAACAACTCTTGAGATCTATCTTACTGAACAGTTTAGCACCAGACAAGGGTATCAAGCAAGTTCTCGATTCTAGGTAAAGCATACTTGTTCTATACTGTAATTTTGTTGAGAGCTCTGTAATCAACGCACATCCGCATACTTCCATCCTTTTTCTTAACAAATAGGACGGGTGCGCCATAAGATAATTTTGTAACGATCCGAGCTATTTTAGGCGTATTTGGGACGTTTTCCCAATTACCTAAAGTACGTTATACTATTTATCATATTATTTGATATATGATTGCATCACATTCAATTATTCGTCACAGGTGTGTGTCGATTAATTCCTGGTCGATTGGCGAAACGACCAAGATACTATTGCAAAAGCGTCGTAACGTAACTCGACTACTTCGCAAAAGTACGACATAATTATTCATGAAGTTACTTTGATTAATTATGAGATGATAACTTAATAAATCACGGATTGATTAAGTTGATTTGATTGTCATTATTTCGGATAATGCACAGTCACAAACTTCGCATTTACGACCAGTCGTTAATACGGAGAAAGCGTCGTAAAATTCAAACAACAATTAATATGCAAAGCGACTTTGCATCCGAGCGGATTCGAACCCGCGACTCGTCGTTTGAAACGTTCACACCTAACCAATCGGCGAAGTAGTTATTCGTAACTACCGGTTTATGGCGAAAGTAACTGTACGCGACTCCGCGAACCATCGCGGCTTTTCAAAAGTCGCGTGAACGCGAATACGCCCGTTTGGCGTGAAACGGTTATTTCGGAAAACCGTCGAAAAGTCTCCAAACGTCCAAACGGCTCGTTTGGAGCATTCGGCCGAACGGTTTGGTAACCTTTCGACCGTTTTCGTTGAACATGAACCTGTGCCCTAGGTGGTGACTCGAAGCACTCCAGTGCCTCAAGATTTGCAAGTATATATACTTGCAAGAGTCATTGTGAGTGCAACTCTCACAAGCACACATTCTACGTTAGTTTACATTTTCGCTATTTCAAGTATTCGTCGATTTGCACAAGTATACAGATTTTCCTTCCACTTGAATTAAATATTCCTTGAATACCGAGGAAAGATCCTCTCGAAAAGCAGAAACGTAACAAATTTACTGGAGGAGATGTAACCATTTTCCTCAAGCTCCGCAATCTGTGTTTTCAACTCCTCGCTCTCAAGACAAGCCATAGGTGCGTTGCAAAGGTGGCTGACTCCCAGGTAATAAATCAATCCTATGATCTACTTCCCTCTTAGGGGTAGTCCTGGAGGCATATTAAATACATTCGTGTACTGAGCAACAATTTTTGCAGCAGGAGGGTGCTCCGAAGGGCTTACCTTTTTCTCAACCACTTCTTCAGGTTGAGGAGGTACCTCTCTTAGCAGCAGACAGAACATTCTGTCTTCCTTCTGGTTCCAACTTTTGACGAACTCCATTGCATTCAGCAACTTGCATCCTTCTGGAAGCCTCTTCTTTTCCTTCATTTGCCATCCACACAGGACAAGAGGAAGAGCACTGGTGGGTGCCAAGTCAGTCTGCCCATCGCTGGCTCCTCTCACTTTAACTGTACCTCTGCTCCAACACACTTCAGCTTGATGTCTGTTAAGCCAGGGGCTGCCTAGCACGAGATCATAAAAGCCAGTGTTGAGTACCTCAAATGTAAGCGTTTCAGTTAGAATTGGTATGCCAGGACCTAACTGGACCTCAATATGCTTGGTTATAATTCCTCCCGGGATACTTGAGGCATCTCCAAGGAATATTCATATATTCCCTTGGGTGATTGTAGGGAGCCTTAGCCGCTTAACTAAGTCCTTATGGATGAAAGTATGTGACGTCCCTCCGTCAACAAATGCCCTCACTCTCCTACTTGCAATCATGCAATGCAGTAGGATAGGGGGGACTGTCTTTTCCTGACTTTCGCAGTGTTCTCCTGACTTAGCAAAGAAATGTTAGACATCAAGTGGAACTAGATCATCCAGAGTGTGCACTCTCTGGAGGTCTATAATGCTGATGGTCTCCTTTATCTGGTCGTCAGGCATGCATAGTGAGTCCAGTTCAGCAGGACCCATAATATTTGCTACGAGGGCAGCTAGTGACGACTCAATATCTCTAGCATCCTCACAGTCAGCAGATTGGATTATTGACTGCTGCTGACTTTTAAAGGCTGGTCCTTTCTCTCGAATTTTGGAAGGTGCTTGACCGGACACTGTTCTCTGTAGTGGCCCAATTGCTGGCAATGGAAGTAAATAGATTTTGCTGAGGCTGGTCTCGGCTTAGTCCTACCACCACCTCTTCCATAGCCACCTCGAGAGTAACCGCCTCTCCCTCTAGACTGTATAGCATTATACTCATACTCGTACTCATCACCCTGATCATCCTTAGCCTGGTCTCGTTCAATTGCATTGTAGGAACCGTGGAGCTTTTTGACAATCTTAGACACCAAAGCGTTACTCTGGCGCTTGTGATTAAATCGCTACTGATCCCAGGCATCAGCGTCCTGGATCAAGTCAGCCAGTTTCTCATACTTCTTTTCAATAAAATGACCAAAAATTTTGGTTCGGATTTAAAGCTATACCTGAAGTATGCTATCCTATACCACTCTGGCAAGTCTGGCTGCTTCATCATGTTCTCCTGGAACTTTTGAGCAAACTCAGCAACTGAAGTAGTCTACTTCAGTGTGAAAGAGATCGTTGCATAGATAGCTTTCTCCTACTGATTGATTACATCAAACTTCTCATGCAATTTCTCAACGAATTCTACCCAAGTAGGGTCACCGAGTTGTTGAGCCTTACGCTCTCTCTTCCAATACAGCCACCAATCTGCTGCACTGCCTTTCAGTAGAGCCTCAGTGTGCCTGACCTTCTCGTAATCCTGCAGTTCTGGGGTAGTTCTCCAGCACAAAGTCTGTTATGGCGTGAAGGACGTGAAGGTTCTAATATCACTGAAATGAATCGACTTTAAAATAGGCAATTAACAATTAATGAAGATCTTTATATCAGCAAGTAATCTTTATGGTATTTGCTGTTAATTGATCAAACAGCAAAAGACAACACACTAGCAGTGGGCAATACTCGCAAGTCAAATGCAAGTAAACTAGCATCAATAATGCAATCGATAAAGTCATACATAAGCAAGGCTAGAAGACAGTGCATATCAATGCTTCTTGCGTTGGATTCGGATATCTCCCAGTAAGAAATACAAGAGAGCTGGCCTCGTTTCTGAATGTCGAACTCGAGACCAATACCTAGCATATGTACATGGAATGAGGTTTTTGTTCAACGTTAAGAGCGGTGGCACCGCCTACCCGGGAGTCAACCACGTTGGTAGGATCTCGGTTAACCAAGTCCTCCGCCATCTCCCATCATCCCGAATCGCCATCCATCCTAAGAATCTCATCTGGCCATTCATCTAGCATGCCACACTTAGATGCATATCTAGGCAGTTCGCTGCTACCGAGTACGGAAGTCAGCCGGCTGTCAAAGAATGTGTCAGCAAGCTGACCTATGTTGACTTCAGCCTGCTGCTCTCGGCTGCGTCATTATACTGATTATTATTAAAAGTCCAGCAGACTGAATATTAACTAAAGTCTAGCAAACTGAACATAATGAACTATACTATTTAAATGAACATTATTTCTACCAATATATTGATTCATTACAGATAGGCTGGGGCGAAACTTGAAAGTTACCTCCTCAAATAGGGCACAACAATGAGGTAACCAAGCTTGAGGCAATATAGAGAGTTGGACAGTTTGGTAGAATACGCTGACCACTAATATAGTAAGGAAAAAATTATTTGGTAGATTGTAGCTAGCCAGGGTCCGATGGACATGTATTTGCTATCCAGCTAGGCAGTGGCACGATGAATGGATAGGTATCCATGTTTTGCATTGTGGCGAAGGTACTTAGCATGAGTGCAGGTGCTAGTAGGAGACTATGTCTCAAGCCATCACTGTACCAGGCAGCTCGGGCATAACGTGCATAATTGAGACACGGTACTGTCATAACTGGTGAGTATCTAAGTAAGAGCAAATTTTGTATTTTCAAATGAAGTAAAAATTACACTACTCTGGAATGTTGGCCGAGATTGCCTTGTGAGTTTATGTTGCACTTCTTGATTGTGTGAGCTTGCATGCTTGGTAATTATATATTAACTGAGTGTGGGTTGGAGTGATGTCAGTCATGTTAAGTTTGTTATTAGTTAGTAGCCAATGTGTGGTTGGAGTTTAAAAAGGTTGTGCAACGTGAATGTCTTCCTCCTGAGCAAACCTTTGAGTGAAGCTGCATTTTTTTTTCCAAGCAAGAATTGGCATTGACTTAGTGAGTCTGAAATGATACTCAAACCAATTGCGTACCACCGGCAAAGAGAGCCAGTTTAGAAAGTAACGTCGCCAAGGTTGAGAGTAAGAGTATCGAGGCGGACCGTAGTTCGGTAGGAAGGAGCACTGTAACAAAGTTTGCATTTAGAGTAAAGCATGTACTTGCACGTATATTGAAATGAATTGACTTATCAATACGCAATTAAACAATTAATGAAGATCTTTAAGTAATCTTGCTGGTGTTTTCTGGTCAACTTATTAATCAGCGAAAGACTCCACAACTAGCATTGTAATATTCACAAGTCAAATGCAAGTAAACTAGCATCAATCATGCAATCAGCAAGCAAGGTAAGAGGCAGTTCGTATAACGGCTTTGCAGCCTTGGATTCAGATGTTCTCTCAGTGAGCTGTACAAAGAGTTGGCCTTGTTTCTAAATGCCGAACTCGAGAGCATAACCTAGCTTATGTACATGGAATGAGTTTACTGTTCAACGGCAAGTGCGACGGCACGCCTACGAGAGAGTTAGCTACGTCGGTAGGACCCCGGCTAACCAAATCCACCGCCATTCTCCATCATCCCGAATTGTTTTCACCGAAGGGTATCATCTGGCCACTCATCTAGCATATTACACTTAGATGCATAGCTAGGCAATTTGCTGATATCGAGTACAGCAGTCAGCTGAATGACAAAGAATGTGTCAACAAGCTAACCTATAGTGGACTTCAGCCTGCTGCTCTCGGCTGAGTTATTTTACTGATTACAACTAAAAGTCCAGCATACTTGATATTAAGCAAAGTTTAGCAGATTGAACTTGATTAATCATTAAATTTAAATGAATATTATACTACCAACAATACTGATTCATTAGATATATGAGGCTGAGGTGCATACTTATAGAATGCAAAACCAGAATATGTTGTGCTTGTGCATTTGGTAATTATATCGAATCGAAGTTAGAGTTGTGTGTATGAGTGCGGTGGACCGAGGTTGCTTGCAAATGTATGTATAAACGGTTGGCGGTGAATAAATTGTGAGGGGTAGCCTGGTCGCCCCAAGAGGACTATTCAGGGTTGAGAGAAAGTTGCAAGAGAAAAACCATCAACAGGTTTCTTCCCCACCCTTTACAAATGCTTCAAGCGACTTGTAAACCCCAACAATAGTTTGTGTTGCGATCCAGCTCCTAGCTAAGATTCTGCTCAGGACTTCCTAATGCGACTTCTCTTGATTTCCCACCCCATTATAGCGCCAAAATAATTGAATAATTTCTTGCTGGTTTTGACACATTTTCAAACTGGGCTTTCTTGTGTAGCTCGTGTCATATTGCATGCATTCGCCACCCTCAACAATTGGGTCAATTGCCCTCTTATTACTTAGCATGTACGGATTAAGATGCTTCGTTTACCCTTTGTGCTTGAGATGGCTTGAGAGTGCTTGAGAGTATGGTGAGACACTTTCCACGCTCCCATTAACGGCTCGTGTGTCCCTAAATGTCGCCCATGTGCTCGAGGTCGCATGCTTCAGTGATTCCTTTCACACTTGCCGATCCGGGCCCATATGGAGCCACTCGACCCCCCCTGGGTAGACCCTGGCATTCCTAGGTTGTACAAGGTATGCGCGCGTCGCAACAAAGAAAATCAACAAAGGGAGCCGGGTGTCGTATCCAACAATCGAACCGCGCACAGAATAGTACGTTACGTTCATAAACAGTTGCGAGTCAAACCGGGCTAGTTGGGGCAATGGTTTGTGCTTTAGTACCTGGTAGTACCAGCTAGTACGGTGTCTCTGTCATAAAACCGGTCGGCTTTGTACAGTCAGCCGATGCCAGGAAGTCACGACGGCAGGCTTCGATCCATCTCGAACGTATCTGCCCGTGTTGGCCCATATCAATTGTCAACCAGCATCAACTCATGCTGGACCCCTCTGGTTGTTAGAGAGGGCTCTCCCAGCGCCCAGATCACCCTTCACTACCACTGACACAAATGCCGAACTTCATAACCTTGAGATAGCTTTGTTTTCCTCGAGTAGGTGATATACTTTAGTTGAACAATCAGCACTACCACCGGGTGCAGGATTTTAGCGTTGGCACCGTCTGTCTTTTCATCAAGACACTGAAGCTATAAAGTATATTGGCAGTCTTTGCCCAAATTTATATTCCTTTGTGGGCACGTTCTTGATAGGATGGTGTCAAATGATAAAGCGGGAGTGACGAAAGAGCAGAACGAAAAGCACAAGAAGGTATTGTCATAACATTTGAAGGGGTGAGGTATCCCATATGCATTGTAGTTGTTTCTGGTCGGGCCTATGTAAGCTCTATGCACGTTTTGTTTTCTTCCGTCTTGAGACGTTCAATGTGACGTGAATTGGGCTGGCCTTCATTTTCTTGGCTTGTGCATCTTCTTCGTTCAGATACTGGATGGACTGCTAAAATTGCCCGAGAACAGAGAGTGTGCTGATTGCAAGTGCAAGTAAGTCCTCGGCTCTTTTACTACGACGCCATCAATTCAAAGACATGATGCCTACATGTGTTTGAAGCGAACCAATGAGTTGCAGTGTCAACGACTCGCGAATATCTGCCATGAACTACGATAGCTGATTACGTATGAAATATGTGCTTCACTTTTCACTTCTGGTTCATCTGGAAGTAAGGGCTTGACTCAAGCATATGTCCTTGTTGCAGAGCTCCAAGATGGGCGAGCGTGAACCTGGGCATTTTTGTTTGTATACAATGCTCTGGGATCCACAGAAGTCTTGGGGTCCATATATCGAAGGTATGCTCTTGGCTTTGACGTGATCCTGCCTTAAGGGGCACCTTTTGGTAAATTTAGTCGGTTTGACTTGCTCTGCTTTAGGCCCAGTAGGGATCTGCCACGAGTACATCAAAGTGTGCAAACGCATTGTTCTGGGCTGCTTCTGCAAGAGACCTTCAGGAATCACCAGTGCAGTTGGAATCAGCCATTGGAAGTACCTATGTCTACACCTCCTCCTCTTGCTTCAGTGCAGCCTGAGCAGAACAAGTTTCAGCTTGAAGTGGCTTGAAACATGTTCCGGGTGCATGAAAACTTGAAGAACCTGGCAAGCAACAACCGGGTAGGTACGTTTAAACTCCATGCTCAGCAGGCAACATGTGGTCTGCAGTTTGATGGCAACTTAGCTTAGAATGACTGTGATGGTGCAGGTGAGGTCAGCCACTCTTGACACATGGCTCCCGGAGCAGGTGGCTTTCATGCAAAGTAAGTCCCCCATGACGCAGTCAGGCGCCATACGCAAGCTTAGCCATGTTGTCCGGCACCACGAGCAGATCGTAACCAACTCATTTGCCACATGCACTTCTGGTAATCAACTGAAAGTTCCTTGTCCTCGAAGAGCGGTCAAGGAGATATGGGGACTGGCATAGCAAGGTGTAACATGCAAAAGACTAAAGCAGCGGATGAACTTCAACTTCATGCTTTCACAAGTATCAAGCCGACGACTTAATCTGCACCTGTTGTTTCTGTAATGGGCTACTAGTCACTGATAGGATGTGGACATCTTCCTCCTGGTTTTTGGCTGTTGACAATCAGGCATGGGCAATGAGAAGGCAAATGCTTTCTGGGAGATGGAACTCCCGCCTGGTTTCAGAAGGCCGAGTGAGGCAGACCGGACTGGGCTAGAAAGCTTCATCAGAGCCAAGTATGCTCGACCCTTGTCCCGTTCCTCCTGTCACATTGCTTCTACCCCACCCTTCAGCCTCAAGCCATTGCTTGCACAAGCGACTGCTGCAAATTATGCTGTAGTTATATCTGTTTTTTGTGCAGCGCTGTAGCTTAGTCATCGTCTTGCCTATGCTGAAGGTGGAGTGAAGGCTCCTGTCATCCTTTGATAATCTTAACGAAAGTGCATAGAGGCTGAAAAGGGCTTTGGCAATTGTAGCCCCCTGTGGGCAATCAGATCCTACGAGCATGCCTTAGTAACACCCCAGAGCTCTGCTGACAGAAAAGTGTGCTCTATTCTGGCCACTTTCCGTCACAAGCATGCCTTAGTAACACCCCGAGCTCTGCTGGCAGTAAGATGTGCTTTTTTCTGGCCATCTTTAATATGTGGTGACGGGAGTTCAGAAGTCCAGCTTCAGTCAGGTCCCAATCGCATGCATAGTGAAGGCCAATGCATCCTCCTTAGCGTTGTCTAAAGGCTTTTTTGGAGAGAGAGCTCTCGCTCTCATGTCTAGTATCCCTCATCTGATAGCCCTGGCATCTGATTGGCAATTATCGTTAATGTACGAGCAAGCAACTACAGGCGAGGAGGGCTAGGGTTTGGTACGGAAGCCTAGTACTGTGCAGTTGCCAAGTCCAGTCTGTCAGCATAACTTGTGTGCTATGTTGGAACGAGAGGACAGCATCTCCCTGCTCAATTTTTTATCATGGTTGGGTAAGATATGCTTGTTGGGTCACGCGTGGGAAGCTGGAGGCGTTGGGATTCACTCATGAAGCTCTTTTGTGGACCTTGTTATCGGAGATGCAAGACATGCATATTAGCATAATAGCATATTAGCATCGGAGGGCATACTGGATGCAGAAGCTTCATAAGCAGGTGTTGACAGCTCAGATTCAGAGGCAGAAGTTGATGAAAGCCTACTTTGGACCCTACACCACACAAACACTATTCTGTCCTTAAGTGTGAACACTAAGGGGGGGGAGGACACTTACCTGGCATCTCACAGATATGAGGCTAGGAGGTGGGTGAGGAGGGCCGACGAGAGGGAGCGGGAGAAGCGGCCCGTCAGAGGAGGGGACATGAGTAGTCCTCGGAATGGCATGCGCCCTGATGAAGGCTTCAGGCAGCGCGACGGGGCCTCCTCCAGCAGGGATAGGGCTTACAGCAACGGAGCAGGCAGTGGCTCACATGCAAGCGAGCCCAACAGATCAGTCAGGCACTCCGAGGGGGGAGTACGTGCCGAAGCCGCTTCCCGAGCGGCTGCTCCCAGAGTGCAGGTAAGATTCTGAGCTACGATATATGCCCCAAACAGAGGCACTACATTTCCTGGATTTTTCCTGGCACCCCTTGACAAGCATACTGGAGGGTTGGATTAACCATGGGATTCAGTGAGAGAGGATGGCAGGCACTGTTGGTGAAGGTTGTGGCATGGCAGGCAGGCAGAAGGGGAGGAAGCTCTCAGAGGGACCCTCACACTGTGGGGCTCTAGTTCAGTTATGTAATCTTCCTTTGGCATTCCCGTGGGAGGGTGCGGCAGAAAAGAGTGGTGGGATCCTCAGGGATGCTCAGGGTGGTTAGATGTCAATGACGACAATGCCTGTGTTGGACCGGGTAACTGAGAGCGGGGAGGGATAGAGAGCCTGACGGCCCTGAGCCAGGTTGGTCATGCGCGTAGCGTGCCTCCACATGGTCCCAGGGAAACAAGACAAGTGGAGAGGGAATGGGCTCTTGCCCTTCTGAGCCCTCTCCAGAGTCTGGCGCAGAAAACAGAGGGTATGTAGGAGCTCTGCAGAAGCAGATACGCCCAATGACCTCTTCTCGCTGCTGTCTGGTCAACTGGAAAGCAAACAGGTTTGGGAGGACTTGGGATACTGCGTCTCATGACAGCTGTCAACACGGGAGGGGCCTTAGCAGGCTCTTGTCGCTGTCATAGAGCAGTGGAACTCGCTCTTCATATAGCACAAGCTCACTTGCGTGGAAGCTTCTGACCTGAGCCCGTTGCCAAGTGCCTTGCAATATAGTAGCGGTTTGTCTTGCATCAAACAACTTGTCTCAAAAAGCTCACGCTCGCTGAGGCGGGTGAATAACCGCTCGTCGCGGCTTGCTCTTGTGTGGAGTGGGGGTGCCGTGGCCTGCCCTTCACGGGCTTTGCGTCTCGTGCGGCAAGGTGAGGATGCACGCGGATGTCTTTCATATGTCTTTCAGGTGTGTTTTATCTCTCGGCGGTCGTCGGGGCATGGATATGCTTGCTGGGCCTGGTGATGACACAGGTTCGTTTCTGATGTCGGGTGTCTGTGGGAAGCAGGAGGCGTCGCCACACAGACCAGAGGCTGGCCGCTCCCTGGGCGTCCCGCAGCCGCCCCGAGCCGCCTCCCACGTGACACCTGTTCCCCCCCCCAACTTGCCGCCCGTCACGTTCACCGCTCCCGCAGCTGTGCCCAGGCAGGTGGAGCAGGCGACGGCCGTATTTGACCTCCTGAATCTGGACGGACCTCCTCCACGTGGCGCCCCCGCCCCCGCGCCTGCTGCAGCCGGCACGTCGACTCCAGTCGCGTCGGCGCCGGCGGCCGCTAGCGACTCGTGGGCCGCTTTTCCCCGTGAGTTTCCGCCACCGCCCTCCCATCTGCATCGTGCCGTAGGTGGAGGCTGAGCACGTGTACCCGAGGAGAGATCGACAGCATATAGACGTCGTCAACTGTTACATCTCTAGGCCAGCTGCTGGGGAAAGGAGTGCACTTTCCCTGGTCCCTCATGCGAAGTGCGCCTGCTTCCTCCCCCGTTCTTAACCCTCGCACTCATGCACTAGTGCAGCTGTGCATTTCCCATCCTTTTTGCTAATCCCAGCTCAAGACACCTGTCTTTGTGACAGACATCTGCATGATCCGGCTGAAAGTGGGAAGGGCAGAATGGAGAGGGTAGTCGTCCTTGGACTGCATGTGTAGTAGACAGTGCAAAGGGCCTGGTTGAGCACCTTGGTCACACTGCACTTATCGGATGGATAAGGACACTGTTCTCATTCCACCAGCTACAAGCAAAGCAAGCTTGTCCCTTTTCTATACTCAATCTCTTCAAGTAGATTAAGCTGCCCTTCATCCTCCCGCCTCAATTGGCCTCATTGGAGCTGAGGCGAGAGAGTGTCACGGGATGAACAAGCGCATGCATGCATGTGCACATCCATGGAATGGGTGGAGTTTGCTTCTTGTCGTGGCACTACCGTAAGCCTCCAGAGTGCAAACACCAGACACCAGGCTGTAGAGGTATGAGGGAAGAGGGGCAGGGGTAGAGAGAAGAAGCTCCCTGCACTGCGGTAATTCCCCAGTTGCCCTGACGAGCTAGCCCGGTCACCTCAGTGTCCGCCGCGTACTCCTGTCCCCTGTTTGCAACTCCCCCAACCGGTCCCGCCTCGACCCCTCTGTCTGCCTGCACCGCCGCGCATGCTGCACTCACGCCCGTGTGCATGCTGCACGCATGTGCATCATCGTATACATGCTGCTCCATGCATGCATGCCCATCTCTGATGTGAGCCGAGGCATGACCGGAGCTGGCCCTCACTTCTCGCCTCTTCCTTTCACGACACTTTGCAGCAGCAGCAGCAGCAGCAGCGGCAGCAGGCCCGGCAACCCCGGCCCCGCCGCAGCAGGCCAGCGCCGCCGCCAGCGCCGTCAGAGGTGCCACCCCCGCCGCCACCCCCCAGGCAGAGCAGCCGGCATTTGGCGACTTCCAGCAGAGCAGCAGCAGCAGCAGCGCTGCGGCGGCGGCCACGGGGCCCACCGGAGGGCTGGAGGATCTCTTTCGGGGCTCGCCGAGCGTGGCAAAGGCGGCCGGCCCCCCCAAGGACGTCAAGAAGGACATCCTCAGCCTATTTGACCAGGTGCGCGTTGTGTGAGTTTGCGCGCGCGGGGATTTAACGTGCATCAGAGAGTTGCAGCTTGCCAAAAGCCGCCCAGGCCCTCGAAGGCGCCGCCCGCCGCCCGCATTGCGCCAAGCCGTGCGTGGCTCAGATCTAGGTCGTGCGCTACTGCTGACGCAGATGGGCGTCGAGTCTGTGGCTGGGGGGGTGCGCAGTCGTCCGTGGCGTCCCCTTTCGCAGCCCAGCAGCAGATGGCCGCAGCCCTATTTGCGCAGCAGCAGCAGTACCTGGCGGCAGCGGCGGCGGCGGCAGGTGCCAAGATGCCGGGCTCGCCAGGTGGCGCCTCGTTTCAGGGCGGCACACCTGCCGGCAGCGGCCCCTCGCCGTCGCCCAACGATGACCCTGTGAGCTGTCGTCTCACTACTGCAGCTTGCCCTCCTGGAGGGTCATGGGGGAGGCAAAGGGGGGGGCAGAGAGGGAAGCAAGGGGCGG
>WELA01012983.1:76577-103845 GCA_009602735.1 Mesotaenium endlicherianum | reverse complement strand
AGGGAGAAGGAGGGGGGAGGGGTGTTGAGAGTTGGGGGGGTTGCGGGGCGCACGCGCCGCATGTGAGGGAATGGCTTTTCTTCTCTTGTTCGTGGCTTCTCGAGCAAGCATGGAGAACCACGCACGGTTCCCTTTGGTACTTGCGCTCGTTTTCCTCCCTCACTAGTGTCTCTTGTGCGTGGAGATGCTGTTGGTGCCGCCCCCCCAGTGGAGAGAGCTGCTTGCAGCTCCCTACCCCGGGCCTCTGCGCTCCCAGCGGGCAGTTCATTTTGTGGCCGCAGTCGTGTCTTTCTCCTCAGGTGTTCGTCGCACTAGGTCTTTTGTGATTGATGGTGGTCGTCAGGTGATCTGCTTCAGCACCGCATGATTGGGCCAGGGGGGAGGAGGGGGGGGGAAGGGGGGCCGCCGGTAGCAATTTATTTGAGCTCGTGTACCGCTGTTGCCAGTGACGGTTGTGCATCCTTCTCTCCAGATTGCGAGCGACATGGGATTTGACGGGAGTCCCCCTGCGACGCAACAGGGTCGCTCTTCTTGAGCGAGGGCAATGCAGCGATGTTGAGAGAACTTTTGAGAGTGCCCAAGAAGCCCGCCCGCAGGCGACGTGGCAAGCTCTGTGAGTAGCGGAGTGGCATGCTCTGTGAGTGGCCGTGTAGCACGCTCTGGGATTGGCAGCGTAGCCTGCAGGTTCATGACCTCGCCTTACGTATTCCGTCTCTCCCCATGCAGCACGCGAACCTGTTTGGTGGGGCTGGGAGCAACGGTGGCCCTGGCTCTGGCGCTGGCGCTGGCGGGATGATGAACAGGATGCCCGTGCCCATGCCCATGCCCAACATGCACATGAATCCGATGGGGTAAGCTCCTGCACCTTCTCAGGCACTGATATGTGGTGTCGCTTGGAAGGCTCGTTTAGGGTTGGGTTGGGAGGCGGGAAGGGTGGGGGGAGGGGGGCGGTTGTGCTTCATGACAGTGTGCTTTTGTATTGTGTGCCTGTTAGCCTGCATCTCCCAGCGGCTGTTGGGGGCCTCGCCAAGTGTAATGCCTCCGCTCCAAGCCCTGCTTTTGGTCCGCTTGCTGCCACCTTGGCGTTGTCTGTGCATTTGTTGCCTCCTAAGATGTTGACGCACCCGCTGAAAGTACCCCCTGAAAGTAAGAACTGCACGAGCACAGCTGGCGTCGCATGCTTGCTCAGTTTGCGCGTGGTCTCGCACTGGCACTGGCACTGGCACTCGAATGCGAGTGCATTCGCACTTGCTCCGGCGCTACGCTTGGGGCAGGTGCAGTGTGCGCGCGGGTGCGGCCTACGTTGAGCTTTCCTTACGCTGCCGTTGAGTGCTTGCTCAGCACGGACCTGTGCAGTTTCTCATCCTGTGGGTTTGTTGTGCATTGGCGCCGGCGTCGGCGTCGGCGTTGCCGCACGCGTGCAGAATGTTTCCCCAGCCCATGCCGGGATTCCAGGCTCCCTTCATGCCAGGAATGGCTCCCATGATGTTTGGAGGGCCCGGCACAACGTCGGTGGGCATCAGCCCTTTTAGCGGGTCCCCTCAGGCCAGCCCGGCGCCAGCAGCGCCCCAGGGCACGCCCCCCCCTCCGTCGAGTGGTGCTAGTTACGACTTTTCCTCCCTCACTGCTGGCGCTTTTAAGTAACGTGCCGGGCCTCGGCGGCAGGTGAAATAAGTCTCTAGAACAAAGGTGTGTAGTGTCTTCTATTATTTCATCGGTGTTAATTCTCCAGCCTGATAGGTAGTGACAGTCTGGGCAATGGAATTCTTGGTGACCGGTTGTGGAGGTGAGTGGGATGGAAGGAAGGGAAGCATAGTTTGTGACGTCTGTATTGGTGGTTTGTGCTAGCATGCCTATGTACAGTTGAGGCTATACTTTTGATACCACATGTAAGGTTGGAGACCTGAGTGCATCTGCTGTAGCTTAATTGCCGACGCAGTGTTAGCATCATAATTTACCCCTTTCCATGAAAAATTTACAGGCTTCACTAGTCACACATTGGGCTCTTTGATGACAGTGTGTCAGTGCGAAAGGATGGTGGATCTGAGAGCATGTCACTACATGCAGCCATCATGTTTTATCGTGGGGATGTAGACAGTTCTTTCTCAAGGCATGTCATCCCTGCTACAAAATTGTATGCTGGCAAAAAAACACTGCCAAAATCATACATTTCTTCTGATGGAGTCACACACATGAGACCCTTGACAACCGAGGGCATAATACCACTCTCATCTTCCACTTATGGAGGAACTGAATAACTGCACTGAAAACGAATGTCTTATTTGCACATAAGAGATTCTGTCAGATTTGGCAATCTTTAGTAGCAAAAGTTGTGAACTTTTGCTCCACAAACTGGCATGCATCATAAGTAGAAGACACATTTATCTCACATTCTGCATTGGACGCGCTGTTTTGTTCATTCATGCAGAAACCAAACCCTTCTAGAACTTAATTCATGCTTACCGCCTGTTATGATACTGATGTGATATAGACCTCGGTGTAGGATGTCCTGGACAATCAGTATGTGAAATCCTTATTACTCTGATGACACCATATTCGGCGAGAACAAGTAACAAAGTGTCAACATAGCCTCAAGACAAACTGTAAAAAAATCACCTTAACTTGCACAAAAAAAATATGGTCACTTCATGAGAATGAAGGTTCAAAGTGGTGTGAAGCTCATCCTCAGGCGGTATCCGCCGTGCCTGCCAAGAGGCACATATTTGCTACCTCTTAACAATCACCCTGAAAAAGTCCCTTCATGAGCACAGTGGGCAATATCAGGCCACATCCACGCAACAATGCCTGGTCACTGCGCGATTTTAGGCACCTTTCTACAGAGGGCTAGCTTCTATCTAATTTGCCAAGATATGTACAACCTAACTGGCACTTGTGGAGGAGATGGAGAAACTGATGTAGATGATATTGCCCATCAAAGAGCCATAGATGCCACTATCCTGTTGCACCTGCGATAACAAAGAAGAAGACAAAAAAAAATCAGATTCGCAATATATAATCTCATAAATGCTCCTCTATACAACACAACCACACCCTAAGGCAACATGGAAGGGGAGGATCAGAGCAACTCAGTGAGAGAAACGGATTTACAATGCCATTACCAGGACACTGCATCATGCAACGTGTCCAGACAACAACAATAATGGGCAAAAATCCCTACATGCACAAATCGATAAGACCTATGAAAAAAAAAGACAAGCAAGAGGAGCTTACCAAGGAAAATAGCAGCAATCTCCAGTTCAATCCAGCCCAGCTTGGGCAGGGATGCCAAGGTAGGATTACTGCATAATTCTGAAACAGACCCACTGCCACTTGACGGTGATTGAGGGCGTAGAGGCAACTTCCAGCTCCTGTGCCTAGAATATACCATTGGCCAAATGAGAAACTCCTACGACTTGCTCTACATGCCCCAAACCAGGAATGTTGTGTCATCGAATGATGCCAGTGACGGCAGGAAAGTAAAATCAAGCCACCTCCTGTGCAATCCCCAACGATGAGCTAGGAGCACAAGGTCCTCCATACTCCGATCTGCCTACATCAACTCCTTGGCGTTGCGCAATCCAGTGATGAATGTGCTCCAGAAATGTCCTGCCCCGAGGTCTCTCTGCTCTCTTCGTGTACGTTGAGAATTCCTTGGCACTGTATGATTCAATGTAATCAGAAGCACTTCTGGCCATGTCTGGAGTATACTGCAAAGCAGCAAAATAAGCTTCGGCCCTAATGGTGTCCAGGGCGGCCAACTCACGCACTTCCTCGGCTATTTCTTCATCGCAAGTTAAATCCTCAGAAAGTTCCAATCCAGTGACTTGCAAGGGCATTCGCATGTAATGTCCCTTGTCTGTCCCTTCTAAGTCGTCCAACGCCTTTACAGCCTTGCCATTGACCTGGTAAAGCTCGCCAACTACTTGATGCCCCATGCCTGGCATATGCAGAAGAAATGGCACCTGAAAAGGACCACACACAAGGGGAAATCTCTTCCTCGTCTTCACAGTCCCAATGTAGGTACAGTTGCCGTGCGCGATTTGCTCCTCCATCAACCAATGATTGCTAAACCCGTGCTTGAGGGTTCCGTATACAAAAGCTAACTGGGCTTCTGCATCCGGAACCGCAGAGTCAGAAGAAGACGATGAACCATTCTCTTTTCTAAGACTCGGCATAGGCTTCGTCTGTTGGTGAGGAAACTGTATAAAGGTAGGGGCTGCTTTTGAAAAAGAGCTAGTCTTCAGCTTCACAGGTGCTGTCTGAGTAGAAGAAGCTGCAGAAGCTAGCACAGATGTCCTCAAGAGGGCTGAAGCCATAGAAGGTAAAATACCAGCACCTGATGGCAGCTATAGATGAAGCTGGTCTCTCAGGACAAAACAAGACAAAAGAGTAAAGCAGAAATCGGAAGGCGCAGGCTGACGAAGGACAAGGTGCTTAACAAGCGACTATCGATTGAATTCGAATGAGGAAGGCGCAGTGCCGCAGCTCGAAGGCAACACTAGCAGGCAAGGTGGTAAGAACTTGCTGGAAGAGGGGAGCCGCAGGCACTGCACAAGAAATGGAATGGAAGGGTGCATGCTTTGTACTGTGGCAGGTCCTCTCTTTCTCGCAGAGCACGAACGTTCCTCTTGGCAAAAATTTGAAAAGGCGGATGTAAGTAGTATTTCTTCTACGTAAAATATTTCGTCTTAAATTTTGGCTCTACAGACGGAAATGGAGGTATATATGTATACGTCCTGGCAAACGATCAAGGAGTACCCTCGATCACAAAATGTGTTCTTCTGACCACTGCGACGATTTTGCCCCCAAATAAGTATTCTAATTCTAAAAAATTTAGATAGCACATTGTGTATTGGTGGTCCAAATGGGAGGACTTGGGACCAGGGAAAGTCGATTCGTTCATACCAGCGGCGCAGAGTTGCCCGATCAATCACCTGGGCAAAAATCGGCCGTCTGGCAAGGTCGATTGTATTTAACTCGCCCAGAACTTGTGTTGGAAGCTTGGCCGCTGATGACATGCCAGTTGTGCACTTCAGGTCGCCGATCTGAGTTTACTGTGCTGGAGTTTTGCCGTAAGTGGTCCTTGATGGTCCCCTTTCCAATTCTGGGGGATTGTTGAAGCCTGAAAGGGGGAAGCGCCCTGGAGCGCCCTGGAACGCCCTGGACCATCCTGCCACGATCTAGCTTGTGCCGTCCTGCAATTAGAGCAACTTCGGCATTCACTACCTAGTACCGTCCACTGTAAGATTTACGCTTCGATCGCCCCAGGATTGCCCGGCCACTTTTGACAGATCAAAGTTTGCGTTGGCACGTCTCGCCTTGTCTCGTCAACCCCGATGTTACTACTTTCGACTCTCGAGAGCACTCGAGAGTGCTCGAGTGCATCTTTCGTTTCAAGTTTGTTGATCTTATATCGCTGGTAAACCGTTAAATCTGATGCACTCTAAATAATCGGGTGACTCTGATGTCCGAAATATCTGTGTCGTGATTTTGCTTTGGACTCTTGTAGACTGCTTTAAGCGGCTTTAAGCAGCTTTAAGCCGCTATCACGCGTTTTTTCGCAGATAGTATAGACCCTAGGGTATTGTGGTCAGCCCAGGTCCTGGGGTCCTGCCTTTTGGAATGTCGGTCACACATGTCAGCCCAAATCCTAACGTACCACGATTACCTAATTTGTACATTATTTTCTCCACTTGGAAAGTCGATACCACCAAGCGAATTGCAATACCATGTAAGAAAGTTGCGTACAAAGGAGGAGGGCATTAAAGTGATGGAAACATGCATGCAGGCCAGCATAACGCATTTCGACAATCGGCAAATCAGAGATACGTGACCACGAAGTTCTAGACAGACTTGTGCTGTGCTGTAAGTCTTAACCTGAGGTAATGCGTCATAAAAGAATGACATTATAGAGAAGCCCCTCCCTTAATTTTTTCATGGAAGTTACCAGTTTCGTGTAAGCTCTCAGCTCCAGGTCATCACAATGGCGCCAAGCTCTTCGCAATCTCTTCTACAAGATGATGCGCAAGGATCAGCCAACTCCTCATCCTTTCCGCTGGGCAACATTTTCGGCATCCCAGTTCGAATGCACGTCATGTTCCCCGCCATTTTGGTCCTAAGTGTAATCTATGCCGGAGGTACTATATCGCCACCGCCCCGCAGGCACGCGAGAAACACATCCTGTCGGTCTTCGTAGGTCTGCTCTTGTCGGTTCTGCTCGAAGATGTCTGAAGGGTGTCAACGTGTCACATCTTCAGTTGCTCTTCCCTGAGGCACCACAGATGTCCAATTAATCACTGCCGTTCAATCAGGGTCCTCTGTCGCCAAGCGAACAATTCCCAGCATGAAACGAGTTCCTGTGCAAGGCAAAGCAAGGCAGGGTGTTTGTGTGTCCGTGCTTAGCTATAAGTGCTCCAGCAGGCCTCATGCTAGCTGCCAGGTGGAAGCCTGACCCCTGCCGTTGATCTGCACCCCACTGGGTCAATGAAACGATTCCGCTGTTATCAAATGCATCACAAGGCATGGGGGTCCTAACGTAGCCCATTATACCAAGAGAGCTCCCGAGTGGTCGACACTTCAGCTTTGGGCGGGAGAGGGCGGAGGCGCACCATCGTGCAATGGCTCAGAGGCAGTTGCAGTCGTTGGCTCTCATTTTCCTGCATGAAGGCCTCTACCCAAAAGGGCAGATGTTTGCATGCCTAGCAACTGATAGCGTATTCGCGAGGAGGGAAGGGGCCTGCTTGGGCTGGGCTTGGCTGCCTAAGGAGTCGCTTTCATTGCGCAAAACATCCATCCATCAACTCAAAGGTAGAGGTAGTGGTGATAAGAGGAGCAGGCGCGCATCCTCAAAACTTTTGGACCAGCAAACGACAGAATGAAAGAATGACAGAATGACAGGCTGACAACACAACGACAGAACGACAGAACGGAGACACCACGCGTTCGCCTCCCGCTGTGCGGACACGTGCAATCGTTTCTGACACGCGTCCCCCGCGCAAAACCACAGTGCAGAGCCAGAGCGCAAACCGTGCAAACCGCCGCCTGGGACAGGTTGCCCACGGAGGGCAGAGGCCTCGGTTGACCAAGCGCACACGTGGCGTGTCAAGGCGGCCCCGCCTGACACGTGTGTCGTGCCGCACGCTTCTTGGCTGGGGAGGGGTCGGCTGAGCAGGCTGGCGGGATTGGGCGACGGTACTCTTCTACTTTGTCCTGCTGGGGCCCGTTCTGCTCGCCACCGTGCTGCTGCACGAGCTGGGCCACTGCGCCGCCACCTGGCGGCTCGCGGGCGGCCACGTCGACCACATGTGCGTAGCGCGCGCGCCCGAGCACGCCCGTCGCAAAAAGAAGCGCGGCTCTCTCTCTCTCTCTCTGTAATGGTGGGGGGGGAAGTAGTTGCGACTGTGATCGCCAGCCCGGCTCTGAATCTCTCTGGTATCTGAGTTGCTCGGACCCAAATCAGGTGCAGAGCTGATGGTGCCGGTGAGTGACGGCAAGACGCGTTGTGTGGAAGCTTCGGGCATTTCTTCCCATGGAGTTGCAAGCACAGGGTGGAGGGGGACTGTGGGTTGCCTGCCTGCCTGCCTGCCAGCCTGCCCTGCTGCTGGTCCCCAGCCGAGCCACCTGTTGCCCTGCGGACGTAGCGGAAGTGCCAGTCCCCCCCTGTCCACCCCTGCAACATCTTCCCAGCCCCCATCCCTTGCAACCCGGAACCTAATAGCATGCCAGCTTTGTGCCTGGCTCTCTCTGGACCCCGCTCGAAACCCTTAACCCTGGGCCCCAACCCGGAACCCTGCGGGCGCGCACGAGGAGGAGGCTCGAGGAGGTGAGTACATGTGCATGGCGAGGGGTGCCGTTGCAAACGCGCTGCCTGTGCTTGGCATTTGAGCGAGACGACCAATATCTCTTCCCCTTATGCAAATCAAACCGGCAACGGCAAAGGGGTTGCCGTTGCAGCGGAGAGGGGGGGGGGGGAGGGGGGAGGGTGTACGTGGTAAACTCCCTCGAGCGCAGCATAGCAACTTCCAGCTCGTGCCTGTGCCCTATCCCTGAGCAGCTGGCTGGCGTGCCCTCTGTGCCCCTGTGTGCCCCTGTGCCCCAAGCTCCCTACGTGCCCTAGGTGCCCCTAAGTGCTGAATGTGGCCTCCCCCGTGTCTGCCCGACGCGGCAGTGTGTCTCTCCTGTCTGTCTGCCCGCTCCTCCGTCTCTGTCTGTTTGCCTATCTCTTCCTGCCCGCCTGTCTCACTGCTCTGTCTGTCTGGGATGCCTTATGGACCCACAAGCACCGACAAACATGAAGGCTTAAGCGTTTGGGCTTTCGGGGCACAGCTGGCCTGCAACCGTCTGGTCCGGCAGCCCGCAAAACCTCTGACAAGCTTAAGCCCGAACCCCAGAGTCTGAGGGCAGGCTATTGCTCACCCCGCACCCCAAGTGCAAAATTAACTCTGATATTAGTCATGGCCCGAAACCCCGGGCTGAACCCTATCCCTGAATTTAACCCAACCGTAGGTTCAGAGCCGACCCCGAAGCCATGCCCAACCCTAGTGCTGACCTATCCCCTATTGTAATCCCGACGTTGGCCACGGGTGCTGAAATTCCTCCCCACTCCTTCCCGCCGCCAGCTGGTCTTGCGCCCATATTCTTAATACTCCGAATCTCTGTCGGCAGCTGCCCTCCTCCGTCTTTGCCATCGTCATTGGCACTCACATGCAGACGCGCGCTTGTGAGTGTGTGCGCGTGCGTGCGCGCGCGTGTGTGTGTGTGGTGTGTGTGTGCACGCGCATATACGTGTACGTGTTTCTGTCCGTGTCCGTGCCCGCCGGTTTCAAACCTGCAGCCTCCTCTGGCCGCTCGGCGGCCTGGCCTACGTGGGCCACGGCAGCGGGCCGCGAGAGGACCTCCAGGTGGCGCTCGCCGGGCCCGCCACCCACGTCCCCCAGGCCCTGCTGTGGCTGCTGGCCCTGGTGTGCGTAAGGCCGCACTACGTCTCGCTGGGCGTGTACGCGCCCATGGAGTCGCACTTTGCGGGGAACCTGGCGGCGGCGGGCGTGTGGGTCAACATCTCGCTCTTCTGCTTCAACCTGCTGCTCCCAGCCTACCCCCTCGACGGAGGTGCGTGCGTGCGTGCGTGTGTGCGTGCACCTGTGTGAATGGGTGCCTGTGTGTGCGTATGCGTGTGTGTGTGGGTGGGTGGGTGCGTGCGTGCGTGCGTGCGTGTGGGCGGGTGGGTGGGTGGGTGCGTGCATGCGTGTGTGTGTGTGGGTGTGTGTGCGCGTGCGGGTGCCTGTGTGTGTGCGTCTGTAAGTGGTAGGATGCGTGCGTGTGTTGTGTGCGCATTTGCGTGTGATGTCTATATGTGTGTTAGTGCGCGTGTCTGTATCTGGTATAACGAGTGCTTGTCCCTGTGCTTGCTCACAGCGGGAGCGTTCTCGTCGTGGCACCTGTCCAGACGAGCCAATATTGACATTATCTGCACGCTTGGCAGGGAGTGGGATGTTGGGGGGAAAGGGGGAGGAGGTGGCAGGGGGCTACGCCCATAGCATGATGCTGTCCTCTGGGGTGGTGCTTACACGCCAGCCTGGCTTTGGCTTCGCATGGAGGTTTGCGTGTGCGTTTGGGTTCGCATCGAGACTAGCACCGGGGTTTCGGGCTCAGGTCAGAGTGCAAATTCTGGACTCAAGTTTGTGTCTGCCAGTTGGCGGACGCTGCGGCTACACCGCTCGCCGTGGCGGCCGGCGCCTGAGTGAGCATCCGCTCCTCAGCTAACTGAAGGTGTGCGACCTCGTATGCGAACGCGCGCGCGTGTGTCTGGTCCGTCCCTGCAGGGAAGCGCCGGGGGGGGCAACGGCGGCGGGTCATCGTCGTCGCAAGCGTCGGGCAAGGGGGTGGTGCTGAAGGAGCGCGAGTTTGGGCGTGAGGAGCTGAGCGCGGTGGTGAAGAAGATCTGCAAGGCCAAGACGCCGGAGCAGCGCGCCAAGCTGCCGGGCCTGNCTCCTCCCCCGTCCCTCCTCCCTCCTCCCTCCTCCCTCCTTCCCACGTGCGTGCGCGTGCTGTCGTCTGCAGGTCGCATTTTAGCCAACGTGCTGCTCCTGGCGGGCCTGGGGGCCCAGCGGGCGGCGGTAGTGACCCTGTGCGTGTCCACCCCCATCGCCGCCCTCATCGTACTCTATGGCTTTGTCGCCAGCACGCCCGTCACCGCCATGGTGGGCCTGTGGGTCCTCTTTCAGAACGCGCAGCTCTTCACGCTGGTGCGCGACGGCCACCCGGAGTACCACCCGCTGTTCTCCGCAAAGGCGGGGGAGACCCCCGTCCCCCTGCAGCAGTTCTAGCGCCCCTCAACTCGACAGGTGGAAGGCCGAGGAGAGCCCTGCTCCCCTGCAGCAGCGCTAGTGCACCGGGCACGACAGGTGGAAGGTCGAGGAGAGCCCTGTCCCTCTGCAGCAGCTCTAGCGATCTGGCCGCCACAGGCTGACGGTGGAGGAGGGCCTGGGATTGCCCTGTAGCAGGTGTAGCGCGCTAAGGCTGGACACTTTTGAGAGTGCTGGAGAGCCTGTTACCCCTGCGGCATTTCTATTGCGATGGGCTTGACTGAGGGGTGCCCCCCTGCTGAGGTTGTAGGGTACGTGCTGAGCTTGGCACGAGGTGGAGGAGGGGCCCGTTGCTCTGCAGCAGTTTTCTGAAAGGCCCGGGGGCTCCCCGGATCGACGTATGAAAGGGGCTCAGCAGGGGAGTGTGGTGCACTCTGAGGCTCTGAATGTGACACAGAGAGCGAGCTCAGCGCTCGACGCTCGACGGCTGACGCTCGTTGCAGGGGTTCGGCGCGCTCTCTGGCCATGGGGTGCAGCCTTGAGGTGAATCCAAAATGCGCGGTGCTTGGTGGGCTTGGCGCTTGGCACAGAGTCTGGGCACATTCTTGCGAAAGTCTTGATGCTGGGCATCTGAAGTTCCCCGGCACAGTGTGTACAGAAGTTAAAAAACCCTGTTCTAGTTCCATGTACACTTATCCACGGCATGTTAACTATGGGCTACATATGCATAAAAGGGGGTGTGCTGCAGCTGGTACGTATCTGTGTGACTTGAAATTTTGATGCAAGCGTTTTATTTGAATTATACATATTTGTCTTCATTTAATATCCCTCTTGTTTGCATTGCTTGTTACTTCTTCATGGCAGTGGGTTAGGCTTTTAACGACCAGTTTGCAGGGGGCCTCGTTTTACTTCTCCAATGTTTTGCATGGTGATATTTTTGTTCACTTTCACCTGCATGCGTGTCATGCATGAAGCACGTAGCTCTGGCACTACAATCCGTGCATGCCATCATACATACATATTTTAAAGTGCAACTACTGTTTGAGAAGACCGTGCATTGAGCACACAAAGACATCATAAAGAGCTGAGCTGGGCATGACACATACATATTCCAAAAATCCCCTGGGCAAGAACCCGGCATGAACTTGGAAGCGGAAACAATTGCATGCTAAACCTTAAGTGCACAGCATGACTAGCTCAGTGCAGCAGATAGAGAATGGCTCTCATGTCTAATTCATCATGACTGGAGGACACCTGTACATGTAATAGTAGGGCCCTGAAAGAAGCCCAAGACAGCCTCTCCCTAACCTACCTCAGAGTTTACTAACTCAAACTGGAGGGTGTAAGGCCCCATCATCCAAGGGGTCTACTTCCCCTTTGAAGGACGTTCTACTCTGAAAATGAAGTGTAACACACTTGGGAGTTGAAAGAACAGACACTTCTTCCCAGAGTGGCAGCCCTAACCAAAAGCTGGGCTTGGAACGCCGAAAGAGCTGACGAAGCTATTAATATTCATACAAAGCTCTCAGAGCAGCGCGTGCAGAAGTTGTCAAGCTGTAGTTGCCAAGGGCTAGTCAACCTATACTAACCTACCTGCTAAAATTGCCACACAGTTGACGAATCCAAGAGCTGACAAGCATAGCCGTGCAGTACAGCAATCTGAAGCACTGCTCCTGCCCCAGCTGATCAAAGCTGGTCAACTGCCCCATGAATAAGCTGGCCAGTTGTCAACTCAAAGAAAGTAGTCATTTTCTAACTTGCACATCTTTGCCTCAATGTTGCCATAACCTTGCAGCTCATGAGAGCAGGGGATGAAAAGGACAAGTCTAGTCACTCTAGGAGCTGATTAACGAGCACGTCTATGAACCCCATACGTCCTTCGCCTTCTCCCCATCACACAGGCGTTCTCGTATTAGTTCACTCTCTTCTGATGGCCGAAGTAACCTGAAGCTGCTGTTCCTGTCCTTTTGGTGCACCCGAGAGATGGATGTCCTGACACACTGCTTGGCCTCCCTATCAAATTCGTCCCTGTCTGCCAAGTACAAGGCTGCTGCAACTGGATGTACAGCGAATCTGGTGTCGATCTCGTAAAAAATGCTCTGGAGGTGCCTGAGGGCATAGAGAAGACTCTGTTGTCTGTCCTGGTCTGGGACTACTATTCTGCTGAAATCAAGCTCACCCGAAGGAGAAACTTGCGGGTGGAATATGCTGGAGGTAAAGTGGACGCGAGGGAATTGCACTGGATAGTCTTCAGTGAGCATCATGACAAACTTGAAGACGCCTCCTCTGTAGGGACCACGTCGAGCAAACATATACCCTTCCCACCGGTACAGGGACTCGAAGGAGGGCATGACGTATATTCCTGGAGGCACTTGAGACCTCAACCGTTTATATTCAACTAGCAGACTAAGCTGCTTGACATAGCTGCTCATCCGGGGAGATTCATCTACTGATTTCTGCATAGTTCCGTCTCGAGGTTCCATCACATGTCTACTTTTTAGAATTTACAACCTCCCTCATGAAAGCTGACTTCGCCCTCACCTCCTGATAAGGGGACCGCTGCCTGATACATGGCTGGCAGCTATTGATACACACATATGACATTTGTACATAACATCCGTACACAATATCAGGAACATCTTATCCTGATGAATTTCGCGGGAAGCAATATAGTTGCTCATTCTTCACAGTTTTCCATTGCAATCATTATGTCCGCCATTGCAATCTTTGCTGAATTCTGCCTCATTTCATATTCAAAAACTGAATCTAGACATTCGTGCGTCACTCCATGCAACGTGGGAGGATTGAACGGAAAAGGTGTCCGCTATCGCGCATGTCGTGCACTGTGCACTGTACAGTAGTATATAAACAACAGGCAACACCAGGGGTCCACCTGGGGCAACCCGGGGCTATAGTCGACCGAGACAACAAGTCTGCACGAGTCTATCTCGAGGTGTTCGGCTTCCCAGTATAGACACTTGCTATTGCTGTTGAAGAGTCTTTCGATGACAAAAAAACCGCAGAATCGATCGCTTGAGAATATTCAGTAGGCGGCTGTCTCCAGACAGGGATGTCCGACGGGGTCGCCAAATCAGTACGACACTGTCCGAAATATGCCCGAAAGTCCGGAAGTACTGGTAGTAATTGACAGCATTCGATAGGGAGTCGGACAGAGTCGGATATTGAAGGCTCTTGCTGGCCGGCTCGCGTGGCTTCTCTTGTTGGTCGCTCTTGGGCAGCTCGAGCAGGGCTCGAAGGCCGAGGCAGGCTGAGGCACATTCCCGATCGAAGGAGCGACAGAAATCCGAGGGCTTAGCGGTACACGCAGCATGAAATGCGCAGGTGACCTTGAAGCTTGCACGCTTCCACTGTAACTGATCCAGCTTCTGCTCCATTCGTAATTGGAGCTCTTCAAGTCTTATAATGTGCGGAGCCGATGCTTTGGCCGGGAGTATCTGGAGCATCCGGACGGTTACACGAACTCAGTGTCTTCTGGATCATCACGAACATTCACGATCTCTCTGTGCACGAAGGTTCACGATGTCGTGTCACACACGCCTCTATTTCCAGGTTCCTGTCAAACTGCACCGAATTCGGTCATCGTCAACCGGGTTTCAGCAGATTTAACGTCGCTTTTATGGCAAGGTGTGTGCACACGAGCGGACATTGTGACCTACTTAAACAGCCTTTCTCCCTCTATCTGCATATTTCAGTTAGGAGAAGCAAAGTGAGACATCAAGAGTATTCCAATTTCGGCTTTGAGCGAGGATCTGTTCTCTGCTTTATTCTGCTATTCATTTAACAATCAGTCGTCATGCAGATCTTCGTAAAGACCCTTACGGGCAAGACCATCACGTTGGAGGTGGAGAGCTCTGATACCATAGACAACGTGAAAGCTAAAATCCAGGACAAGGAGGGAATTCCTCCTGATCAGCAGCGCTTAATCTTTGCCGGAAAGCAGTTGGAGGACGGCCGCACCCTTGCAGATTACAATATCCAGAAAGAGTCGACTCTGCACCTGGTGCTGCGTCTGCGTGGAGGCATGCAAATCTTTGTGAAGACTCTTACTGGCAAAACAATCACCCTAGAAGTGGAGAGCTCTGATACGATTGACAACGTCAAGGCAAAGATTCAGGATAAGGAGGGTATTCCTCCTGACCAGCAGCGTCTGATCTTCGCTGGAAAGCAGTTGGAGGATGGTCGTACTCTTGCAGATTACAACATTCAGAAGGAGTCAACCCTGCACCTGGTGCTTCGCCTGCGTGGAGGCATGCAGATCTTCGTGAAGACTCTTACTGGGAAGACCATCACCTTGGAAGTAGAGAGTTCTGATACTATTGACAACGTCAAGGCAAAAATCCAGGACAAGGAGGGAATCCCACCTGACCAGCAGCGCCTAATTTTCGCGGGTAAGCAGTTGGAGGATGGCCGCACCCTTGCAGATTACAACATCCAGAAGGAGTCAACTCTACATCTGGTGTTGCGTCTCCGCGGAGGCATGCAAATTTTTGTGAAGACCCTCACTGGAAAGACCATCACCTTGGAGGTTGAGAGCTCTGATACGATTGACAACGTGAAGGCAAAGATCCAAGACAAGGAGGGTATTCCTCCTGACCAGCAGCGTCTGATCTTCGCAGGGAAGCAGTTGGAGGACGGTCGTACTCTTGCAGATTACAACATTCAGAAGGAGTCAACCCTTCACCTGGTGCTTCGCCTGCGCGGAGGCATGCAAATCTTTGTCAAGACTCTTACTGGGAAGACTATCACCTTAGAGGTGGAGAGCTCTGATACCATTGACAACGTTAAGGCCAAGATTCAGGATAAAGAAGGTATTCCCCCAGATCAGCAGCGTCTCATCTTTGCTGGTAAGCAGTTGGAGGATGGGCGCACTTTGGCAGACTACAACATTCAGAAGGAGTCTACTCTGCACCTGGTGCTACGTCTGCGCGGAGGTATGCAGATTTTTGTGAAAACCCTCACAGGGAAGACCATCACCTTAGAGGTAGAGAGCTCGGACACGATTGACAATGTCAAGGCCAAGATCCAGGACAAGGAGGGCATCCCACCTGACCAGCAGCGCCTCATCTTTGCCGGCAAGCAGTTGGAAGATGGTCGCACTCTTGCTGATTATAACATCCAGAAGGAGTCTACCCTTCATCTGGTTCTTCGTCTCAGGGGTGGTCAGTGAGTAGTGTAAACATCATATGTGGGTTTAGAGATCCTGCACAGGTATTTCTCTTTTAGTTGCTTAGTGTACAGATTTGATGTGTAGTGTGAGAATGTATCTGGGAGCTGTAAATGTTGTATAGCCTCGGCTTTGTCATTTGTTCAAAGCATAAGTAAGACATTGGGTGTTTAAACATTGCTGCTCGTGAATTCCTGCGTGTTATGGTTTTAAAGTCGAATTGGATAAAGCTCAGATTTCGTTTTTCTTGATTGCATTGTGTGAATCATGCATGTCTTTCCTAGTGATCTAAGTTCTTGATATTAGTGCAAGGCACTTGTCGCACATCTATGTTAGTAAAGGTGCAGCAGGTCACTCGGGCAATGATATCATGTTAGTTCGGAAGTTCAGCAATTTACTAGTAGGAATTATGTAAGCACCCAATCGAATATGCACTTGAGTGTAATAGTGCTTGCACAACTGTGCTGTCCATGTGCACCTTGGACAGCCACATGTCTATCCCACTAAACTTTTCACCACATATCACACCTGTAGTAGCAATTGTAATCATTATTTAATTTACTTTGCTCAAGTATCTTGCCAGTGAAGGTTGATGTCGTGGAATCAGTACTTTTTGTTTGGCGGAGTCTGGGTGTGGGGAAGGGGATGTTAAAACCGTCTGGCTGCATCGGTAAAGTTGAGGTGCATGGCAAGGTTGTCAAGTTCTTTCTTTGTTTGTGATAATAGTTACATGCCCAAGATTTCCTAAATTTGGAAATTGCGTCTATTCGAACTTCGATACAGCTGCTGATAGTTTGAGAAAATTTTCTGGTTGGTGGACTAAGCTTGAAATTCGTTTTACATACGAGTCTTCAAAGCATTCATGAGAAACTTTTGTTAGATTGATGTTTGCAAGAAAAGGCATGCAGTTTGGAAAGTACTGCAGCAATCTGTATGTGGTTTGTCGATGAAAAGTTGTAATTTCCAGTAATGGGCGTAATCTTAGTCTTGATCAAGTGCCTTCTTCTCCCAAAAGGAAACTTTTGATCAATATGCTGTCTTTCTAGAACGCGTGTGTTAAATGAACTAAATTATCAGCTCATGATGGATATATAATGGAACATCCCATATTCATCAGTCCGTTCTGACGCTGGGTAGGCCCTGGCAAATCTGCTAACAGGACTTTTATCATGCTTTGGAGAACCTTGCTGGCCTTCACTCATGCATCATACTAGAATAATTAACCCCTCATTACTCACAATTTTAGGTCAGCTATTCTTGCCATCTCCATACAGACCAGAAAGTGGGTACATCTGCTACAAAACTGTCCTATGAGGTCAAAACTAACACTCACCATATCTATTAACCCAGCAAATTGATTTTCAAGTATCTACAAAGCACTGCAATCGACAATGGATTAAGGTATGGGGCAGCCAAAGCCCAACCCAGCGTCGTCGTTTTGCGAGTAGAGGTCATATTTGGCGTCGTAGTTGATGGTAAAGTTGTAGCACGAGTTGTCGTTGTAGAAGAGGAGGCATGCGCCAGCACACCTCTTCGGCGCCTTGCTGCAGGCGCCCAAACGTACAACAAGCATCACAGCGACCAGCGTACCAGTGGTAAGTACATTCACACCAAAAAAAAGCATTCATAATAAGGGCTTTTTCCAAAGTAACTGCAGAGCTTAGATGGCAGTATGTACTGATCAGAATGGCAAAGGGATGAGAGCAAGTGTCGGCAACGTGCGACGGCCGCAACCACCAACCTGCCATAGAAGGCCCAGAAGTTGCAGTAGGTGTCCTCGGAGTCGAACTTCTTGTTGCGTGCGTCGCACTCGGCCTTGCACGCCGCCGATGACTTGGCCGTCTTGTAGTAGTTGAGGCCCTTGAGCGACGGGCCCGTGTAGTAGAAGTAAGCCTGCACGCATGCACAGCACTCGGGGGACACGGCGTTAGAGATAACGAGTGAAAACACGCACGCGTGCACAAACGCACACACACAGGCACACACATAGACATGCACGGATGCACGCACAAATGCAAGCACGCACGCACGTGCACACACACTCTCACTGACACACACACACACACACACACACACACACAAACGTACAGGTAGACGCATGCACGCACGTACGCACACACGTACACACACGCTCTGAGACACACACACATACACAAACGTACTGGTAGACAGACGCATGCACACACGCATGCACACACTCACGCACAAGAGAGCAGGGAGGAGAGGGGGAGAGCGTGAGGAGGGGGTAGAGGGACGGAGCAAGAGGAGGGGGGAGAGGAGGGATCAGAGGGGGAGAGCAAGAGGAAGGGCCAGAGGGAGGCGGGGAGGGGGAGGGCAAGAGCAAGAGCAAGGGAGCGGGGGTGGAGGAGGAAAGAGAGAGGGGGGGAGTGGGCGAGAGGCGGGGGGCAACGCGGAGAGCAAAAGCGAGAGAGCGAGAGAGAGAGAGCGATGGCGAGAGAGCGATAGTGAGAGAGCGATAGCGATGGCGTTGGCGAGAGCGGGAGGGGTAAACACTTACGCTCTCAAGGCCGGGGCAGGCCTCGCAGGAGCCGTTCTTGAGCGGGATGAAGCCCTGCTCGCATCCGGTGCACTGCTTGGCCAGCAGCGAGCCGCCCTTGCACTTGTTGCAGTACAGGTCCTGGGGCTCGTAGTTGTTCTTGCACACGCACGTGGGGATGAGGTCCTGGTCCAGCTGGCACCTGCCGTTGCCGTAGCAGTCGTGGGGGCACCCGGAGCAGAACCCGCTGCAGGCCCAGCACCAAAGATAAATCGCGCACACACACGTAGGCACGCCCCGCCCACCCGCCAGCAGCAGCAGCAGCAGCAGCGGCAGCGGCATCACCACGGGGAAATAAAAAGGGTCAGGATCTTGAAGGTCTAGGAGGCAGGAGCAGGAGCAGGAGCAGGAGCAAGAGCAGCAGCAGCAGCAGCAGCAGCAGCAGGAGCAGCAGGCGGTCGCTTACGTGCAGTTGGTCCCGATCGTCCAGATGTGCTTCGCCTTGGCCGACGCCGCGATCTGCACCGCCGGCTTCGCCGTGCCCCCGCAGAAGTTGATCGTGCCGGGCGGGCCCTGCCAGTCGGACTCGCCCTCGTAGCGGAAGTCCAGGTACACGTCGCGGGATGCGGGCTGCTTCGGCGCCGCGTTGGCCGTGAAGGTGGTGTCGCAGAAGCGCGACTCGTGGCGCCGCGCGTACGCCACGGAGAAGGCGACGGCGCCGCCGAAGAAGCCGCCCGAGGTGTTGTTGGTAAAGGACGACTTGTACACCGTCATGTTGTTGTACCCCTCAAAGCGCACGGCCCCGCCGCTCTGGACTGGGCTCGATAGAAGCGGGGAAGGGGGGGAGGAAGGAGGGGAAGAGGGAAGGGGGAGGGAGAGGGAGGAAGAGGGAGGGAGAGGAGAGATGGAGGGGGGGGAGAGAGCGCGCAGTACAGCGTANAAGGGGGGGGGGGCAGGGAGGGAAATTGGGGAGAAAGAGGTAGAGAGGTAGACACACAAAAGTTCAAAGACAACATAAGCGTGCGCGCGAGAAACAACAAATGTGCCGCATCGGGCGGCACTGGGGGCGATTGTGGCCCCCAAAACTTTGTCTTGCTGACGCCTGGCCTGGCTGCCGCTTGGAAAGCCCCCGGCCAGGTACTCTCTCTCTCTCACAGCCAGCCAGCCTGACGAACTAGTCGATAAAAAACTAGAGTTTGGTCACAGGCCAGGAGATGCTCCGGTGCAAATGAAATCCAGGGAGAGCAAGAGTATAAATGAGAGTGCGTGTGAGAGCAGAGGGAGCGCTTCTTGCTTTGTCAACGCTCCGGCCACACTTTCTATTTCTCTCAACTACTCGATCCCACGACAGAGCCCTCAGCCTTGAGCTTGGCCTGCGACCACAGGCGTCGCTGACATCGTCATCGTCATCACCATCATCCTCACCACTGTTTCTCATCGTCGTGGAGATCTCCGTCATCATTGTCACCGTCGCCATCGTTGTCGATATCAACACTGCTGCAATTTTTTGAATCACCATCATCATCATCATCATCATCCTCGTCATCATCATTGTCATCATCATCCTCATCATTCTTCTCCTCGTCATCATCGTCATCACTAATTACCATCATCATCATCATCACAATCATCATGATCATCACCATCGACATCGCGTCGTCGAACTCACGCGCGTAGTTGTTTTCGAAGGTGCACTTGTAGCAGTAGAACTGCGTGCCACCCATCTTGAGGGCCCCGCCGGCTCCATTCAGGGCGCGGTTGCCGCGGAACGCGGTGTTGCCAAACGAAGGCTCGCCCCCGCCCGAGTAGAAGGCCGACCAGATGGCCCCTCCGTGGCCGTTGTGGGCCGTGTTGTTGATGAAGGAGCAGTTGGTGACCTGGAACGGGTACCCCACCCCGTGGTGGAAGCTGCTCAAACGCGCACGCTCGCACACGCACATACATAAATACATGCACACATGCACATACATAAAGACACGCACACACGCACACACACAGGCACACACGCAAGCAGGCAGGCACACACGTACATGCAAGCGCACACACGCACACACGCATAAACAAACACGGACGCACACGCACGCGCACGCACGCACTCACGCGCATTCACACGCGCGCACACACACAGAGTCAGGCGATTGCACGCAGACGTGGCAGGCTGGACCCCGGTCGTCGCAAATGATACCTGGCTGGATAGTGAAAGCAGAAGGTTAACAAGAAGGTTGACTGGAGGGTTGACTGTAAATGTTGACCAGAATGCGAGCGGCGCAGGCGGAGGCGGAGGGGAGGGGGGAGGGGGAGGGGCAGGGAAAAAGGGGAGTGAAGGGTGCACCTGAGGACGGCCCCGCCCTCGGGCAGCGTGCGCACGTTGTTCTGGAAGACGACATTGCGCGCGACAAAGATCATGGAGCCGTTGACGACGCTGTTGAGCGCATTCTGGATCACGAGGTTGTCGAGCACCAGGCCCCCCGGGTACTGGTACCACGTGGTGAAGATCTGGTGCTTGCCGCCGCCGTCGATCACACACCTGCCGTCGTAGGACGAGGGCCCAAAAGAAGGAGGGGGGAGGAGGGCGGNGGGGGGGGGGGGCGGGGCGGGGGGGGGGGGCGCAGGGAGAGCGAAAGCAAGATGAGTCAGCTTCCAAGCGTTGAAAGAAGACGCATACACGCACACGCGCACACCCACCCCCCTACTGACCCTGTCGACCTCCCCAAGCACATGCCCAAATGCCTGCCCGCTTCTTCAAACACACACACACACACGCGCGCACGCCCCCACATACACGCCCCCACATGCAACGTAAATCTGAAGCTGTGTGTTGAGAACGTCGACTGTGTTGACCATAGTTGCAGCAGGAGGAAAGAGGAGGGAGGGAGGGCAGAGCACGCCGCGCACTTCCTGGGCTTGCCCTTGGCGTCCTTGCAGGCGCCTGTCACGCCCAGCACCGCGTTGTTGATCAGCGTCGGCAGCTTCCTGTCAGTCCCCCCGCCACGTGTCACCCACACACATGCGCAAGCGCACGTGCACGCACGCACGCATACACACACACACAACGGGGGCAGGGCGTCAGGTCTAAGCTTTCTCTGAGCCGTCGGCATGCGAGAGGACGACACCTGTGTCAGCCGATAACGGCATGCACGAAGACCGAGAAACCGAATGTAAAGAGAAAAAGAAGCAGAGCTGTGACATGCATGAAATGTAGCGCCAGCTGTCTGCAACGGAGCCCAATAGTCATAGAGAAGAAGAAGGAGCAACATAAAATGATGAAAATGTATGTGACGAGAAGGCAACTGGGATGGAAGAGGAGACGCAGAGGTGACGCTGAGGAAGAGGAGGAGGAGCAGGAGGAGCAGGAGGAGGAGGAACAGGAGGGGGAGGAAGAGGGGGAGGGGAGCAGGGGGGAGGGGGAGCGCGAGACGCATGACTCACTTGGTGAGAAACACGTCTTGCTTGAGCACCAGCGCGTACGTGGGGTCGGCGGAGTACGCGTGGTCGTTGTTTTTCTGCATAAGGCTCAAGGGGAGCGCCCAGCCCACGAGCATACAGCATTAGTATAATTTCTACGCCCCGGCCCATCGGCAGCCCCCCTGCGTGCCCCTCTGAACCATCGGCCAGTGGCGAATGGTGCTGCGTGCACACGCACGGCAGAGGCAACTCGGGCTCTTGGGCAACGACGCATGCGTGCCAGCAGCAGCAGCAGCAGCTCCAAGAGTCTCTCGTTTTCAACGCCCACGCTGCATGCGTGTGATGCATCACGCAGGGCACTCGATACGGATTGCGACGGATTGTGACGGACGCATGCGGCGTGCTCACATTGGCCTTTGTGATGGCAGCAGCCAGGATGTCCTCGCCCGTCTTCTTGGCGAGCAGACGCCTGCCGCCCCCTGCAGCTGCTCAGAACATGCACGCAGCCCGAAATGATGATCAGTACATGGTGCATGCCTTAGGATACAAATTCTCTACTTGCAGCTCAATTTGCTTGCAGCTCCATTAAATGTACTCCTCCAATTACGCGTGTAAGCACATCGCAGCGTCTGTCGCCAGCTGGCGATGCCGCGGGCCACACGGCCTGTTGGCATCATGCATACAGCTTGTCAAAAGTTACACATCTGCAGCTCACGTGAGCAGCGTACGGAAGCTTCGAGAAAGAAACGATGAAAGGAGGATACAGCAGCGCCCTCATTCTCCGAGAGAGTCTGACACTCGGGGCGAGCGGAGCTCTTTAGGAGGGACATATTATGAAGCTTTGACGAGTTATGATATATGTTTAGAACTTCTGTAGGCCTCTCGGATATATCAGAGCTTGTAGTTTGTCAGGCCTGGGTGTTCCTCTAAGCAGCAAGTGCAAGCAGCTGGGGCTGAGGAGACCAAGCCGCCATTTGCACAGTCGACGAAATTGCAGGCATCGTAGGGTTTGAGAACGTCACTTACCCTCGGTTGTGTCGCCGTCCTCGTATAGATACTGAGCAGTGGCCATGGCCACTGAAGCAAAGAGGACAAGGGCCAGTACATTTCTCCGCAAAGCCATTTCCGCCAACGCCAAGCTTCTAGTGTAAGGGGGGCTTCTTCGAATCAGTCTTCGTTGCAAAAAATGGTGAGCTGCCGGTATGTCTGATTGGACTTGCGGCCTTCAAAAAAAGTCGAGCTAAGCAGAAGATAAGTCAGAGAAGAGCTGCAGAGTGACGACTCTCTACATCCAGTACACCGTAACTTCTCGGAGGGCTACTATATATAGCAATTGGGAGAGGATGAGTTTTCTCTGCCAGTGCCTTTCCTTTCTCATGATGGCGCACTGTGTCTCATGATTACTTCGTACAAGGACGACCGGGCATGTTGTACGGAAACAAGCTGACGTAGTTCCTGCATGTCGCCAGGATAGTGCCGCCACCAGCTGCCAAGGGCAAGGAACAGCCAGGAACCTCCGAGAGCTGACGATAGTTGATGTAAACAGATCGCATCCACTGGAATGCACAGTCAACAACATTTTGGTCAAAATATATCATTAGTCAACTGCATCCTTGACAAATTGGCGGCGCTGTAGAGCGTGGAAGGTGGTGAAAGCCTGGTGAAAGCCCCACGAAAAGCATATGGATGATGGTGAAAGCCAGTGGAAGGCTGAGGCCTGGCTGAGGCATAGGGCCGTGAAAGCAGGTGGAAGTATCTGGCGGCCAGCCTTCTGACGGCTTCGTGTCGGCTTTAAGGACTTTCTTTTACCAATTTTTCTTAAATTACGCCAGCTGATGCCAGCTGCTGCCAGCTTTTGTAGTCAACTAAAGGTGGTCGGTCGGTCGTGGTTCGTCGCAGACTCCATGTTCCAAGTTTCCAACCTTCTAGCTGCTCCGAGCCTAGCCCCGGCCTGCCCTAGCCCGCTCTAGCCCACCCTAGCCTGCCCTAGCCCCACTCTAACCCACTCTCGAGTCTGACCCAAGCCTGCTCTAGCCAGCACTAGCCAGTCAAGGCCAGGTCGTGGCCTGGGCCAGTGGAGCCTCAGCTGCCATGGTCCATGAGCTGCTGCCTTGAGCCCACTTGAGCCAGCTTGAGTGATGTCTAAAAGTCAACGGCGTCAGAGCTTTCCTACCACCTGTCACTCTCTTTATCTTTATCAGATAACTCAGGCGACAACGTAGTGAGTCAGGAGCAGGTCAGGAGCAGTCAGGAGTCAGGACTCACACCACTACTGAAGTTTGAACTCTTATATCATGGAAACGTCAAAAGGTCGAAAGCTAGAAGGTCGGTGGCGTACAGGGAGCTTCAAAGTTGCGACATACCGTGGGTACTGGTGCTCCTCAGCGCTGATGGGTGGCAATATGCATGGGGACGATATAACCGACTGCTTCTCATGCAACAGTTCGTCAAGTGGTCTGCATGGGGGGAGGACTTCGGAGGACTCGTGAAGGTGCACGCTTTCAACCACGTGAGTCCCGTTTTGTTAGTTGGAGTATCAGATATTGCTAAAGAGAAACTGCGGTTCTCCAACGTCCGCTTCTCTCACGCAGACATACCTTAGTTTCGTTAAGTACGCGTGCCTCTTGACACTGACACGATGAGTCTCCGGTTGCCAACTAAGCTCTTCGGGTGGTTGCTGGGAAATGTTGTCCGCTTTGCCATGGGCGCTGCTTGATTAACATACGCTCCTCCCGCCGCCTCATACCTGAGATAAAGGCTTGCTTGACTAGTGTATGCGCGACGGGTAAGTGCACGCTTGTCGTCACCACTACATTCTTCAGATATGGATGGAGCACCGGTGAGCACCAAGAGCCGAAGAAGGGACACCTTTTCGAGAAAAAGCACACCATGTATTCATGGGCGGGCCACATGTGTGCCTAGTGCACTCGTGGCATTCCTCGCTGTGTTGAGTCTGAGCTCCTGTCGTTCCCTGCTGGTTGCTTGCAAGCCAGAGGGGCCATACGCCCGGGAGCTTGGGAGCAATCAGGGCCGCAGAATAGGTGGTGAGCTTGAGGGGGGGGGTGAGCCAGAAATGGAGCCAGAGAGGGGATCAAGGCTCGAGTCTGACAGCGAGGGGCATCTGCGAGATGAGATCAATCAGGGACGTAGATTTTTCCATGCGCGAAGAGGAGGCGGTGGTAGGAGGCTGGCGGAGGAGGGGGAGGTGCCAAGCGGCGGAGCGGGAGCGGAGCACGTGGTCCCCACGAGTGTGGAGCAGTTTGAGGAGATTGCGAGGCGGGCGGCGAAGGAGGACACCATCGTCATGGTGTGCTGCAACGAAGGTGCTCTTCTTTCTTCCATTATCTATATGTACGTATATATGTAAATAAATAGATAAATAAATAAATAAACAAATATATATGTGTATCTATATATGTGTATCTATACATGTTCACATACACGCACGCACACACACACACACACACACACACACACACACACACACATACACACACACACACACACATATATACATATATGAGTGCTTCTATCTATATATATATTACACTATGCACGTAAGGATGATGTAATCACACAGCGTCTCCAGCTTAGGGGTGAGACCGCTGGGCTCCAGTGGGCCTCAGGTAGACTAGCTAGTGTTAGCGAGCCTAGCGGGGTTTAAAAGGGCGTTCAACAAGGTTCAGCGAGGGGCCAAGCGGGGACCCAGGGGCCCACGCAGTTCTTGCAGGGAGAGGCGCGGGCTCTTCTGCCGGAAGTCTGGCACAGGCCAATCTGCACGTCCTCATAGAAGCTGCCAAGTGTCAATACGACAAGCCACGGCGGCGACAGAGAGGGGCCTATCAGATGAAGAGCCTCCCATGCCTGTAACTGTTTTGAGGGTTTTGCAAAAGTTATCACGTTAAGAGCGCAAGGAGCCTGGGGATTTGGCCGTGCATGAGTGATGCTGAGGGTGTGGAGGGCCTGGGGTTTAGCGCGCTGTCTGCAGGCCTGGCAGACTGCCAGGTGCCAGGCGAAAGCACGCGCGCGTGCGCGCGGCTGGCAGTCTAGTCCCCTCTCTCGTCCCGCCACCTATGCCCAGAACCCCTGTGGCGTGCGCACGCACACACGCGTGTACGCAGCACACATGCGCGCATGCGCACACACGCACACACGCGCGCATCTGCACGCACGCGTGGGTTGCTGTTCCCAAGAGGGAGTAGAGGCAGCGCATACAAATCCAGGTGGCGCCACTTTGTATAATGAAACCTGATGTCTCCTCCCGATAGGCCCCCAGAGCCCCCCCCCCTTCCGCCCCTCCCCTTCTCTACCCCATTATCTCAGACTCATTGCTGAGGGTTTAAGAGCTTCAAGCCCGACTCCCTGCATCTTTCCTCCAGGCTTTATGGATTGCGTTTCTGCCGCCCGTGGCTCTCTCCCCCTCCCCCCAAAGGCCCCGTTCAGACAATAAGTGCCCGGGTGTGGCAATCTCATTTAGGGTTAGGGTTTGGCAGAATTGGGGATAGAGCCTGGCGCCTGGGGCTCTCCCCAACTTCCTCTCAAAGCCCCCCCCCCCCCCTAAAAAACGGAGCCCACCTTCGTGAGCCCCCCCCCTCACGGCTGGCTTAAGGCTTCAGGATTAAGGGGTTTAGGGTTCGCTCCTGCATGGGGCCCTCCTGGCTGCAGGCTATCTGGAGTTTTTCCGGAACTGGGCGGCGTTCGTGGAGCAGCTCGGCTACACAGACCGGCTGCTTGTGTTTGCTGACGACGTGGCGTCCTACGAGCACGTCCACGCACGCTGGCCCGGCCATGCGGTCTTCCAGCTGCCCGTTGCGGAGCTCAACAGGTGGCGCCCCCTCTTCGCGAGAGCCCGCCCATGTGGCACATGCCTGGCCCCCAGCCGCAGCCGCAGCCCCAGTTGCAGCCGCAGCACCAGCTGCAGAAGCTCAGCCCGGCTTTCTATACCCTATTTTCTCTCTCAAACTGGCTGTAGCTGCCGTCTCTAGGGAGGGAGTACGCGTGTGTCTACTAAGCCCAAAAGGCTTTAACCCTAAACCCTGAACGCAGAGGCCTGAGATCCCTCAGTTGCCATCTCTATGCCCGACGAAGGCATGCATGTCGCGGATGCCCCAGCTTAACTTTCTTCACCCCTGCTGCCTTTCTGGCCCCCGCTCACGCCCCCTCCCCGCCCTCCCTCTCCCTCAATCTTCTTCCTGCGGTTGTCGGAGACTTCGGTGAGGCACCAGCTCCTGGAGTACCCGTGTCACGTCACGCTTGTGGATGTATCCCCAAACGGGTATTAGCTTACAGACATGTGTGCAAGTATGATTGAAATATATATATCTGGGTTAATGTACGCACTCTCACCTCCTTGAAGCTCTGTCTACGTATAAACATTCATACACCACACAGTTCTGCTCATACATATGCACACATGCGCAAGATGTCTGAGTGACGTCCTGGGCTCGCCCACCCGCGGGCCCGCCCGCCTGCCCGCCCGCGCGTGCGCTCGCCCGCCCGCGTGCTCTCGCCCGCCCGCGTGCTCGTGCGTACGCTCACTTTCTCTTGCTTTTGCGTGCGCTCACTTTCTCTTGCTTTTGCGTGCGCTCGCTCGCTTGCGCGCTCGCTCGCTTGTGCGCCCTTTTGCTTGTGCGCTCGCTTGCTCGCTCGTTCTCTTGCTAACCCTTCCCAGGCCCCCTGGGCTTGCTCGCTTGCTCTCTCGCTTGCTGGAGTTACGGCAGCTCTGGCGGGGCGGGCTCCAGCTTCCACGCGTTTGGGTCGCAGGGCTTCTTCGAGTTCAGCCGGCGGCGGCCCTACTACATCCGCTCGCTGCTCCACCTCGGCCTCTCCGTGCTCTACAGGTGTCGCTCCCTCCCACCCTCCCGCCCCACCCACCCT
>WELA01012946.1:0-29804 GCA_009602735.1 Mesotaenium endlicherianum | reverse complement strand
GGGGGGGGGCCAAAGAAAGGGCAGCAGCCCGCCAAAGGAATTGGAAGAGAGACGCAGTGGGAAGAAAGGGAAGGAGCTTGCCTGTTGTGAGCACCTACCGGCCCCATTCTTGCCTGTACCCACTGGCCTCAGCCTTTCCTGAATTCATATGTGAGCAAGTACGTTCTTGACACATGCAACTAAAGCACAACGGACTGATTCTCCTCTAGAAATATTGCATGCGACTGTTATGAAGACGAAGTCATTAAAAAGCGTAAATTCATTGACGCAGTTGATAAACCAAAGTCCCTACAGCATACTCTGACAGATGACAGTAGCATAGCATTAGTTTGCTGCTCCATATATCAGCCACCCATAATCTCCACGAACCACAACCCTTCTAAACTCTCCCGATTCCCTTTCCTTCATACGCCATGTTTTCCTTTCCCCGCACTATGCTATGCTCTTGCAAAGCTCTACTCGTATCATGGCAGTGTATCAGACCAAGAAGAAGCCTCCATATAAGGTCTTGAAGGTGGAAGCGAGTACACAAAACAAGAACAAAGAGTAGGAAACATGAGAGACCGTTGATATCGAAGTAAAACTCGTGCTTTATTACGTATTGCCCTTACAGACCCTCCGAACGATCGCGACAAATAAAGCGTCGAAACTGCTCGGACACTGTCGACGCTCGCAGTCGACGCGGCGACCCTCACGCTAAAAAATCGTCGACGCGTTTGGGAAATGTACGACGCTGCTACAGGAAATGAGCATGACCCTGCCGAAACGCCGTTTTCATATTTACGTGAGGGGGAAAATCGAGCCCAAAGCTTCCAAATCACCAGAACATTCTCAGGACTCCGGAAATTCACATTTATGACATATTTCATCTCTCATGCAATGAATGAAAAGACAGTATAAAGTAGAAAATAGGCTTTATATTTGAAAAAAAGTAGGAAGAAATGTCGCGACTACTATCCGTTTGACGGTGCCGCACGCGCAGCGCAAGCTACGGCCACCCAGGCACGGAAAGTCAACGTTGACTCACCGACCACTTGACTGATTACGTCGCAGTCAGCGGTTATGTCGGCGTCAAGACCACTGGCAAGGGGTCAATGTCAATGTGCCCCACACCCAGGGATGGGGGAGGTTTGACAGCATAGACAGCCGCGAGGCTAGAAGCTGGGGATTAGTGATGAGCCAACCAGCAGGTACCAAGTCAGGTACTGTGTGACTGGCAGATTAAGCCAGGTCATGGCCGCAATGCCAAGATAGGTTACGGCTGCCCGGTTGGGAATCTTGAGCAAGTGGCATTTGCTTGTACACGCCGCTCAGGAGTTCTTAGCCATGAGCCAATTAGCGTGACTGCCAGCTGAGGAGCTAAGCAGCCACGCGCAACAGTCACGAGGTGTGCATGCATGCTGAGTGACTACAAGTTTGAGTTGAGCGTGGCTAGGCAGAAGCGACATGCAGCTAAGCTTTGTGACTAAGCACGGCATTCTCGAAAGATGACGCTGTGTGGTGCCTGCGAAAGGCACAAATCTTGCCTGAGAGATGTCATTCACTTTCACGCACTTTGCCAAGAAGCAGAAGGAGCACAAGGAGCACAAGGAAGGAGAAGAAGGGCGCGAAGAAGAAGAGAGTTCCAAGGCCATTGGAGAGCCGAGGCCCCACGCTTCTGCCGACGCTGAAGATTCTTCTCAGTGTATCATAGATAAGTTAGGATTGTAGGAGTTCCCAAGAGGGAATCTCACTGTTGAAAGTAGGAGAACTGCAGAATAGAATCTGCTAGGAGATTAGCACAGATTCGGCCGAACGCCACAAGTGTGTGTGAAGCAGCCTTAAAATGGTGAGTTGTGTGTTAGTTTCCAAGTTCTCATAAGTCGCATTCGCATCTCGAAGAGAGAGGGTAGTATTGGCAGATAAAGCTCTCAGTGAAGAACTGAGTGAGCCTAGCCTGGCAGTGAAGAACTGTTAAGGCGCGGTGTTAAGTGAAAAGCTTGATCCAGGCCAGCATAGACGTGTAATTTCAGAGTTTTGTAAGCTGTGACTTTGTGAAAGTTAAGCGAAAGCCTAAAGGGCGATTTTCTCTGAATCTGACGTTGTATGTCAAGCTGCTTAGAGTGTGATGTCTGCAAACTACAATTTGCTCGCCTGTGAACCCAAGAACCTTAAGGCATAAAGCCTATGTGGAAGTAAGAGACTTCCGTTCTACTTCTGAGAACTTCGGTTCTGTTGTTCAGGTGAATAGAAATTTCCAAGCAAATTGGGGATTGAGGCCTGTGAGGGCTGCCGGTGCTCAACCTGGAAGGGGACCCGGAGAAATTCAACTGTACATGCGGTTGAGAAGTGGAAGACTCTACTACCCTGTGGAGCCTGCGGAAGGTTCTGATTCAAGCCAGAGTCCACGAGGAAGTGAGACATCTGAGCGCACGGATAACCTGTGGAGTGAGCAACCGTTGGGTGACGAGTCTCGCCATACTGCCACGAACGGTGAGAATCCGTATAACGCGCAAGCCTTTGTACCCAATTTGGGCAGAGAGCACGACGTGTGGGGTAAAGTTAGTGAGTCTTGGTCACCATTCGAAATGACTGGTGATGATAAGGATGAAAATCCTAAGTTCAAGCTGTCTACAAAGTGTTTTAGTGGACGAACCGATGGAAATAGTCTCACTTTTGAGGAGTTTGATGAGATCTATTGGGCTGATTTCTTTGAGAGAATCCGAAAGGATTCTTCTTACATTCAGTCAGTCGCTTTAATAAGCTTGGTTCAGTACTTGGACAAGGATGCCTTGTTGCTTTATCGCCAATTCCGGAAGGATGAGAACCTTACCCGAGAATGGGCGTTTGACGAGCAAAAGAAGGCGAGGGATTCAAAAATCCAGAAAGAGGCTGCGAAAGCCCGCCTGTCCGCTTTGTCATCAGGAAGAGCGATACCTGCTGCACTTGTTGAGAACGTAGACTTAGCTGCACTAACACAACAATAAAAGATGCCATGAGGCAACTCACCGAGGGTCAGCAGCGAGCGGCTACGCGAGATGATGATGCTGGGTCTGTCGCAGAATTGCGTAAAGTGTGTGCAGAATTGTCTGAAAAGATTGCTAATTTTCAGGAACGAGTAACGCGCAGGGCTGCACCTTTTACAAGGCAGCATGGTGATAGTGCCACCACGGAAGCAAGCCATGCGCAAGCGTTGGCTAGTTGCCGTAGGGATATGGAGGCTGGGAATGACCAGTTAGACTCTGAGCACTGTCTGCGTTGTTTTTTAAGTTGCTTGAAGAAAAATTTCCAGAGGATCGCAGTCTTAAGGTGCACCGTTATGTGCATTTTGTGTGACGTTTCTGCTTTTCGAGAGGATCTTTCCTCGGTATTCAAGGAACATTTAATTCAAGTGGGAGGAAAATCTGTATACTTGTGGAAATTGACGAATACTCGAAAGAGCGAAAGTGAAAACTAACGTAGAATGTGTGCTTGTGAGAGTTGCACTCACAATGACTCGGCAGGTATTTATACCTGCACAACATGAGGCACTGGAGTGCTTCGAGTCACCACCTAGGGCACTGGTTCATGTTCAACGAAAACGGTCGAAGGGACGTGTCCCATTCGGCCGAATGCTCGAAACGCGCAGTTGGCCGTTTGGAGACTTTTCGACGGTTTCCGAAAAACCGTTTCGCGCCAAACGGGCGTTTTCGCGTTCTCGCGACTTTTCGAAGAAGTCGCGATTGATCGCGGAGTCGCGTACAGATGCTTTTGTCATGAACCGGTAGTTTAAAAAGCTACTTGGCCAATCGGTTAGGTGTGAACGTTTCAAACGAAAGTTGCAGGTTCGAATCCGCTCGGATGCAAAGCGACTTTGCATGTTTCGTTTTGTTTGACTTTACGAATGTTTGTTTGTATTAATGATATGACAGTTTCTTCGTATTACGACTAGCCGTAATCCGAAATCTGTGATTGTCCATTATTTGTAATAATGACAATCAAAATAACTTAATCAAACAATGATGAATTAAATTATCATCTCATAATTATTCAAAGTAACTATATGAATAATTATGTCGTACTTTTGCAAAGTAGTCGAATTACGTTACGACGCTTTTTGCAATAGTATCTCGGTCGTTTCGCCAATCGACCGGGAATTAATCGGCACACGTGTGTGGCGAATAATTCAATGTGATGAAATCATTTATCAAATAACTTATGATAAATAGTATAACGTATTTTAGGTAATTGGGAAGACGTCCCAAATACGCCTAAAAAGCTCAAATCGTTACACTCCTCCCCCCTTAAAAGAACTTAACGTCCTCGTTAAGCGTACGTCTTTTAAGTCGTAGATGTGTCGATACTAGCCTTGACTAGCGGAAAACACTGGTGAGCGATTGGACTATGCATCATCACAGTGACGGAAAAGAGCGATTACTTGGCCGCGTCTCTTTTGCGTTTGTTCCATGGCTTACGAAGAGCGCTTGGTAGCACACTTGCCTCGGCGCAGAGCTTTTGAGCATCAGCCCATCGTAACCAATATTGTTGGACCAGGTCCTTACAATTAAGTAGGATTTCATCCTGAGGTTCGTACGAGTTCCAACTGGAATCGTAATCTAGCCACTTTATCAAAAGCTCCACGCGTGGAGGTTTATGACGAGTGTAGCGGTGCCTAAGACCTCCTCTACATCCCAGGCCTTATCATCATCGGCGAGTTCCAATTCCGGTGCTTGTGGCTGATAGCGGCCATCGGACCTAAACAACTTCAGTAAACTGACATGGAACACATTATGCGTTCGCCCCATGGATTTAGGCAAATCCAGTCGGTATGCAACAAGTCCAACCTTTGCGATAACGATAAAAGGGCCTACCCAGCGAGACAGAAGCTTGCGCTTTCCTGGGTGCTTGAGTTGGAGGTGTTTAGTTTGCAAAAATACTTTATTGCCAACTTGAAAACTTAACTCAGTCCTGTGCGTGTCAGCAAACTTTTTCTGCCGATCTCGAGCAGCGGCTAAAGCCAGCTTCGCGTTTTTGTGCACCTCTTGAAGAGAATGAACAAATAGGCGTGCACTTGATACTCTCATGGTTGACAGCCCCGCCTCAACGTAAACGACGCGCGTGAGAGGAGTGTGCGAATGTCGCCCATAGTTAAGGAAAAATGGAGTTTCTTTAACACTTTCCTGATAAGCATCATCAATTGCGAACTCTGCGACTGAAAGGAGGGTATCCCAGTCGTCTTGGCAAGGATTCACATAATGCCTAAGGAACTGTTGCAGAACGCGGTTCATTTATTCTGTCTGACCATCGGTCTGAGGATGGAAGCTAGTTGACATCTTAAGTTTCGTGCCGAAATGCGAACAAACTTCCTGCCAGAAGTGGCTCGTAAATCTACTGTCACGATCACTTATGATTTCTTTTGGCATGCCATGCAACTTGAACACGTGATCTACGAAGAGACGTGCGGTCTCGACGGCATCAAGTGCTGGGGTAGTGGCCACAAAGAGTACCATCTTAGTGAAACGATCCACGATCGTTAGCACCCCATTGTGTCCTCGATCGGTGGTAGGCAATTCAACGACAAAGTCGAGGCTTCTGCTTTCCCAAGGAGCACTTGCAAGTTCCAATGGTTGCAACTTCCCAGCGGGCAACGTATTGCTCGGCTTATTCCTCTGACATGTTGCGCAGTTGATGATGTACTCGGCAACATCAACCTTAAGGGACGGCCAAATGTACCCTCGGCGCAAAGAGTGTGTGGTTTTGGTAATTCTATGATGACCTGAGTAAGGAGAGTCATGCGCTTCTCATAGTAGCACATGTCTTACTCAGCCTTCTGGGACAGCAATGCGCCCATTGTGCCACCAAAAACCGTCCTCAAACGAATAGTTTGAGTGTTCTTTCCTTTTATCCATACTGTCCATCGCTACGGCTACACAGTTCAAGCCAGTACCCTGGAAATCTAGGAAAAACGGATCTTTGAGATAGCCCTCGTGAAATAGTTGATGCAGGTCAAGTATTTCCGAGTTATGCATGCTATCCAAATCGGGTGTGCCTGCGTCACCAGGCTGGTTGCGGTCAGACGTTTGGGGGGGTACAGCAAAATCAAGGGTGGCCGCCCTCGAAACCTGACCATTTCGATCTCGCAAGCTCGCAACAGTCCCCAACATCAAGTGGTGGTGAGGAATTCGACTTAGAGGATCAGCAACATTGTTGCGGCCTGGGCGATACGCCCACTCAAAGTGGAATTGTTGCAAGAACTCGGACCACCTCGTTTGTCTCCTTGATAGCGTTGGCTGAATTTGAAAGAAAGTATTTGGGCATGGTCCGTAACCACTGTCAAACCTTTGCAGCCTTCCAAATAACATCGCCAAGTTTTCAAAGCGTATATGACTGCCCAGAGCTCCTGCTCTGTCGTTGAGTAATTTTGTTCGGCAGGTGTCAGCTTTCGACTCTCAAAACTGATAGGCTGGCCTGCCTGCAGCAGTACAGCCCCTATTCCAACACCAGACGCATCGGCGACGACCTCGTAAGGCAAGTCGGGATCGGCTAATGAAAGAAGTGGCGCATTCGTGAGTGCATACTTAATGCGCTCAAACGCATGTTGCGTATTCTCATCCCAAATGAACGTCTTATCTTTCCTTGTCAGAGCAGTGAGTGGCGCGGCCATCACTGAATAACCTTGCATAAACTTACGAAAGTAGTTAGCAAACCCAAGGAATGAACGTACAATATGTATATCGGTTGGGACAGGCCAGTCAGCGACACACGCTATCTTGGCTGGGTCAGGGCGCACCCCTTTCGAACCCACTATATGTCCCAGGTATAACAGTTCATCCTTTAGGAAGAAACATTTCTTAAACTTAGCGTACAGCTGCTGCTCACAAAGGATTTGCAACACCAACTCGAGGTGCTTGTAATGCTCGTCCCTGTTCTTTGAGTAGACGAGGATATCGTCGAGATAAACCTGGACGAATTCCCCCAAGTAAGGTCTAAACAAATCGTTCATGGTACTTTGGAATGTCGCTGGTGCATTGGTAAGTCCAAAACTTAGGACTTTGTATTGGAAATGCCCAATAGGCGTTCGAAACGCTGTTTTGGGGACATCCTCTGGTGGGATTCGAATCTGATGATAGCCTTGGGCTAAATCAAGCGAGGAGAAGACGCATGCCCCCTGCAGCGAATCAAACAAATCATCAATGCGAGGCAACGAATAGCGGTTCTTGACCGTTATGTTGTTCAGCGCACGATAATCAATGCACATTCTAAGCGTCCCATCTTTCTTTTGGACAAAGAGGACGGGGGCCCCGAATGGAGAAGAGCTCGGCTCAATCCAGCCTTTCTCCAGCAAATCGCTAATTTGATCTTTCATCTCGGTCATTTCCAACGGGCTTAGGCGATAAATCGGTCGCCAAGTGGGTTGAGAATCGGGAACGAGAGGGATGGTATGTCCAATACCCCTATCAGGCGAAAGCCCGGCTGGTATTTCAGTTGGAAACACTGACTTATACTTTTGCAAAAGAGCAAAAAGGTCGGCTGTGAGTGGTTCTTCATGACCAGTAATGTCCAACATCGGTTCTTGCGTAAAGAGCGTAGTTGAAGTTGCTGGGGAATTGAGTCTCTGTAATCCAAAGACAACATTTTGACCGTGCTTTGCCAACGTCGCGCTTGCTTTATGGACAATAGAAGAGTCTTCGAAGGACTTTCCAAGGCCATATCGGGCTTAAGGGACTGAAGAGAAATCTTCCGGGTCCCCTTGCGTACAATGCATGTCTTTTGACTGAAGTCAAGCAATGCACTTGTTTGCGTAAGCCAATCATTACCCAAAACTGCTTCAATTCCATGCGGCAATTCAGTTACGTAAAATTGTACACGCCCATGGAAGGACTGCACGCTGAGCGGTAATTTAAGCATTCCAGTAATGCAAGCTAACGAGCCATCGCCAAGGCAAAGAGTCTCGTCCTTGAGTATTGGAAACAACTTCATCCCTTGTGCAAAACGTGCACTAATGAAGCTTACTGGCGCGCCTGAATCAATGACTGTAAAGCATGATTTACCTGAAACTTTTGTTTCAAATGTCATACTGAATCCCAAAGAAGCATTATGCATCACCAGCAACGTCCTCGCCTTGAGAGGAATGTGGAAAATATGGAGGTCCTTTACCAAAATCCCATTGTGCATTGCTGTCCTTGCGCGAAACCGAGTAATCGGGTCAAAGTACGCGCGAATATGTGTGAATATAGCAATATATATTGGTGCAAGACACTTGTGCATTTTCCGTAAGCGAGATAAGTGTTTGTAACACTTGGCAAGGTTAGGATCATGCGGCTGAAAGTGCAAGAACATGGTATCATGGATGCACTCGAGTTCCAAGAACTCAGCAAAGCTCAACACTGGCATACAGATATATTCGTTTCGAAGTATATTTATATCGGGTATGCCTAAGTGAACAAGGATTCTTGGGGCTTGCGCGCAAACTCCTAGAATTTCCTGCTCACTAAGTCGTGTTGTCAAAAGCTCAGAAGGAGGCTTTGCGACTAGCTCCTGAGCTACTCTTTATAAGGCCCCTTGCCTTTCCCCTTGGGATCGTTTCTCGAATCCCTCCTAGTAGGACATTGCGAGATTGTATGCCCTTGCTTCCCACAGCCAAAACACAGCCCTCTGGTCATCATACGATTGCGAGCTTCGGTGTTGTCTATTTTGCCTATCTTGGGAGGTGGACTAGTGGATCGAGTGCTAGGGCCCGCGCCATTAGGATAGTTCCTCTTGGGGACGGGTTTACTTGTACTAGGAAAGGACGATGGAGGACGTGATGGACGCGAGGCCCGTTTAGGCGTAGCGACCGACTCCTCTTGAGCTAAAGTCTCGATATAACGAATGAGATTGGTGATGGCTGTCCATTCCAAACCGGTGACTGGGTTCGCGTTGAGACGATTAGCGTATTCCGCCTGGAGTCCCAATCGAAAAAGGTGAATTTGCATCCCAGTATCAATTGGAACATCCACTATTTGGGCGACTAAGATACGGAACTTATTGATATAGTTTTCGATAATGCCTGTCTGTTTGAGGAGAAGCAACTTATCACGAGCTATCTTGGATGGGTTGTGACGCCCAAAAGAATTGCGTAACTCGGTACTAAACTCCTCGAAAGTGATGGGCCCCCTCTCAGTCCCATGCCATAACTGCGATGCATCCCCCTTGAGAAAAGTGGAAGCCATCATGGCTTGGTCGGCAGGGGCTACTTTCGCTAACGCAAAGAAGGTTTTGAGTTCTTTGAGAAAACGGCGTACATCAGAATTGGGGCCGCCTTGAAACTTTTCAGGCGGCGATGGTTTGTACGAAGGCGTTGGTGCCGCGGCCTGCCCAAGGATGATGGGCGGGATTGGCGTGTTGGCGTTGTCGCCTGCGGTCCCTGATGGGCCCGGCATCCCTTGGGCAGCCTGTAAAAAAGGACCAATCGAAGGGTGAGTGTCCATGGCAGCAACGAAGCGAGTGACAAGGTTGGCCAACTCAGTATGAGTGGCTTCAGCGAGGTGAACACGGTCTTCTGTACGACCAATGACGTTGGACAAAGTACTAAGTGCCAGTGTCATGGTTTGACTGTCAGTCGTCAAGGCCGTGAAGCGTTGTAAAATGGTTTGCTGGAAAGTGCGCGGCGAGATTGGCTCGGCGGGCAATCCTCCTGCATCGCTGCTGGTGACGACAGGAGCGGGAAGAGCAGCTGCAGCGGCGGCGGCAGCAGCGGCAGCAGTCGCAGCAGCACCATTGTCGCCCTCCATATGGAAGCCGAGATAGCGCCAGAAGAGAGAGATAAAATTTCCCGTCGAAACACGATAAACGACCGGGGGGTCAGGGCAGTACTGGGATGGGTGACCTTCCCAATACGAAAAATTGCCCCAAATATATTTTCCTAAAAATATATTCCAGCCACTAAAAAAAAAAATAATCCTTGGAGAAACCGAGATTGGCTCCGATACCAATGTGACGTTTCTGCTTTTCAAGAGGATCTTTCCTCGGTATTCAAGGAATGTTTAATTCAAGTGGGAGGAAAATCTGTATACTTGTGGAAATTGACAAATACTCGAAAGAGCGAAAGTGAAAACTAACGTAGAATTTGTGCTTGTGAGAGTTGCACTCACAATGACTCTGCAGGTATCTATACCTGCACAACATGAGGCACTGGAGTGCTTCGAGTCACCACCTAGGGCACTGGTTCATGTTCAACGAAAACGGTCGAAGGGACGTGTTCCATTCGGCCGAATGCTCGAAACGCGCAGTTGGCCGTTTGGAGACTTTTCGACGGTTTCCGAAAAACCGTTTCGCGCCAAACGGGCGTTTTCGCGTTCTCGCGACTTTCCGAAAAAGTCGCGATTGATCGCGGAGTCGCGTACAGATGCTTTTGTCATGAACCGGTAGTTTAAAAAGCTACTTTGGCCAATCGGTTAGGTGTGAACGTTTCAAACGAAAGTCGCGGGTTCGAATCCGCTCGGATGTGAAGCGATTTTGCAAATTTCGTTTCGTTTGACTTTACAACTGTTTGTTTGTATTAATGATAGGCAGTTTCTTCGTATTACAACTACTCGTAATCCGAAATCTGTGATTGTCCATTATTCGTAATAATGACAATCAAAATAACTTAATCAAACAATGATGAATTAAATTATCATCTCATAATTATTCAAAGTAACTTTATGAATAATTATGTCGTACTTTTGCGAAGTAGTCGAATTACGTTACGACGCTTTTTGCAATAGTATCTCGGTCGTTTCGCCAATCGACCGGGAATTAATCGGCACACGTGTGTGGCAAATAATTCAATGTGATGAAATCATTTATCAAATAACTTATGATATTTAGTATAACGTATTTTAGGTAATTGGGAAAACGTCCCAAATACGCCTAAAAAGCTCAAATCGTTACATTTTGTCCGTCAGAAGAACAAGACAGTGATGGAGGTCAAGTCCAGATTGGTAGACCCTGCCAAGAAGGCAGGAATCAGCCTAGGATTGTGGCTGGCAAATTCTTATTGTGTTTGGGTAAAGACACAGATCGGGAGGTCAGGCCGCACCTATCTACGAAACGCAGAATCGAATGGAACATTGACGAGGCTGTTGAAATAGCACGCAATGTCGAGGAAGGTAAAGTCTGGTACAAGGAGGCTTCCAGGACGCTTATGGCTCCTGAGAGAAAGGAGGAATCCTTTCAGCCTAAGGCCAATTTCAGTTTAAGAAGAAGAGCGGGTCTTTCAATAGGTTTGCTAAGCACGCCAACACTGCTGAGACAGCAGAGGGCTGTTGGAATTGTGGGAAATCGAGACATCAAAAGAGAGATTGTCCGTACCCGGATGCTAAGCAATCGTCTGCTAGCAAGGCGCAGGTATGCGCACATTGCAGCAAAAAGGGACGCTCAGAAGATGAGTGTTGGTCCTAGAACCCAAATCTGAAGCCACTATGGGCTAATGCTGCCACGAAAGAGACAAATAAGGGTAAGAAAAAGGAGAAAGATAACTCTGGTAACCAAAAGGGTAAGCAGAAGTATGATGCTATGATTGCAGAGATCGCAGAGTTGAAAGCTCAATTTGCAAGACTGAATGTGCCTAATGTCTATTATGATGCAGATTTGGCCGAAAAAACCGTCTGCAAAGGCGAGAAGCTGACGTCTGAGAAGGCCGTGGCTGCAACGGCTACGGAGCGCGCAGATCATGACCGTCTGGTTCCATGGAATGCTGGGAAGCTTCCTCAGACCTTTCGGATCACTCTCCATGAGAACGAGATTGCGCACAGCCAGTAATCTTGGGAAAGCGAGCTGTGAAAGCTCTGGGATTGACGGCAAGGGACCTGAAAGAAAGTCCTTTTCATTGAGGACTGCATCTGGGCAGATTTCAAAGTCTTGTGGAATTAACCGCAAGCCTGTGAAAATCACAGTAAACTTGGGGAAGCCTGAGGAGGCGTCACTGCTCATAGAATGCACGGTGACAAAGGCAGAGAACTATGATGTTCTCTTGGGGACAGAAGCTCTGATTCCCCTGGGTATGGTCATTGACCTGCGGAAGCAGAGGGTGACTTACCAGTCGACAGATCGGCAGCCGACAGGAGAAATTCCTGTAAAAATGGTTTGCTTGGGAGAGGCGAACTACGGACTGCTAGACTGTTCTGTGAATGACCGGTATCCAGACCATTATGACCTCATCATCCAACGCGAAGAGGAGGGCTACACCAGCGTCAACATGCCGACTCCCTTGGTTTGGCAACCTCGGATTATGGAGCAACTGGAAGCTGTGAGTAACAGAGACCGTGGCCTGCAAGAGCTGCTGCCAGTTCCTTATCCAGTTAAGTCTGCTGCAAATTTGATGCCTGGAGTAGACCCACTGCCGCAAGGCATTGTGAGGATGGAAGATCCTTTTCGCAGGAGAGGAGTAGTATTGCTGGAATTGTTCGCCGGACTTGGTTCTGAAACCATCTCGCTGATTCAGCGAGGTATCCAGGTATCCAAAGTGCTGTACGTGGACAATGATGAGAGTGCTTTCACAGCATTTAAGGAGGTCATGAGTCAGATGCGGCAAATGCATCATTTCAAGGCGTTGGTGCCTACTGACTCTAGTTTGGTGCGTCTTGTTGGAGGAAACATTCTCGATGTGAAGTCTGAGGACCTGTATGGTTACAAGATTGACTGGATCTTTGGGGGATTCCCTTGTCAACCTTTTTCGCAAGCTGGGAACAGGAGGGGATTCAATGACCCGCGAGCACACACAACACTGGGGATGGACGGTGAAAATCATCAGTATGCTGCGGGAACGCCAGCATCTCTACCCACCAGTGTTTGTGATTGAGAATGTACATCCAGGGATGGATTACAACCAGATGAAGCCAAGAGATCCATGGCTGGTCTTCAACTCCACCCTGGGTCATCATGTATTGATCAACGACGCCAGGCACAGAGGACTCTCCCACCCGGCCAGACTATTCTGGACCAACGGCATGTCCGTTGAAGTCCTGAGGGAGATGGAGGAGATAACGCGACGCTCACCAACAGCAGTATCTGTGGGAGAAGCACTGATAGTGGAAACCAAGCCAGTGATCAGGAGGAAGTCCTACCCACAATACGTCGTCAACAAGCCAGGCCGGCCAAGGGTGGTGCTGCCCACCTTCACGGCATACCCAGGATCACGCGCATTCGTGAATGGAGGACCAGGAATGGTCAAGGATGCGCACGACAGAGAAGCTCAGTGGAGAGAGCCGACAGCTGAAGAGAAGGGAAAGTGCCTGGGGGTACCCAACTCCATTGCACAAGGAATTGTTGCGATGGTGGGACAGGACGACGCTGGGAAGATATTCGGCAACATGATTGGGCATCACTCCATGACGTGGTTGGTGGAGATAATTATGACTTGGCAGCAGATGACATTCTCTGACAAGCCTATGCCCAGGCCGAGACCAGTAACGATTGGAGTCCATGTGGTGCCAACCTCTGATCAGAGAGCTATCGGGGAAGCGCATCAGCGACAAGAAGAATATGGTGTTGAAGGGGACGCAGCTGAGGCTGACCAAGGTGAAGCACTCAGAGAAACCAGAGTGGCGGAGCTGACCAGGTGTCAAGACCTACTGGCGCAAATTGACAATCAGATGGCGGCTCTACACGACCCTCTGGAAAGAGAGCTGCAAAGGCTGCGAGAAGATGTAGCCATGGAAGACCAGGCAACTGGTGAAGCAAACCCTTTGGCGAGCGCTGCAGCAAGCGAATCACAGGAGATTCCATCATTTGCAGAACGCTCCGGCCAAATATTTGTGAGGATGCCGGAAGGGGAGGAAGAGACCACTTCTGAGTTACAGAACATGGCCCAAGACCAGGTCTTTGGAGGCCCATCCCCAGACGCGGCAACGTTAAGATATGAAGAACGCCAGTGCAATATTGGCAAATGGGCCGAAGAATGCAGTCAAAATTCAGGAGATTTTGGAGGGTCTGGAAAGACCATTTGCCTGGAGGTGATCTTTGAAGAACGCAGGAAGGAGACGGTTGAGAGATTGCCTGCCACACCTGTTCTGATGAGCCCAGAGCCAGAGGCCAAAGGGCAACCACAAGACACAGTTGGCAGCACAACTGAGTCGATCATCAGGCACATCATGGAGCAGTTGCTGGAAGCAGACGCCCCTCGACTCAAGGAAGAGAAAGTGGCGAAAGCAGCTCGCGCTCTACAATCAGCCATCATCAACATGGCGAGGCTCAACACAGGACGGGATGAAGAACCGCCGCCTCCTAAAACAGAGAAGCCGGAGGAGGGAGAGGATGCAGAGATGCAAGGCCTCCCAGAGTTTGAGTTGCCATCACTCAACAATGGAGGGGAAGCCAGGGAAGAAACTCCACGTTTTCCCACGCCAGAGTTGGATCTGCTTGACTTGCAGGAGCTGAGGACAGACGACTGGGTAGCTGACCACCTGATGGGGCCAAGCCCGGCAGACCTTTATGAAGAACTAAGGTCACCAACATCTAGTACCCCTACTGCCAGTCTTTCAGTGGCAGAGCCAAGTCAACCGCACGACCGCCGCAACGGCAGGAGGTGACTGCCTGCACTGCTAAAGTGGAGACAGCGCAAGGTAAGCCCAAGGGTCGCGCAAGCAGACCAAGGAAGGTGGCCCGTGAGGGTAACGCATCTTTTAGGAGGATGCTAAAGCGGTATTTCAAGCATAAGGGGAAGGCTCAGAGAGAGGGCGTTCCGCGAGGAACCACAGTCCCACCTCCTCCGCCTCTGCGGGATATTCTGCAGAGAGAGGGAGAGGACGGCTTGATTCGCAGGGCAATGGCATTGGACATTAGTGTGCCGCCAGGCATTAACACGCCCTTGTTGCAACTATCAGATCTTAGGATGCAGAGGCCGGAGGCACCTGCTCCCATGACACCTGCAATCCCAGAATGGGAACTGATGGATCTGAGAAACACCATCAGCCGCTTGACCGCAGCAAATGTTTTCCTCGCACAACTAGCGGCACCTCAAAGGCCGCAAATAATGGCGCAGGCATGGACGGTCACACCACCCGCAAGGGAGGAATATGGCACGATCGTTGCCCGCATGGCTATTATTGAGCGAGAGTGGTGCTGGGTATTCAGCCCTAGGACAGATCCTGCAGGTTGGCCAGTGGCAAACCAACCTCGGCCACGTGAAGAAGGAGGAACCGGGACCAGTTGGACTGCAGTTGACGAAGAAAGGTTCTTGAGGCAACCCATCCGGAGGCGCCTGACGTACACCTCACAGCAGGAGAGACGACGCGTCAGTGGAGAAGGTAAAAAGCCTAGGAAACAGGTTGCAGAGCCTATGGCAACGGAGGAGCAAGCTGCAAAGCCTGCTACCCCACCTCTTAAGAATCAGGCAGAAAAGCTTGAGACTCAAAATCAGGCAGAAAAGCCTGAGGGCCAGGATGAGGTAGAAAAGCCCCCACCTGCACCCAAGGACTAGCAACTATTGGATGTCTTTGTTGGGGAAAAGCAACCTGAAACTGAGACTTTTGCCATTGGGAAAATGGTCTCAGCCCAGCAGAGAGCACAAGTAGAAAGGTTGCTGAAGAAACACCGCAAGGTGTTTGCTTTTACTAAGGAGGTGTAATGAATCAGTATATTGGCTGACATAATATTCATGTTAATTATATAGTTAAATAAATTCAGCCTGCTGAACTGTAGTTAATAATCGGTCTGCTGGACGTTATATTTAAATATCAATTTAATGACTCAGCCGAAAGCAGCAGGCTGATGTCACCTTAAGTCAGCTTGCTGACACATTCTTTGACAGCCAGCTGACTTCCGTACTCGATAGCAGCGAACTGCCTCGATATGCATCTAAGTGTGGTATGCTAGATGAATGGCCAGATGACATCCCTATGATGGATGGCGATTCGGGATGATGGGAGATGGCGGTGGATTTGGTTAACCGAGGTCCTACCAACGTGGTTAACTCCCGGGTAGGCGGTGCCATCGCACTGGCCGTTGAACAGTAAACTCATTCCATGTACATATGCTAGGCATTGCTCTCGAGTTCGGCATTCGGAAACGAGGCCAACTCTCTTGTACAGCTTACTGAGAGAGAACTGAATCCAAGGCGAGAAGCCATTGATACGCACTGTCTTCTAACCTTGCTTATGTATGAGTTTACTGGTTGCATTATTGATGCTAGTTTACTCGCATTTGATTTACGAGTATTGTTCACTGCTAGTGTGTTGTCCTTTGCCGTTTAATCAGTTAACGGAAAATCCATGAAGATTACTTGCTGATATGAAGATCTTTATTAATTTTTAATCGCCTATTTGGTAAGTCGATTCATTTCAGTGGTATCGGAGCAGTTATCACAGTCTTCTTTGTATGGTAAGGACAAGGTCTCAAACTAGCAACTCCCGAGACATGGAGAACCAGGATAACGAGAATGTCAAAATCCAGGAGGAAAGCCATGTAGCGGGAACCCGTACCTATTCTGAAGCAGTGGCAGATACTGCAGCTAGAGAGGCTGCAGATGAGGCAGCTGCTATTGCCGCAGTCGCAACACAGCAAGCTGAGGAGGAGAGAGCCAGACTAGAAGCTGAACAATTAGCAAAGGCTGCTGAAGATACAGAAAGGAGGGAAGGACAGCCAGCTGACGAGCGCACTATTGAAGAAGTTATGGCATCAAGGGCCAATGTTCTGAACCCACCTCCTGCTGTACAACTCAATGTACCCCTAGGTCAAATACGTGACCGGCTGAATGCGGCAGGAATTGCTGCTGCAGGAGCAAGAGGGATTGTTGAGGACACTACTCAGCGAGTAGATGCCAATGCTGCTGCTGCATTTGCTAATCTACCACCCCAAAATGTAGACTTGGGAGCATTGTTCGTTCAGATGCAGTCGCAAATGGCGACCATGTATCAGTCCCAGCAGGAGGACAAAAGAATCATAATGTCCCTACTCCGGGACAGAGACCAACTGGGGTCTCACACCACTAGTGGTGGTGGCCGAGGGCCTAGTAAGCCCAAGCCGAAACCTCCCCAGGACTATGATCCTGAGGGAAACAGAAAATATTACCTGATCAAGTTTCTCGCGGATGTTGAGCAGTGGCTGGAGAACTACCCAGAACTGCAAGATTACGAGAAGGTCAGGCACACCGGTGCGCTACTGAAAGGCAGTGCCGCAGACTGGTGGCTTTACTGGAAGGAAGAGCGTAAGGCTCGGCAACTCGGTGACCCTACGTGGGTAGAGTTTGTCGAGAAGTTGCATGAGAAGTTTGATGTCATCAACCAGCAGGAGAAAGCTATCTATGCGATGATCTCCCTGACACTGAAGCAGACCACTTCAGTTGCTGAGTTTGCTCAAAAGTTCCAAGAGAACATGATGAAGCAGCCTGATTTGCCAGAACGGTATAGGATAGCATACTTCAGGTATGGCTTGAAATCCAAAGTCTCTGGTCATTTCGCTGAGAAGAAGTATGAGAAACTTGCTGACTTGATCCAGGATGCTGACGCCTGGTATCAGCAGCAGTTCAATCACAAGCGCCAGAGTAATGCTTTGGTGTGTAAGATTGTCAAAAAGCCCCACGGTTCCTACAATACAATTGAAGGAGACCAGGCTGAGGATAATCAGGGTGATGAATATGAGTATGAGTACAATGCTATTCAGTCTAGAGGAAGAGGAAGTTCCTCTCGAGGTGGCTATGGAAGGGGTGGTGGTAGGACTAAGCCGAGACCAGCCTCAGCAAAATTGATTTGCTTTCATTGCCAGCAGCCAGGTCACTTCAGAGAGCAGTGTCCAGTCAAGCACCTTTCTAAGGTCGAGAGAAAAGACCAACCTTTGAAAGACAACAACAGTCAGTAATCCAGTCTACTGACTGTGAGGATGCTAGAGATAGTGAGTTGTCACTAGCTGCCCTCGTAGCAGGTATCATGGGTTCTGCTGAACTGGATTCACTATGCATGCCTGACAACCAGATAAAGGAGACCATCACCAATATAGATCNAATATAGACGTCCAGAGAGTGCACACTCTGGATGCTCTTGTTCCACCTGATGTCCAACATTTCTTTGCTAAGTCAGGAAAATAATGCAAAAGTCAGGAAAAGACAGTCCCCCCTATCCTACTGCAGTGCATGATTGCAGGTAGGAAGGTGAGGGCATTTGTTGACGGAGGGGCGTCACATACTTTCATCCATAAGGACTTAGTTAAGCGGCTGAGGCTGCCTACTGTCACCCAAGGGAATAGAAAAATATTCCTTGGGGATGCCTCAAGTATCCCGGGAGGAGTTGTAACCAAGCCCTATTGAGGTCCAGTTAGGTTCTGGCATTGCAGTTCTAACTAAAACGCTTACATTTGAGGTACTCAACACTTGCTTTTATGATCTCGTGCTAGGCAGGAACTGGCTTAATATTATCATTGGGAGGGGTTACCCCGGGAGGTCTTGAAATATGTCAAGTCCTGTGACCGGTGTCAGAGAAATAAGTCTCGACACACACCACCGGGAGGTCTCTTTGCAACCACTGCCCATCCCAGCTGGACGCTGGGAAACTATATCCATGGACTGGGTGGTCTCACTACCAAGAACTGCCAATGGGCATGATTCAATACTGGTAGTCGTGGATAAACTGACAAAAATGGTCATTTTTATCCCCACAACTGTCAAAGTGACTGCACTCGAAACAGCGAGACAGTTCTACAACCATGTAGTATGCCAACATGGGCTCCATTCTAATATCATCTCAGACAGGGACTCAAAATTCACCTCTAAGTTCTGGAGAGCTTTAATGGGGTTAATGGGAGTCAAACAGCTGCTCAGCACAGCAAACCACCCTCAGACTGATGGGCAGACTGAAAGAACTAACCGAGTTCTGCACGAGGTGCTGAGAGCATATATTAACCAAAAACAAGATAATTGGGATGACCTGTTGCCTCAAATTCAGTTTGCGGTCAATAGTGCGGTGCACACATCAACGGGCAAGACTCCTCTTGAACTCAGCCTGGGTAGAGTCCCTAAGTCTCCTTTAGATGTACTGGGGGAGTCTTTAACTGACCCTGAAGGGATTGACAACGCGGTCTCCCTCCAGTTAACTCAGGAGTTTGCTGACACCCTGCCGAAAGTCCAACAAAACCTGCACAAAGCCCAAGAAAACCAACAAAAATACGCTAATAAACACCGTCGGGAGCTGACATTTTCTAAGGGCGATTTAGTCAAATTGCATTCTCAGCACCTGTACCTCCCTGGTGTGGTCAAGAAAAAGCTTGGCCCTGTCTGGGCCGGTCCATATTCGGTAGTGCGTCGTGTCGGTCAGAATGCTTACAAACTGAACATGTCAGCTGACTACAAGGGTCACCCGGTCTTTAATGTCTCCTTCCTGGAACCATACATCAAAGGTGATACACTGTTCACAGGTCGGTTACCTGTCCAACCGGGACCGGTCCCCGCTGTCCGGGACGGCGATCCTGAGGAGTATGAGGTCGATGAGATTTTAGACGCTCGCTCGGTCCGTCAATCGTCTAAATATGTCATGAAGTACCTCATCCAATGGAAGGGTTACGATGCCTCTGGGGACACTTGGGAATTTAAAGACCAGCTGACCAATGCCAAAGGGGCGTTGAAACGGTTCCACCTTCGGGCGGCTGGGGCACCGCCCTAACTGTCCCTTCAGTAGACATGGGAAGGTGACAGGAGGTCCTGTCTCCATATAAGTTGGAGGGGGATGTGACAGTTAGTGACAGTTGTGACAGGCAGCCCACCTTTAAAATTAAGTTGGAGGGAGTGGTATTCTCCGATCACCATATTACACACTCAATCTGCGCTCACTCTCACTTGCTCTCTAACTCAATTCTTCCTTATATTCACTCACACCAGGTATTCCACACTAGGAACTCTCCCGATCGCGTCCTTCTTCATCAAGGGCACTCAGTAGAGGCAAAATATCATGACTTCACTAACTGCATTGAGTCTATGATTGAGCAGGATGACTCAAAAGTCGAAACTCAAGAGGAAGAGAAGGGCGGAAGAGGCACATGCAAAATACTTGCAATTCCGTGGAGACATCGAATCATCTTCCATCACCGCTCGGGAATCACAACGACTCCAACAACAGCGGGAGGCACAAAAGAAGGAGGAGGAGGAACAGGCTAGACTGAGGCAGGAAGAAATGGACAGAAAAGCTGCAGAGGAGGCCAAGAAAGCAGAGGAGGAGAGGCAAGCTGAGGAGAAGCGGAAGCAGCAGGCTGAAGAAGAAGAACAGAGGAGAATCAGCAGCTACCGCTACACGGTGCTGGGCAAGGGCTTTGATCTACTGGAGGAGGCCTTCAAGTATGCCCAGAGAAGTCGCAGTGAGTTGCAGAAGGAAATCCTCCAGAGGGAAGGGGAGACGTCCGAAAACTTTGACAAGTATGTAGAGGTCGGCACAGGGCTCCTCCTCTACCACGATTACGCCAGGATGGTAGGATATACGGTCAGAGAGGCCAAGGCAATGGCCCAGGTGAACGAAGCAGGGGCTGTCTCGATTCCTGGTATCTGGGGGGAAGATAGGGTCATCAGGATGATCCCCGTGGACGCGGACAGCTTTAAGGACTCTACACCCCATAACTCTACAGGTTCAAGGCCATGTATAATGAGGTGGAGAGAAGGAGCTGGGAATTCTTGGCCAAGGAAACCAGTCAGCTAGACTTTGCAGGGCACTGGTACCCTTGTACTCTTAAAAGGACAGACGCTGCCTTCTTCCAAAAGCCCACTGATTGGCGGTGGATGACCATCAACATGAGGGACCAGCAGAACGGCAGGGCGACGGATGAGGATTTTTTGACAGACCTAAAGGGGAACATAGTATTGCCCCCTCACATTGCGGCTTGGGACCCAAGATTGGATGGATTCAGAGACTGCATGAGCCAAGAGATGCAGGGGGATAGAAGCAGGGCCCGAGAGTCATTCTCAAGAGGGAAGCACGCTTATGCCAAATGGGCAAGTAAGCAGGGGGAAAAGGACCTCTATGCGGTCCGAACTCAGCAGCCCCCACCAGCACCCAAAAGGGGGAGGTCAGTAGGATATTCTTTTTCTTGGGAAGAGCTGGAGCAGCTGACAGAAGAGACCCCAGAAGTCTCAGAGGAACCCGGGGACGGAGAGGAGGAGAAGGAGTCAGAGGAAGACGAGGAGGAAGGCGAGGAGGAGGACACTAGCCCCGCCGTGATCCTGACGCCTGCCACATCCCCTATAAGGGAGAAGACGGGGTTGGCCATGCAGCAACTCGCTGAAGAGGAGGATATCACTTGGCTGGGGACTGCCAGAGGACACACCCCATCTCCAGGCAAGTAGACCCAGTCAGACAGGGCAGACAGGAGGGCTGCTCGGGAGATGGCCAGAGGCCTGCCAGCATCTCCCTCGTAGAGAGGGCATGTACTTTTAACTCATGTCATGCAACATCCTTCTGGGATGCCGGTATACGTACTTGTCAGTTTGAGGGCTGCCCACGAGAAGGCTGCCTCCCTTTAGTTTCAGACTGTGCAGGGTGAAACAGCCCAGTTACTGCGTTCTCCGCCGGGTCCTTACACGGAACCTCCCTCTCTGACAGGCTTCAGAAGACCCCAAGACAGGAGAAGGTCTGGCTCCCCTGAGTATAGGGCCTCAGGGACATCTCCCTCCTAATGGCAGTAGGCTGGGGACGGAAGGGACAGCACGCTGTTATTAGTGTTAGTGTTGTCAAGGCGACAACATGATAAGTTGGAGGGATTGTAATGAATCAGTATATTGGCTGACATAATATTCATTTAAATAATATAGTTAAATAAGTTCAGCCTGCTGAACTGTAGTTAATGATCAGTCTGCTGGACGTTATATTTAAATATCAGTTTAATGACTCAGCCGGAAGCAGCAGGCTGATGTCACCTTAAGTCAGCTTGCTGACACATTCTTTGACAGCCAGCTGACTTCCGTACAAGGTAGCAGCGAACTGCCTTGATGTGCATCTAAGTGTGGTATGCTAGATGAATGGCCAGATGACATCCCTATGATGGATGGCGATTCGGGATGATGGGAGATGGCGGTGGATTTGGTTAACCGAGGTCCTACCAGCGTGGTTAACCCCTGAGTAGGCGGTGCCATCGCACTGGCCGTTGAACAGTAAACTCGTTCCATGTACATATGCTAGGCATTGCTCTCGAGTTCGGCATTCAGAAACGAGGCCAACTCTCTTGTACAGCTGACTGAGAGAGAACTGAATCCAAAGCGTGAAGCCATTGATACGCACTGTCTTCTAACCTTGCTTATGTATGAGTTTACTGATTGCATTATTGATGCTACTTTACTCGCATTTGATTTACGAGTATTGTTCACTGCTAGTGTGTTGTCCTTTGCCGTTTAATCAGTTAACGGAAAATCCATAAAGATTACTTGCTGATATAAAGATCTTTATTATTTTTTAATCGCCTATTTGGTAAGTCAATTCATTTCAGGAGGAGATTGGTAAAACCACTGCCAGTGGGTGTGAGATCACACTAACTACTGATAACCCAGTCAGACTTGGGCCGCATAAGCTCAGTCAGACAAAATGGGACTGTGTGGAGAAAACTTGCGAAGAGCTGCATAAGCTCCGCATGATTGAAAAAACTACCTCAGTGCATGGGGCTCCCACTGTAATAATCGCTAAAAAGGACGAGGCCGACAATTACACTGCCACTCGTATGTGTGGAGATTACAGGCGACTGAATCTCTACACGGAGCCAGACAACTATGTGATGCCTACGCCGGAGTGGATCTTTGCAATTGCCACCACCGGGAAGGTGTTCAGCATTATTGATCTGCGCCAAGGCTTCAACCAGATCCCTGTGAAAACAGAAGATCGAGGTAAGACCGCTTTCTGGGCTCAAAGGGAACTTTGGCAATGGACAGTAATGCCATTTGGGCTGAAAAATGCCCCAGCCATATTTCAGAGGACTTTGGATAAAGTGCTGGAGGGGCTGGATTTTGCTAAGCCATACATTGACAATGTGGTAGTATTCAGCAAGTCCTTAGAGGAGCACCTCGAGCACTTGGAACAAGTGTTCCAGCCCCTAGAGAAATTCCAGATGAAGCTGCATCCTGGGAAGTGCAGATTCATTGAGGCACACGGGCCTTACCTAGGACATGAGATTGGGAACAATGCTATGTCCCCTTAGGCTGTGAAGACTGAGGCTATTTACAAGATACCTGCACCTGCGAATGTGTCTAAGCTAAAAGCTCTGTTAGGGCTAAGCGGATACTATCATAAGTTTGTGAAGGATTATAGCAGAATTGCTAAACTCCTGACGGAACTCTTGAAAAAGGATGTGCCTTTTTGTGTGGACAGAAGCTCAGGAGAAAGCCATGAACGAGCTTAAGGAGCGGCTGGTAACATCCCCAGTCTTGCGAACGCCTGATTACTCCAAGTCGTTCAATCTGCACATTGACTGGAGTCGTGTGGGAATTGGCGCAGTGCTCACTCAAGCCGCAAGCCCTAGAGAGAAGTATGTCATTGCCTATGCCTCACGCTCTAACAATCGAGCGGAGAGCAACTACTTGTCTTACAAAGGAGAGCTGCTGGCAGTGGTTTGGGCTGTCACACACTTCAGAGAATATCTGTGGAAAAGACCCTTCACGCTGATCACGGATAACTCACCATTACTATGGCTGATGAAGAATGGAGACCTCACTGGTAAGTTGGCTCGCTGGGCTCTTAAGCTGCAAGAGTACCAAATGACGGTGGTGCACAGAGCAGGAGTGCTCAACAACGACGCCGATGGACTCAGCAGGAACCCAGACCCATCTTCAGACGACAGATCAGGAGCTCGAGAGGACGAAGAACCGAGCAGCTTAGCAGAGTTGGTGGCCTGCCTAGCCGAAATGGCTGGAATGGTAGCATCAGGTGAAGCTGAGCCTCTACCCCTGTTCAGTCCAGAGATCTGGAAAGATCAAGCTACTATGCACTGGCTGAAGACGGGAACTCACTTGGAAGGGCAAGGACCACGTAAGCCATCGAGCTAAAAGGTTTTGCTGGAAACGCAACAACCTCTTCAAAATTGAAGAAATTGGTTAGGAGAAGTTAGTGCTAGAACCCATCAGGAGACGAGCTCTTGTGCAGGAAATGCACGAGAACACTGGACACTATGGTGTCAAGAAGACGTATAGTTTTTTGGAGCTGTCTTACTGGTGGAGGGGCATGAAGCAGCAGTGTGAAGATGTGATCAAGGCCTGCCAAAGCTGTGATCGCGTCAAGGCTGGTTTTACACAGCAACCTTTGCCAATCATGGGCCTAGGCTACCGCTGGAGCTGCGATCTCGCAGGTTAGCTACCGCTGTCTAAGCGAGGTAACAAGTATATCATGGCCATGATTGAGCATTTCTCTAAGTGGATAGAGGTTGTGCCTTTGACTGCTAAGGAGAGTCTAGGGACCGCGGAAGCACTCCTCAATATTTTGATTGTGCGTCATGGAGCTCCAGCAGAAGTGCTGACAGACCAAGGGTCTGAGTTCCAAGGGTCTTTTCAGAAACTCTTGAATAGATGCTTCATCGATCATCGCACTACGTCTAGAGATCAACCGCAAGCAGATGGTCTGGCAGAAAGGATGGTGCAAACCATCAAGTCTGCCTTGCGCAAGTTTTGCCTTGAGCATGACAAGCGTGACTGGGATTTGGCCCTGCCATGGCTGGTTATGGATTACAGATTTAGCAAGCAGGCTGCCTTGGCAAATTACTCGCCATATCAGATACTGTTTGGCAGAAGTCCAGTAGTGCCCAGCAGCATCAAGCAGGAGATTGAACAGGTGAAAGACCTGGACAGCCCTGATGAACTGCTAGAGGTGATGGTACGCCGTAAGGCGTTATTTGAGCGCATGATGCCAGCTTCGTTGGACAATCTGAAAATTGCACAGAAAAGAGATACGCAGCGTTACGCCAGGACGCGAGATGGGAGGTACCGCCTGCAGATAACGCAGATTCAAGAAGGAGACTTTGTCTACCGCAAGCGCCAGACCAAGACCACCATCGACACCAGTTCAGGTGCAGTGATCTTACGCATGAAACATGCGTTTGACAATGGTGTGTTAGAACTGGAAGGTTCTGATGGTAAAACCATGAGAGACCACGTGCAGAATTGCTCGCTATGCCATTTGCCGAATATTGATCCTACGGTTAGAGTTGTGCCCGAGGAATTGGTGCCAGCCACGCCTTGTGCCAGCTGCAAAGTGCTGGATGATCAGGAAGCAATGGTAACTTGCGATAAGTGTGGTGCCCGTTGGCACACTTTCTGCATTGGCGAGGAAGAGATTATGGCAGGACGATGGGAATGTCCTGACTGCCTTCCTAAAACCCCTAGCCGCAGGGCTGGAAAATAATAGCTTTCAGCAGAAAAGGCAGGGACGCCTCAGCTGAAAGGGAGGGGTGTAAGAGGAATTAAGGCAAGGCAAGTATTTTTAAAATTTTAAGCTAAGTCTTAGGATAAGCAGATGGTGAGAGCTGGGTGAAGGAGAACATTGCTCTGAGTGTTGGTCATGGTTGCATGGTGCAAGTTCAGGAGCCCGAGGATGGGTCAACCTTGGTAAGGCTTGTCACCGACACACGTGCGAAGGTCGATCAACCATGTTTGTCCACACGTGAGGAGGGCCACCGTCACATCGACCAGGTCGAAGGCACACGAGCTGAAAGGCTACGCACGAGCCAAGGGACCGACATTGTTAGGCACGACAGCTGTCGCGACTACTATCCGTTTGACGGTGCCGCACGCGCAGCGCAAGCTACGGCCACCCAGGTACGGAAAGTCAACGTTGACTCACCGACCACTTGACTGATTACGTCGCAGTCAGCGGTTATGTCGGCGTCAAGACCACTGGCAAGGGGTCAATGTCAATGTGCCCCACACCCAGGGATGGGTGAAATGAATCGACTTACCAAATAGGCGATTAACAATCAAAAAAGATCTTTATATCAGCAAGTAATCTTTATGGTATTTTCCGTTAACTGGTTTAACGGCAAAAGACAACACACTAGCAGTGAATAATACTCGTCAGTCAAATGAGAGTATACTAGCATCAATAATGCAAATCAGTAAACTTATACATAAGCAAGGTTGGAAGACAGTGCGTATCAATGGCTTCTCGCCTTGGATTCAGATCTCTCTCAGTCAGCTGTACAAGAGAGATGACCTCGTTTCCGAATGCCGAACTCGAGAGCAATGTCTAGCGTATGTACACGGAATGAGTTTACTGTTCAACGGTCAGTGCGATGGCACCGCCTACCCGGGAGTTAACCACGTTGGTAGGACCTCGGTTAACCAAATCCACCGCCATCTCCCATCATCCCGAATCGCCATCCATCATAGGGATGTCATCTGGCCATTCATCTAGCATACCACACTTAGATGCATATCGAGGCAGTTCGCTGCTACCGAGTACGGAAGTCAGCTCGCTGTCAAAGAATGTGTCAGCAAGCTAACTTAAGGTGACCTCAGCCTGCTGCTTCCGGCCAAGTCATTAAACTGATATTAAGTATAAAGTCCAGCAGACTGATTCTTAACTAGAGTTCAGCAGGCTGAACTTATTTAACTATATTATCTAGATGAATATTATATCAACCAGTATGCTGATTCATTACAATCCCTCCAACTTATCATGTTGTCGCTTCAACAACACTATCCCTAATAACAGCGTGCTGTCCCTCTTATACCCAGCCTGCTGCCCTTAGGAGGGAGATGTCCCTGAGGCCCTATGTGCTCAGGGGAGCCAGACCTCCTCCTGTCTTGGGGTCTTTTGAAGCCTGTCAGAGAAGGGGGTTCCGTGTAAGGACCCGGCGGAGAACGCAGTAACTGGGCTGTTTCCTCCTGCACAGTCTGAAACTGAAGGGAGGCAGCCTTCTCCTGTGCAGTCCTCAAACTGACAGGTACGTATACGGGCATCTCGAAAGGATGTTGCATGACATGAGCCAAGGGTACATGCCCTCTCTGCGAGGGAGATGCTGGCAGGCCTCTGGCTATCTCCCGAGCAGCCCTCCTCTCTGCCCTGTCCGACTCGGTCTCCTTGCCTGGAGATGGGCTCTGTCCTCTGGCAGTCCCCAGCCAAGTGATATCCTCCTCTTGAGCGAGTTGCGGCGGGGCCCACCCCGTCTTCTCCCTTACAGGGGATGTGGCAGGTGTCAGGATCACGGCGGGGCTAGTGTCCTCCTCCTCGCCTTCCTCCGCGTCTTCCTCCGACTCCGCCTCCTCGCCGTCCCCGGGTTCCTCTGAGACTTCTGGGGTCTCCTCTGTCCGCTGCTCCAGCTCTTCCCGAGAAAAAGAATATCCTACTGACCTTCCCCTTTTGGGTGCTGGTGGGGGCTGCTGAGTCCGGACCGCATAGAGGTCCTTTTCCCCCTGCTTACTTGCCCATTTGGCATAAGCGTGCTTCCCTTTGGAGAATGACTCTTGGGCCCTGCTTCTGTCCCCCTGCATCTCTTGGCTCATGCAGTCTCTGACTCCATCCAATCTTGGGTCCCAAGCCGCAATGTGAGGGGGCAATACTATGTTCCCGTTTAGGTCCGTCAGGAAATCCTCATCCGTCGCCCTGTCATTCTGCGGATCGCTCATGTTGATGGTCATCCACCGCCAATCAGTGGGCTTTTGGAGAAAGGCAACGTCTGTCTTTTTGAGAGTACAAGGGTACCAGTGCCCTGCAAAGTCTAGCTGACTGGTTTCTCTGGCCAAGAACTCCCAGCTCCTCCTCTCCACCTCATTGTACATGGCCTTGAACTTGTTGTGGGGTGTTGAGTCCTTGAAGCTGTCCGCGTCCATGGGGATCATCCTGATGACCCTATCTGCCCCCCAGATACCAGGAATTGAGACAGCTCCTGCTTCGTTCACCTGGGCCATTGCCTTGGCCTCTCCGATGGTATATCCTACCATCCTGGCGTAATCGTGGTAGAGGAGGAGCCCTGTGCCGACCTCTATATACTTGTCAAAGTTTTCGGATGTCTCCCCTTCCTTCTGGAGGATTTCCTTCTGCGACTCACTGCGACTTCTCTGGGCATACTTGAAGGCCTCCTCCAGTAGATCAAAGCCCTTGCCCAGCACCGTGTAGCGGTAGCTGCTGATTCTCCTCTGTTCTTCTTCTTCAGCCTGCTGCTTCCGCTTCTCCTCAGCTTGCCTCTCCTCCTCTGCTTTCTTCGCCTCCTCCGCAGCTTTTCTGTCCATTTCTTCCTGCCTCAGTCTAGCCTGTTCCTCCTCCTCCTTCTTCTGTGCCTCCCGCTGTTGTTGGAGTCGTTGTGATTCCCGAGCGGTGATGGAAGATGATTCGATGTCTCCACGGAATTGCAAGTATTCTGCATGTGCCTCTTCCGCCCTTCTCTTCCTCTTGAGTTCCGACTTTTGAGTCATCCTGCTCAATCATAAACACAATGCAGTTAGTGGAGTCATGATATTTTTCCGCTACTGAGTGCCCTTGATGAAGAGGGACGCGATTGGGAGAGTTCCTAGAGTGGAATACCTGGTGTGAGCGAATATAAGGAAAAATTGAGTTGGAGAGCAACTTAGTGTGAGCGCAGGTTGAGTGGGTAATATGGTGATCAGAGACTACCACTCCCTCCAACTTAAATTTAAAGGTGGGCTGCCTGTCACAACTGTCACTAACTGTCACATCTCCCTCCAACTTATATGGAGACAGGACCTCCTGTCACCTTCCCGTGTCAACGGAAATGACTATTAGGGAGGTGCCCTAGTCGCCCGAAGGTGGAACCGTTTCAACGCCCCTTTGGCATGGGTCAGCTGATCTTTAAATTCCCAAGTGTCTCCAGAGGCATCGTAACCCTTCCATCGGAAGAGGTACTTCATGACATATTTAGACGATCGACGGACCGAGCGGGCGTCTAAAATCTCATCGACCTCATATTCCTCAGGGTCGCCGTCCCGGACAGCGGGGACCGGTCCCGGTTGGACAGGTAACCGACCTGTGAACAGTGTATCACCTTTGATGTATGGTTCCAGGAAGGAGACATTAAAGACCGGGTGACCCTTGTAGTCAGCTGACATGTTCAGTTTGTAAGCATTTTGACCGACACGACGGACCACCGAATATGGACCGATGCAGACAGGGCCAAGCTTTTTCTTGACCACACCAGGGAGGTACAGGTGCTGAGAATGCAGTTTGACTAAACCTCCCTTGGAAAATGTCAGTTCCCGACGGTGTTGATTAGCGTATTTTTGTTGGGTTTCTTAGACCTTGTGCAAGTTTCGTTGGACTTTTGACAGGGTGTCAGCAAACTCCTGAGTTAACTGGAGGGAGACCGGGTTGTCAATCCCTTCAGGGTGAGTTAAAGACTCCCCTAGCACATCTAGAGGAGACTTAGGGACTCTACCCAGGCTGAGTTCAAAAGGAGTTTTGCCCGTTGACGCGTGCACCGCACTGTTGACCGCAAACTGAATTTGAGGCAACAGGTCATCCCAATTATCTTGTTTTTGGTTAATATATGCTCTCAGCACCTCCTGCAGAACTCGGTTAGTTCTTTCAGTCTGCCCATCAGTCTGAGGGTGGTTTGCTGTGCTGAGCAGCTGTTTGACTCCCATTAACCCCATTAAAGCTCTCCAGAACTTAGAGGTGAATTTTGAGTCTCTGTCTGAGATGATATTAGAAGGGAGCCCATGTTGGCATACTACATGGTTGTAGAACTGTCTCGCTGTTTCGAGTGCAGTCACTTTGACAGTTGTGGGGATAAAAATGACCATTTTTGTCAGTTTATCCACGACTACCAGTATTGAATCATGCCCATTGGCAGTTCTTGGTAGTGAGACCACCCAGTCCATGGATATAGTTTCCCAGCGTCCAGCTGGGATAAGCAGCGGTTGCAAGAGACCTCCGGGTGGTGTGTGCCGAGACTTATTTCTCTGACACTGGTCACAGGACTTGACATAT
>WELA01012911.1:713862-734146 GCA_009602735.1 Mesotaenium endlicherianum | reverse complement strand
CTCTTGTGGCATGCTCGAGCTCACGCGCTCGCGGGAAGCTCTGTGCAGCTCTGGCGGCAGCTGCTGACGAAGAGTGACTGCGAGAACAGGCATCTCATGGCTGGAGAAGGGTCTAAGCAACGATGGAGGCTGCACTCTGGCTTCCCCGACGGCAAGACNAGGCTGCACTCTGGCTTCCCCGACGGCAAGACGGAAGGGCTCTGGCTTCTCTGAGTGTAAGAAAAAGGGGCTGGAAGGTGGGAGGGCAGGAGGAGGGGGAGGGGGGGGACGCTTGTCTGTGGGGTGCACAAAGCAAGACGCTTGACAGGTGGAGGCCGATGGTAAGAAGGCTCAGCATCGCTTGGCGCACGCACGCGCGCGTGCAAGCGAGTGCCTCCTTTCCTGGCCGGGCTTCTTCCGGCTGCCTGTCGTGCCGCCACCTGCCTCCTCCTGATCATTATTCTGCTCTTTGGCTCTGCCAGGTCACTACGAGATCATGTTCCTGGTGCACGAGAAGCACTCCGAGGACGTGCCAGCTGTCATCCAGAAGTTCACAGGTCCTTCCCTCTTGCTTCCGCTCCCACTCCCCTCAAGCTCGTCTCACTCTCTTTAAGAGCGTGCTCTGCGACCCACTCAGGGAGCACATTGAGCTCCGCTGGCACCGGTGGCCCTTCCCCCCGCTCCCACTCTGGCCCTCTTTGGTCAACAGCAAACCCCTCGTGCTTCGTCTCACTTTCCGCCGGTTCTCTCATCTCGCTCTGCTGACGCTGCGCGATGCAAATGCTCGCACTCACCCTCTCTCCCCTCCCCCGGGTGCCCCTCTCTCTCCTAATCTTTGCCGGGCCAGGGCTTGTCCGCTCTGGCCGGCGTCCTCTGGCGAACGAATGAACTCAGACGACTTCACTGCAGGACATGTTTTGTATACTGGTGGGGCGCGTGTGCGTCTACTCTCGCACCACCGCGGGAGCTCACTTCAAAAGAGCGGCAGCATCAGAAGTGGAAGCAAACTCTGGGCCAGCCTGCCAGCTCGCCCGGCACACTCGGAGGGCCGCCTTACCAGCCCCCCGCCCTCACCCCGGCCCCAACCCCTTCACCTCCTCAACCCCTGAACCCCTGCACCCCCCCTCAAACGATCTCAGACACCCCTTGTGGGCCGGTGGCAATCCTGCCTCCCGAGACAAACACATTCTGATTCCAATTCTGATTTTACGCAGAGAGCCCGTGAGGCCCCCCTGAGGCCTCTCTGCCGTCGTGGCTGCGAGGTCTCATTTTCCTGTCTCTGGCTTTTCTCTCGGCCACGCCTTCTCCGGGTCGTGCCACGCGTCGCGGCGGGCCTCCGGCGGCTTGGTCTTGCTCCTGCAATTATTGGCTTTGGTTTGTCCTCTCTCTCCGGCTGTTTACCGACTACGAGGCGTAAGCGAGGGCCTTAGTTAGTCCCGGGCCTTTGGGCGAGGGCTTTTGGCGAGGGCCTTTAATTCTACTGCCAATCTTTACTCCGGTTGTGCCTTTTACAACCGTGTCCTTGTTCCCGGCAAGCTCGGCGACTCAGTTTTCCTAAACTCAGTTTTCCTTGCTCCTGATTTGCTCTCCGGCTGTGTCCATCCCGATTGTGTGCTGCGGCATGCCCCTGCAGACTTTGTGGAGGAGGCGAGGGGCAAGGTGTGGCGCCTGAGCAACTGGGGGCTGCGCCCGCTCGCGTACCGCATCCAGAAGGCGTCGAGCGCCGTGTACGTGCTCATGAACGTGGAGCTCCCCGCCGACAGGGTGGACGAGTTCAAGCTGGTGGTGCAGCGCGACGAGCGCGTCATCCGCGAGCTCGTCAAGCGCATGAAGGACGCCGACAGCTCCGACTACCCCGCGCCGCCGCTCTGGCGGGACGTGCCGGACTATGTGAGCGACGACGACGACGAGGAGGAGGAGGACGACGAGGAGGAGGGGGAGGGCGAGGAGGAGGAGGAGGAGGAGTACGAGCCCGCGCGAGCTAGCCCTAGTCCGAGGAGAAATTGATGTTTGAGGATAGTGTACGGCACGCAAAAGAAGTTTGGTACGCCGCGGAAATGGCCATCGCTTGAGCGGCTTTGGAAGAGTTTTTTGTTACATCTGGTATCATACTCGGCCGATGCGGTACTCGGCCGATGCGGTGCTCCTTTTGGCTAAGTGTTCTAGTCTGACGGCTGTGCTGTGCATTTTCTCGCCTCTGCATAGCACAGGGGTGAATATTGCTTGCATTGTTCCTTGCTTCTTATCTTTGCATGCATGGAAGAGGTGAGTGATGTCACATACTTGAGGAGAGAGGCAGAAATGCAAGTGTGCGCATAAGAAGCCACTTGCGGGCACATCAAAGTAGCACTTTTTTCTGTCAGTAATTGCATGACCCTTTTGTTTGGTCCTTGGGTTGTGCAAGTTTATTTAATGTCTACATTGGTAAAGGAGAGACAGGTAGCTTGAGCAAAAGTCAGAAATTGAAGGAACTGGTGTTAGCCTACTCTAGAAAAGAACCTTATCTTTGACAAACTCTGCCTAAGGTGGAACACGTTATGGCAACATCATGGATGATTTCTTTGATTGACAAAGCCTATTCGTTTCTTGATGAACACGTCGGTGAGCAGGCCATGGTCGTGATGATGGTCATATTCTTATGTAAATCAAAGTTGGACATGAACGTTTTAACAACTTGGAGACTCATGTACTCCTTTTTTTCAATCTTCATGGGTAAGATTGGTTGCGTGTTGATTATCGGCGTAATTATTTTTGGGTGTAGTAGGAAGGTTATAAGCGCCCATGGAGAAGGTTCTTCATGTGTACAATGGAGGAGGCTGATGTGTTAACTCGGTCCACATTTACTGCCGTGACTTACCAACACTGTCATAGCTCGAGCTTAGTATTCTACGTCTCATGTGCGGTCTTTAGATTTGACTCCCGACTTTTTCTCGTCTTAGTTGGTCAACTTCTACGCTTACAATGTCAAATCGACCAGATTTTGCTGGACTTTGCGCTTCAGTCTCAACTGTTGATTTTGGACCCACATAGAGTTGAACTGCAAGTTTTGGTCTCCTGACAAAAAAAAATTGTCAACAACTATTTTAAATGGTTTACAATGGTTCACAATCGTCGACGAGCAAAGTGCCTGTAGCGACAAACTTCATGTCTCGGACTCCCCGAGCTCCTCCCGACTCCCGACTTTCGAGTCCGAACTTCCTCGACCAGCTTTTACCGTGTTCCAGAACATACTTTCCCCACGCACGGTATCAATAATCACACTGTATACGCCGTGGCTTTTGAAATCTACCAAGCCCAAATGACGCCACTTGGCGACATCAAGTGCAACTCAATTTTTCCTGAAATGCTCCTGGAAGTCCTGTGTACCACTGTTACAAATCTTTCGAATTTCTACGAAAAGGCTGAGCGTGGCGGAGAGGAGATTCGCAGCTGGTTTGAATAAACCGGTTTATATAGTGCCTTGCTTCAGATTGCGATTGGTTCCAAATTGGCTCCTATCGACACGGTTACACAAGGAAAACCAGCAAAGGCAGCCCTTTCCACATGCATCCGTGCGGCGCGTTCTCGAAGTTCCGCGCAGGAAACTACAGGAGGACAAACTGCAGGTGCGAGCAGGAGATGTCATCACCGGTTTACTCCTGGTTTTGAATATTGCCGCAGACCACCGCGATCAGCAGTTGCTCTGTCGACATGGGAACATCTGGGACACATGGTAGCATTCCGCGTTATGAGCAACTTTTAGGATACTGTGAAACTTGATCAAACTTGCAGCAACCGCCTTCGACAACCTCACGACACCAGCCCAGACTGCTCCCAGACCACCGCAGACAACCAAGCCCATCCGACCTGGTTCGGCAGGAGCGCCTATTCCAGCCGATCGATTACTCTTATTGGTTCGTACATAGACCGTATACCGACAAATTTCGTCGTGGTGAGTTGACTTGTAGCAACTTGCTGCATCTGGCTTTACTGCAGGACGGCAACCATCTGCAAGCAACGGCCCGAGTCTAAAGCCTTCTGTCTGCCTCAGTCTGATCTGTCAGCTCATTAATCTATCGTGTGTCTCCATATTGCTCTAAGGTCCTCAAAACGGAGCTTGCCTGAACTCGAACTCACATTTCCAACACAAAAGTACAGCTACTCAGCAGGAACTTCAAAGAACATCTTAGTAGTGAAGAGGCACATTGCAGTCAGAGCAAGACAAGCGCAGTGACTGGGACGTGGCCTGCAAAAAAAGATGGTGAGCTTTTCTTTCGAGTGTTTCTTCCACTCTCCCGTTCGTGGACGACTTGTTCATCCACTTCCCATTCTAATTCCTCAATTGACTGGTCCTAACAAAACATGTGGTCCTTGTCCGCTCGGTTTGAGTGGGCTGCCAAATAACCTCTGCCTAGACCTTGATAAGTACATTGTCCCAGTGCAGCTATAGCTGGCCGTACACGCTAAATTGGGAACAAGGGGGAGTTGTTTCAGCGGATGACGAAGATCAGCTTAATAGTGATTTTCCAACAATTGCATCTATAGTACGTGATTATAGCTTCAGGCCCGCCAATCAGCAGCATAATGGCTCCAACCGTTTGCCTCTTGTTTAAATCTCCTAGACTGGGAGTGGACGTGGCAAGAGCAAGTGAGGGGCAGCACGAGTTGGCTCATTTTGAGAGCAGCACAACTGCATGCATCGAGGCCGCTCGATCTGGCTTGAAGCCTCCCAGTGTAGTGCGTATGAAAGGGCAGGAGTCTGCATCATCACATGCATGCATATGATGCTGATCTTTTTCTCTAGCTGCATTGCTGCTCTGCTGGTATAGCAGCTCGACCTCCGGCCGCACAGCTGGCACTGATCAGCCGCACTGACACAGTCTGCTCTGTTCTTGCGTGTGAGAACAGGCCCCTCGATCTCGATCTCCGCTTTCCAATGAGCTCCCGTGGTGGGGCGACCAGCAGGAGGCAGCACCCAGAGCCGCCAGATCAGCGCGCCCAGGCGGCGGCGGCGGCGAGCGGACTGCTTCCCCCGCCTGGACGCCCAGGGGTGAGGAGGAGGACCAGCCAGCCATCAACAAGACGCCAACCTACAATGGGGGGGCAGCCAAGCGCTCGCAGCACCGGCACAGCTCGTCCGTCGACTTCTCTGATCTGCTGGCCCGCCTGGAGGAGGCCAACGTCAACCCCCACTCGCTCTCCTACGCCACGGTCCGCGGGCGACCCCGGCCGCCCTCCGCAGCCGCAAGCGCCTGGGCGGCAGACGGGGCCAGCCGGTACGACAGCCGGGACGACAGCTACAGCCACAGGAACCCCCCCCTGGTCGTGCCTCCTCGCAAGTACGGGGCCGGCATGACAGGCGCAGGTGCAGAGGCCACCTCCCCCGAGAACAAATTCTCATTTGTGAAGACCCGCTCGGGCCCCCTGGAGTCCCCCGTGCTGTTTCCGCCACCCACCCCCACGGGCGCCAGCGCCACCCCCACCGGCGAGAGCCCCGTGTCGCGCTTCCGCCAGACGCACTCACGCCGCTCGCGCCCATCGAGCGCCTTCAACAGTCCCGGCGGCAGCCCCGGCCCCCTCTCCCATAACCCCGCCTTCGCCTCCGAGCGCAGCGGCACTCCCCCCGGCAGCAGCAGCCGTACCAGCGGCAGCGGGAGCGGCAGTGGCAGGTGCCCCTCTGCGGAGGAGCTCAGGCCCCCCCCAGGCTCCGCCGCCAGGAGCCCGCACTCGCGCTCTTCGTCGCCTCAGCTGCCGCAGGACCATCTGCCTCAGCAAGCCCAGCGGCCCCAGCTGCAGCAGCCCAAGGACGGAGAGACTGGCGCGAGCGCCAAAGAGTGGGCAGCCACGTCCCCTCCCCCTCCTGAGCAGCGCCAGCAGCAGCAGCAGCAGCAGCAGGACAGGTTCTCACTGGACCTGCCGCAGCTGCCGCACATAGTGGTGGCCGTGGCGCGTCGGCAGGAGCAGCTCGATGGGGAGTCGGCCGCGGCGGCCGCATGGCCCTCCCAGCCCAAGTCCCCCGGAGAGGCCAAGTGGGCGCCCTCTCGCCGGAAGCTCCCCAGGGACTTCAATGCCTCTCCCCCCCCCAGCCGTGCTTGCGGCGAGGAGGGCAAGGGCGAAACCTCGCCCGCAGCCCCGACAGCAACGGAGGAGCTGCTGCTGGAGGGGGCGGCGAGGTCGGACGGCAGCGGCAGCGGCAGCGGCAGCGGCACCTGGAAGCAGCGCAACCGCCGCTCGCCGGTGGGCCTGCCGGAGTTCGGCGTCTGGGACAGCCCCAAGGCGGCGGGGGCGGCGGCTGCAGACAACTCAGACGCCGATTACCACACGGGATTCACAGAGGCCTTCGAGAAGGCGGCCGCCGAGGCCATGCTGAACCAGGCGGGCAGCGCAGGCGGCGGCGCGGGCGGCGATGACGAGGGCGACGAGCTCCCTGCCGGTCCCCTCTCGCTGAAGGAGGCCCTCCTGCTGGCCAGCCCCACCAAGCGCAGCACGGAGGGGGGTAGCGTGTTCGCAAAGGCAGCGCTCGCAGCATCGTTGTCGGCGGCGGAGAGTGAGGGGGCAACGAGCGGCGGCCAAGTGGCGCACTCGTCGCAATCTGACAGCATGGCGGCGTGCGAGTCGCTTATAGCGGCGTCGGCGCCATCGCTGCTGTTGTCCTCGTCCTCCTCCGCCTCCTCTTCCGACGAGTGCTACTCCTCGAGCAGCGGCGCTCTGCCCGGCCACGTGTCGCCTTCCGGCAGCATCAGCAAGCCCAAGGAGAAGAAGGGCCGGCACGTGCGCCGCGCCAGCGGGTCGTTCTCGACGGGCGGCAGCAAGAGCAGCAGCCGCAATGCCCGGCACGGCGACAAGGCGGCGGCGGCGGCGGCGCAAGTGGCGAGCCAGAAGGAGATCAACGACGCCATCGACTGCGCTCTCCAGCAAGAGCTCGCCAAGAGGCCCACCGGCATAGACTCCTCGCTCTCCTCCTCCTCCGCCGCCTCCTCCCCCTCTTCCGCTGCCGCCTCTGCCGTCGTCGCTGTTTCCCCCGCGCCCCGGCCAGGCGTCGGTGCGGCAGCAGCCCGCGCAGCCGCCGCGGCGGCGGCAAGGGCCAGCCCTGCGGCAAGAGCGTGCGCAGGTGTGGGTGGCAGGCCCGTTCTGGGACAGTTGTCACCCCAGAACCAGAAGGAGGGCGGCGCCCTGGCCAACATCCCGGCCTTTGGCGCGTGGAACGACTTTCCCCCGCCGGAGGAGGAGGAGGAGGAGGCGCTGAGCTTCTCGCAGCGCTTCCAGAGGGCGCGTGCCGCCAAGACAGGTGTGGTTGTGCCGGAGGATGGGGGCAGCGCCGCCGCCGACTTCAGCGGGCCCTTCCCCTCCAGGGCGGCCATGGCCGCCGACCTGCTGGCCGGCAACCACGTGGGCATCGGCAAGTTCAAGCAGCAGCCTGCTGTCAAGGTGAGCACCCTCTAAGAAGCCTTTGTTTTAACGACACCGTCAGATATCAGAATGAGAGGACTTCTTCAGATAATTCATTTCGATGACCCCGAGATTGCCTTACTCCTTCACGCTGCTGTTATGTGCCTGCCCGCTGCTGCTGCTGCTGCTATTGCTGCTGTAGCTGTAGCTGTTGCTGCATGCTTGGGAGCCACAATAGACTATTGGTAAGCCAAGTCTACGGAGTTTCCCGCTTCTGACATGCGTATATCTCTCCTCTGTTGCTGCCCGCAGAAACCCGCGCCCCGCAAGAAAGGAGGCTGCTTCTGCGTCGGTGTGGGATCTGTTCGCGAGTAGGCCGGCATGCCTTCTTCTGGCTCTCATGACCAGAGCATCTGCCACGTGGCACGCCCCTCGTCCGCCCTCATGGCCAGAGTATCTGCCACAAGCCGCCACCTCTTCTGCCACGTGTACATCAGTCTACATGAAGCTGACGCGCTCTTCTCCCAGGTCAAGTCACGCATGAAGCTCCACACCAGCTCATGCATGCCGGCAGGCAGCGTGCACCCTTGTGGGGACCACACACTGCCCTAACTGACTGTGGCTCCTCATGGCACCTCCTGCTTCTATTCTGAGCCCCAATGGAAGCCATATGAGCCTGCCACATCAGCATGCCGGCGCTAACAGTTTGCTAGAGTCAGCTAGAGTCCGCTTTCGTCTCCTTACAACAATTGTTCGGCAGGAGATGGAGTTGGGAAAGGCCTTGTCGATCAGGTAGGTGTTTTATATGCATTCAAATTCGCCCATATTACCGTAGCTGTGAAGCATGTAGGGCAGCTTTGCTACCGCACTAGCGCTGCATAGCCTAGCTCAAAATGCATCCCATCCCAGTTCATCTGTATATTTTACAAAATACATATATATAGGTTAACAGTTGTACAAGGCTGTTACGGGGGCAGGGGTTATTTAATCAGCTACCTAGTCCAGGCTTGCGCCCAGGAACATATCTGCAGCCACTTTCTGGCAATTCTCGGAAGTGGCTTCCGATATTCTGGTGGAGCTGATTGAACAACCCGACACTGTGGGAGGCTCGAGGGGGGAGGTCTTCAAAGTGCTCCTTCAGCTGCTATAAGCACCAGATTTGTTTGCAAGAAAGTATCCTCACTTGATTACCGGCCACAAGAGGCTGTGTGTGTCCGTACAGGATACATGTATCTATACTACGAAATGTAGTACCGTGTACTATACATACCTTATTCATTCATTTTATATATTATTATCCTATATTTTCAGTACTTTTGGCCATGCAGTGTGACTTCATTGGCACCCACATGCATTGGCACCCTCATGCATGGTGGTACGACTATCAAATTTCCCTGCTTAGAGTGTATGAGCACAATGACTCGTGGACATCTGTGACACCTGCATGACACACAACAAAAGTCCTCTGGTGTCTATCAAAAGCAGTACTGTATTGTCTTCATTAAGGGACGCCTATTTGATTCCTACCACATGTAGATTTTTATGACATGTGATATTACTTCGATCAGGCTATAAGTTTTAACGGCAAGAGGAATGTTCATATGTGGCCTCGCATACCAGCCGACGAGAGACGAAAGTGCTCTACTGAATAAGAACGGCTACTGACAGTGTTAAGGCAAGCAATTGTTGAATAAGTATTTTTCTATCCACATGAGTTTATACGAAACTCAAAAGAGATGGGAATCAGTGGTCACAAGTAAAATAATCTGCTCATAGAATAAAACGCTACTCAATCACATGCAAGTTTCTATGCAGGGAGCAATCAAGGAGTCCTTTGATGCAATGTCTATGACAAGAAGGTAGCTGGTGACGCTTCCACAGTCAACCATATATGCATGCCCGTGCTGCTTGCAAAAGAATAAGACGAGTATATGGCTGGAATATATACTTCATATTATACAGCAATAAACATTGTAATCTGCTAACCACTTTCCTTTGCCTTAAGTTTGAACTAGTTTTCAAGTATTCCAAGTGGATTGATGCAACCATGTAGCTATGATGTTTTCCACGTGTGCACACAAGCAAAGGGAAATATGGGCAAGGACATTGAGGAGTGGGAGACGAGTTATGACGCATGCTAGGGAAACAAGACATTAAATTAGAAAAAATACGAGGTACCTTGCAACCCCTACCTATTCCACACTATTTAAGAGAGTAGATTACTATGGACTTCATCACGTCCTTGCCAATAAATAATTATGGGTACGATGCATAATGGCTTGTGCTTGGTAGACACAACAAAATGGCTCATTTCATTCTCATGAAGGAGATTTTTACGGCAGCAGATGTAACACGCCTCTGCTTTTGATCACAGCGACACGCTTTATGAGTTGCCAAAGGTGATTGTTTTCATACCCGAATCCAAGATTCACTGGCAACACTTGGCTATCATTGTTTACAATGATGAGGACTAAGTTGAGTATGAGCGCTTCATATCACCTTCGGAAAGAGGGCAGAGTGAAAGACCATGATTTTCAGTCATCTCACATTTGTCATTGAAGTAATGATACGTGATGCACTACACACTTGAAATTTTACAAAAATGATATGTAAAGAAAGACTCAGGCTGCAGGCACTGCCAAGCTTAGGATCAAGACAGAAAGGAAGTCCACTTTCTCTTTTCTCTGGCAGCTACGTGCAGAATATAGCGAGCAGGCACACGCATTCAACATCGTGTGGAAATATAAAATTTGGACATGTGGCGTAGACCCCCCGAGCGAGAAAGCTACAGCCAGCCGCCGCCGCCGCCGCCGCCGCCGCCGCCGCCGCCGNGGGGGGGGGGGGGGGGGGGGGGGGGGGGGGGGGGGGGGGGGGGGGGGGGGGGGGGGGGGGGGGGGGGGGGGGGGGGGGGGGGGGGGGGGGGGGGGGGGGGGGGGGGGGGGGGGGGGGGGGGGGGGGGGGGGGGGGGGGGGGGGGGGGGGGGGGGGGGGGGGGGGGGGGGGGGGGGGGGGGGGGGGGGGGGGGGGGGGGGGGGGGGGGGGGGGGGGGGGGGGGGGGGGGGGGGGGGGGGGGGGGGGGGGGGGGGGGGGGGGGGGGGGGGGGGGGGGGGGGGGGGGGGGGGGGGGGGGGGGGGGGGGGGGGGGGGGGGGGGGGGGGGGGGGGGGGGGGGGGGGGGGGGGGGGGGGGGGGGGGGGGGGGGGGGGGGGGGGGGGGGGGGGGGGGGGGGGGGGGGGGGGGGGGGGGGGGGGGGGGGGGGGGGGGGGGGGGGGGGGGGGGGGGGGGGGGGGGGGGGGGGGGGGGGGGGGGGGGGGGGGGGGGGGGGGGGGGGGGGGGGGGGGGGGGGGGGGGGGGGGGGGGGGGGGGGGGGGGGGGGGGGGGGGGGGGGGGGGGGGGGGGGGGGGGGGGGGGGGGGGGGGGGGGGGGGGGGGGGGGGGGGGGGGGGGGGGGGGGGGGGGGGGGGGGGGGGGGGGGGGGGGGGGGGGGGGGGGGGGGGGGGGGGGGGGGGGGGGGGGGGGGGGGGGGGGGGGGGGGGGGGGGGGGGGGGGGGGGGGGGGGGGGGGGGGGGGGGGGGGGGGGGGGGGGGGGGGGGGGGGGGGGGGGGGGGGGGGGGGGGGGGGGGGGGGGGGGGGGGGGGGGGGGGGGGGGGGGGGGGGGGGGGGGGGGGGGGGGGGGGGGGGGGGGGGGGGGGGGGGGGGGGGGGGGGGGGGGGGGGGGGGGGGGGGGGGGGGGGGGGGGGGGGGGGGGGGGGGGGGGGGGGGGGGGGGGGGGGGGGGGGGGGGGGGGGGGGGGGGGGGGGGGGGGGGGGGGGGGGGGGGGGGGGGGGGGGGGGGGGGGGGGGGGGGGGGGGGGGGGGGGGGGGGGGGGGGGGGGGGGGGGGGGGGGGGGGGGGGGGGGGGGGGGGGGGGGGGGGGGGGGGGGGGGGGGGGGGGGGGGGGGGGGGGGGGGGGGGGGGGGGGGGGGGGGGGGGGGGGGGGGGGGGGGGGGGGGGGGGGGGGGGGGGGGGGGGGGGGGGGGGGGGGGGGGGGGGGGGGGGGGGGGGGGGGGGGGGGGGGGGGGGGGGGGGGGGGGGGGGGGGGGGGGGGGGGGGGGGGGGGGGGGGGGGGGGGGGGGGGGGGGGGGGGGGGGGGGGGGGGGGGGGGGGGGGGGGGGGGGGGGGGGGGGGGGGGGGGGGGGGGGGGGGGGGGGGGGGGGGGGGGGGGGGGGGGGGGGGGGGGGGGGGGGGGGGGGGGGGGGGGGGGGGGGGGGGGGGGGGGGGGGGGGGGGGGGGGGGGGGGGGGGGGGGGGGGGGGGGGGGGGGGGGGGGGGGGGGGGGGGGGGGGGGGGGGGGGGGGGGGGGGGGGGGGGGGGGGGGGGGGGGGGGGGGGGGGGGGGGGGGGGGGGGGGGGGGGGGGGGGGGGGGGGGGGGGGGGGGGGGGGGGGGGGGGGGGGGGGGGGGGGGGGGGGGGGGGGGGGGGGGGGGGGGGGGGGGGGGGGGGGGGGGGGGGGGGGGGGGGGGGGGGGGGGGGGGGGGGGGGGGGGGGGGGGGGGGGGGGGGGGGGGGGGGGGGGGGGGGGGGGGGGGGGGGGGGGGGGGGGGGGGGGGGGGGGGGGGGGGGGGGGGGGGGGGGGGGGGGGGGGGGGGGGGGGGGGGGGGGGGGGGGGGGGGGGGGGGGGGGGGGGGGGGGGGGGGGGGGGGGGGGGGGGGGGGGGGGGGGGGGGGGGGGGGGGGGGGGGGGGGGGGGGGGGGGGGGGGGGGGGGGGGGGGGGGGGGGGGGGGGGGGGGGGGGGGGGGGGGGGGGGGGGGGGGGGGGGGGGGGGGGGGGGGGGGGGGGGGGGGGGGGGGGGGGGGGGGGGGGGGGGGGGGGGGGGGGGGGGGGGGGGGGGGGGGGGGGGGGGGGGGGGGGGGGGGGGGGGGGGGGGGGGGGGGGGGGGGGGGGGGGGGGGGGGGGGGGGGGGGGGGGGGGGGGGGGGGGGGGGGGGGGGGGGGGGGGGGGGGGGGGGGGGGGGGGGGGGGGGGGGGGGGGGGGGGGGGGGGGGGGGGGGGGGGGGGGGGGGGGGGGGGGGGGGGGGGGGGGGGGGGGGGGGGGGGGGGGGGGGGGGGGGGGGGGGGGGGGGGGGGGGGGGGGGGGGGGGGGGGGGGGGGGGGGGGGGGGGGGGGGGGGGGGGGGGGGGGGGGGGGGGGGGGGGGGGGGGGGGGGGGGGGGGGGGGGGGGGGGGGGGGGGGGGGGGGGGGGGGGGGGGGGGGGGGGGGGGGGGGGGGGGGGGGGGGGGGGGGGGGGGGGGGGGGGGGGGGGGGGGGGGGGGGGGGGGGGGGGGGGGGGGGGGGGGGGGGGGGGGGGGGGGGGGGGGGGGGGGGGGGGGGGGGGGGGGGGGGGGGGGGGGGGGGGGGGGGGGGGGGGGGGGGGGGGGGGGGGGGGGGGGGGGGGGGGGGGGGGGGGGGGGGGGGGGGGGGGGGGGGGGGGGGGGGGGGGGGGGGGGGGGGGGGGGGGGGGGGGGGGGGGGGGGGGGGGGGGGGGGGGGGGGGGGGGGGGGGGGGGGGGGGGGGGGGGGGGGGGGGGGGGGGGGGGGGGGGGGGGGGGGGGGGGGGGGGGGGGGGGGGGGGGGGGGGGGGGGGGGGGGGGGGGGGGGGGGGGGGGGGGGGGGGGGGGGGGGGGGGGGGGGGGGGGGGGGGGGGGGGGGGGGGGGGGGGGGGGGGGGGGGGGGGGGGGGGGGGGGGGGGGGGGGGGGGGGGGGGGGGGGGGGGGGGGGGGGGGGGGGGGGGGGGGGGGGGGGGGGGGGGGGGGGGGGGGGGGGGGGGGGGGGGGGGGGGGGGGGGGGGGGGGGGGGGGGGGGGGGGGGGGGGGGGGGGGGGGGGGGGGGGGGGGGGGGGGGGGGGGGGGGGGGGGGGGGGGGGGGGGGGGGGGGGGGGGGGGGGGGGGGGGGGGGGGGGGGGGGGGGGGGGGGGGGGGGGGGGGGGGGGGGGGGGGGGGGGGGGGGGGGGGGGGGGGGGGGGGGGGGGGGGGGGGGGGGGGGGGGGGGGGGGGGGGGGGGGGGGGGGGGGGGGGGGGGGGGGGGGGGGGGGGGGGGGGGGGGGGGGGGGGGGGGGGGGGGGGGGGGGGGGGGGGGGGGGGGGGGGGGGGGGGGGGGGGGGGGGGGGGGGGGGGGGGGGGGGGGGGGGGGGGGGGGGGGGGGGGGGGGGGGGGGGGGGGGGGGGGGGGGGGGGGGGGGGGGGGGGGGGGGGGGGGGGGGGGGGGGGGGGGGGGGGGGGGGGGGGGGGGGGGGGGGGGGGGGGGGGGGGGGGGGGGGGGGGGGGGGGGGGGGGGGGGGGGGGGGGGGGGGGGGGGGGGGGGGGGGGGGGGGGGGGGGGGGGGGGGGGGGGGGGGGGGGGGGGGGGGGGGGGGGGGGGGGGGGGGGGGGGGGGGGGGGGGGGGGGGGGGGGGGGGGGGGGGGGGGGGGGGGGGGGGGGGGGGGGGGGGGGGGGGGGGGGGGGGGGGGGGGGGGGGGGGGGGGGGGGGGGGGGGGGGGGGGGGGGGGGGGGGGGGGGGGGGGGGGGGGGGGGGGGGGGGGGGGGGGGGGGGGGGGGGGGGGGGGGGGGGGGGGGGGGGGGGGGGGGGGGGGGGGGGGGGGGGGGGGGGGGGGGGGGGGGGGGGGGGGGGGGGGGGGGGGGGGGGGGGGGGGGGGGGGGGGGGGGGGGGGGGGGGGGGGGGGGGGGGGGGGGGGGGGGGGGGGGGGGGGGGGGGGGGGGGGGGGGGGGGGGGGGGGGGGGGGGGGGGGGGGGGGGGGGGGGGGGGGGGGGGGGGGGGGGGGGGGGGGGGGGGGGGGGGGGGGGGGGGGGGGGGGGGGGGGGGGGGGGGGGGGGGGGGGGGGGGGGGGGGGGGGGGGGGGGGGGGGGGGGGGGGGGGGGGGGGGGGGGGGGGGGGGGGGGGGGGGGGGGGGGGGGGGGGGGGGGGGGGGGGGGGGGGGGGGGGGGGGGGGGGGGGGGGGGGGGGGGGGGGGGGGGGGGGGGGGGGGGGGGGGGGGGGGGGGGGGGGGGGGGGGGGGGGGGGGGGGGGGGGGGGGGGGGGGGGGGGGGGGGGGGGGGGGGGGGGGGGGGGGGGGGGGGGGGGGGGGGGGGGGGGGGGGGGGGGGGGGGGGGGGGGGGGGGGGGGGGGGGGGGGGGGGGGGGGGGGGGGGGGGGGGGGGGGGGGGGGGGGGGGGGGGGGGGGGGGGGGGGGGGGGGGGGGGGGGGGGGGGGGGGGGGGGGGGGGGGGGGGGGGGGGGGGGGGGGGGGGGGGGGGGGGGGGGGGGGGGGGGGGGGGGGGGGGGGGGGGGGGGGGGGGGGGGGGGGGGGGGGGGGGGGGGGGGGGGGGGGGGGGGGGGGGGGGGGGGGGGGGGGGGGGGGGGGGGGGGGGGGGGGGGGGGGGGGGGGGGGGGGGGGGGGGGGGGGGGGGGGGGGGGGGGGGGGGGGGGGGGGGGGGGGGGGGGGGGGGGGGGGGGGGGGGGGGGGGGGGGGGGGGGGGGGGGGGGGGGGGGGGGGGGGGGGGGGGGGGGGGGGGGGGGGGGGGGGGGGGGGGGGGGGGGGGGGGGGGGGGGGGGGGGGGGGGGGGGGGGGGGGGGGGGGGGGGGGGGGGGGGGGGGGGGGGGGGGGGGGGGGGGGGGGGGGGGGGGGGGGGGGGGGGGGGGGGGGGGGGGGGGGGGGGGGGGGGGGGGGGGGGGGGGGGGGGGGGGGGGGGGGGGGGGGGGGGGGGGGGGGGGGGGGGGGGGGGGGGGGGGGGGGGGGGGGGGGGGGGGGGGGGGGGGGGGGGGGGGGGGGGGGGGGGGGGGGGGGGGGGGGGGGGGGGGGGGGGGGGGGGGGGGGGGGGGGGGGGGGGGGGGGGGGGGGGGGGGGGGGGGGGGGGGGGGGGGGGGGGGGGGGGGGGGGGGGGGGGGGGGGGGGGGGGGGGGGGGGGGGGGGGGGGGGGGGGGGGGGGGGGGGGGGGGGGGGGGGGGGGGGGGGGGGGGGGGGGGGGGGGGGGGGGGGGGGGGGGGGGGGGGGGGGGGGGGGGGGGGGGGGGGGGGGGGGGGGGGGGGGGGGGGGGGGGGGGGGGGGGGGGGGGGGGGGGGGGGGGGGGGGGGGGGGGGGGGGGGGGGGGGGGGGGGGGGGGGGGGGGGGGGGGGGGGGGGGGGGGGGGGGGGGGGGGGGGGGGGGGGGGGGGGGGGGGGGGGGGGGGGGGGGGGGGGGGGGGGGGGGGGGGGGGGGGGGGGGGGGGGGGGGGGGGGGGGGGGGGGGGGGGGGGGGGGGGGGGGGGGGGGGGGGGGGGGGGGGGGGGGGGGGGGGGGGGGGGGGGGGGGGGGGGGGGGGGGGGGGGGGGGGGGGGGGGGGGGGGGGGGGGGGGGGGGGGGGGGGGGGGGGGGGGGGGGGGGGGGGGGGGGGGGGGGGGGGGGGGGGGGGGGGGGGGGGGGGGGGGGGGGGGGGGGGGGGGGGGGGGGGGGGGGGGGGGGGGGGGGGGGGGGGGGGGGGGGGGGGGGGGGGGGGGGGGGGGGGGGGGGGGGGGGGGGGGGGGGGGGGGGGGGGGGGGGGGGGGGGGGGGGGGGGGGGGGGGGGGGGGGGGGGGGGGGGGGGGGGGGGGGGGGGGGGGGGGGGGGGGGGGGGGGGGGGGGGGGGGGGGGGGGGGGGGGGGGGGGGGGGGGGGGGGGGGGGGGGGGGGGGGGGGGGGGGGGGGGGGGGGGGGGGGGGGGGGGGGGGGGGGGGGGGGGGGGGGGGGGGGGGGGGGGGGGGGGGGGGGGGGGGGGGGGGGGGGGGGGGGGGGGGGGGGGGGGGGGGGGGGGGGGGGGGGGGGGGGGGGGGGGGGGGGGGGGGGGGGGGGGGGGGGGGGGGGGGGGGGGGGGGGGGGGGGGGGGGGGGGGGGGGGGGGGGGGGGGGGGGGGGGGGGGGGGGGGGGGGGGGGGGGGGGGGGGGGGGGGGGGGGGGGGGGGGGGGGGGGGGGGGGGGGGGGGGGGGGGGGGGGGGGGGGGGGGGGGGGGGGGGGGGGGGGGGGGGGGGGGGGGGGGGGGGGGGGGGGGGGGGGGGGGGGGGGGGGGGGGGGGGGGGGGGGGGGGGGGGGGGGGGGGGGGGGGGGGGGGGGGGGGGGGGGGGGGGGGGGGGGGGGGGGGGGGGGGGGGGGGGGGGGGGGGGGGGGGGGGGGGGGGGGGGGGGGGGGGGGGGGGGGGGGGGGGGGGGGGGGGGGGGGGGGGGGGGGGGGGGGGGGGGGGGGGGGGGGGGGGGGGGGGGGGGGGGGGGGGGGGGGGGGGGGGGGGGGGGGGGGGGGGGGGGGGGGGGGGGGGGGGGGGGGGGGGGGGGGGGGGGGGGGGGGGGGGGGGGGGGGGGGGGGGGGGGGGGGGGGGGGGGGGGGGGGGGGGGGGGGGGGGGGGGGGGGGGGGGGGGGGGGGGGGGGGGGGGGGGGGGGGGGGGGGGGGGGGGGGGGGGGGGGGGGGGGGGGGGGGGGGGGGGGGGGGGGGGGGGGGGGGGGGGGGGGGGGGGGGGGGGGGGGGGGGGGGGGGGGGGGGGGGGGGGGGGGGGGGGGGGGGGGGGGGGGGGGGGGGGGGGGGGGGGGGGGGGGGGGGGGGGGGGGGGGGGGGGGGGGGGGGGGGGGGGGGGGGGGGGGGGGGGGGGGGGGGGGGGGGGGGGGGGGGGGGGGGGGGGGGGGGGGGGGGGGGGGGGGGGGGGGGGGGGGGGGGGGGGGGGGGGGGGGGGGGGGGGGGGGGGGGGGGGGGGGGGGGGGGGGGGGGGGGGGGGGGGGGGGGGGGGGGGGGGGGGGGGGGGGGGGGGGGGGGGGGGGGGGGGGGGGGGGGGGGGGGGGGGGGGGGGGGGGGGGGGGGGGGGGGGGGGGGGGGGGGGGGGGGGGGGGGGGGGGGGGGGGGGGGGGGGGGGGGGGGGGGGGGGGGGGGGGGGGGGGGGGGGGGGGGGGGGGGGGGGGGGGGGGGGGGGGGGGGGGGGGGGGGGGGGGGGGGGGGGGGGGGGGGGGGGGGGGGGGGGGGGGGGGGGGGGGGGGGGGGGGGGGGGGGGGGGGGGGGGGGGGGGGGGGGGGGGGGGGGGGGGGGGGGGGGGGGGGGGGGGGGGGGGGGGGGGGGGGGGGGGGGGGGGGGGGGGGGGGGGGGGGGGGGGGGGGGGGGGGGGGGGGGGGGGGGGGGGGGGGGGGGGGGGGGGGGGGGGGGGGGGGGGGGGGGGGGGGGGGGGGGGGGGGGGGGGGGGGGGGGGGGGGGGGGGGGGGGGGGGGGGGGGGGGGGGGGGGGGGGGGGGGGGGGGGGGGGGGGGGGGGGGGGGGGGGGGGGGGGGGGGGGGGGGGGGGGGGGGGGGGGGGGGGGGGGGGGGGGGGGGGGGGGGGGGGGGGGGGGGGGGGGGGGGGGGGGGGGGGGGGGGGGGGGGGGGGGGGGGGGGGGGGGGGGGGGGGGGGGGGGGGGGGGGGGGGGGGGGGGGGGGGGGGGGGGGGGGGGGGGGGGGGGGGGGGGGGGGGGGGGGGGGGGGGGGGGGGGGGGGGGGGGGGGGGGGGGGGGGGGGGGGGGGGGGGGGGGGGGGGGGGGGGGGGGGGGGGGGGGGGGGGGGGGGGGGGGGGGGGGGGGGGGGGGGGGGGGGGGGGGGGGGGGGGGGGGGGGGGGGGGGGGGGGGGGGGGGGGGGGGGGGGGATGTACAGATGTGGGTGTCAAACAGGCGCTGGACTGGCGGGCCAAGAGAATGGGCAGCTGGAAAGGTGGCAGCTGGAGGCGCCGGAGCAGTGAACTGGCGGGTCCTACAGATTGACATGGACAGGCGGGACTGGTGGATGGACGAATGGATGGCCAGCTGGACAGATGGCAGGCAGCCGCACACAGAGACAGTCCAGCTGGATGCGTACGACACAGTCCAGTCCAGCTAGTGGCATGGACTGGACCACTCCAATGGACAACTCTTACCCACCCACCGGCCTCAGGCCCTGAGCTTAGGGTTAACACAGTCCAGCTGGACGCACGCATGCACAGGCCTACCCGCCCACCCACGCGCGCACCCACACACGCACGCACGCACCTGCCGTAGGCCTGGATGAGCGCGCTGTAAGCGACGGCGTTGGGCGCGAGGCCGTCGGCGCGCATCTGCGCCATCACGCCCAGCACCTTGTCCACCATGCCCGCCTGCTTGTACACGTTCATCAGCTGGCTGTACGTCACCAGGTCCGGCTGCAGCCCCTCGTGCTGCACCATGCGGTTCAGCACCTCCACCGCGCGGTCCAGGCTGCCCGCCTGGCAGTAGCCCGTGGCCAGCGCCGTGTACGCCACCTTGTCGGGGCTCAGCCCCGCCTGCCGGATACGCTCAAACGCCTGCCAGCCGGCCACGCACGGGTGTGGGTGGGTCAGGGATGGTGCAGGGGGGGCGGGCTGGGTGGGTGGGCGAGGCAGGCAGAGGCAGAGGCAGAAAGCGTAGAGGCAGACTGGGGCATGTGTGGAGAAGCAACGCTTGTGGGAGTACAGCTAGGAGATACTGCTGGAGCAGCTCCCCCCAAATCGACGGCTCCACCCGGCAGGGCTGGGAGCGTCCCGGCACGTGCGCGTATGCACCCACGCACGCGCACACACACGCACACACACGTGCGCGAGCACACACGCACCTCTGCAAGCATTTGCAAGCAGGGGAGAGCACAAGGGGCCTGTCTGCCACAGGCGGAGCAAGCGAGCGAGCGGCCGGCCGAACTCAAGGGGCGGTGGAGGAGGAGGAGGAGAGGTGAAGTGCAAGAGAGGTACTGTGCTGGCATGCGGGTGCCTCCTGAGGACAAGGTAGGCGACTCAAGCAAGACAGAGCATCTGGCGAAAGCTCAGAGAGGAGCACCAATACTGCGCGGGCGGCAAGCCCTTGCAGCGGAAACATCGCAAGCTGGCTGCCCTGGCAAGGGGGCTTTACTTGACTGGAAGAGGGAGCCCCAGCATCGGGTATTCCCTCGCTACTTGCCCCCTGCCCCCCTGCCCCCTGCTCACCGCCCCCTTCCCCTCGCTAGCCTCCTGTATAGAGAACCCCTTGTACTTCTCAGAATGAGGTCGGATCTTGCGCTACCACACCAGTGCTTTCAATGCAGAATGACCTGAGGCGTTCAAAAACTGTCGTTGCTCTCTGAAGTGAAGCTATAAGCTTGCAATGTTGAGACGGCAATGCAATGACAATAATTTTCCAGCAACATGCGAAACTTTCTATGCTAAGAATCAGTAATTGCAGCCTGTCCACAGTATCGCGGCGCTACAAGTGGTCCCTAGAAAGAATTTGCTACACTCTTACACCTGAAGGACATCAACAACTTCAGCTAGCTACCGATTGCTAACACTTCATCGAAAGAAAAGGTTATCCACTCCACCCCCAGGAGAACACCTTTAACATAAGCGGTGACCACAGACGGGTATGGAGCGAGGGCAGAGAGACGACGGCAGAGCGGGACGGAGTAAGGGAGGGGAGGGGGGGGGGGGAGAGCGACACCTTGAGAGCGTCGGACATACGGCCGGCCTTGCCAAACATGTGGATGAGCGTGTTGTACGTCACTAGGCTGGGCGCGCACCCCGCCTCCTCCATCTCCTCCACCAGCTCCTCAGCCTGACACGGCACAGGCCAAGTGTGCACACCACACGCACGAGAGAGGGAGAGAGAGAGAGAGAAAGAGAGAGACAGAGGGGGGGGGGGGCGGGTGTGAAGGGGTCAGGTGAGGTAGGGTGGGGAAGACAGATTCATTGACGGCGGCTAAGACTAGCGCAACACAGCCCCCGGCCGACACGTGGCACGAGGCGCTGCCGTCAGGCCAAGGAGACGGCCGTGCCCCAACAGCGAACAATATCAACCATGTGAAAGCATACACTTCCCGCTCACATTCCCAGCAGAAAAATTTACTGAGGGGCAAGTTCCAGGCGGGTACAAAAGCCGGAGCCAGAGTCACAAGTGAAGCCGGAGCCAGCGCCGGAACTGGAGGCAGCGGGAGCAAGGCCGAGGCCAGCCGAGAGGAAGGGGGAGGGTTGTGGAGGTAGCCGGGGAGGGT
>WELA01012911.1:685163-709951 GCA_009602735.1 Mesotaenium endlicherianum | reverse complement strand
ATTCCCCCACCCCCCTCCCATCCTTGGCCCCGGCCCCGGCTCCGGCCCTGCTCTAAGTCGGCGTACTCCGCTCGGCTGAGAAGCTCGCTGGTGATGGTGGCGACCAGCTTCTCCACATACAGGGGGTTCCGATACACCCGGGTATATATCGACCTGCCGTCGCCTCTGGTGGACTCGCCACCTGTCGCATTCCCGCGCGTCCGGTGCTTCCCCGCCTCGTCCGGCGCAGGCTTCTGCGAAGCCTCGGGGTTTTTCTTCCGGGGTATCAATCGTACCCCCCGCCGATCCTCCCCTCCTCCTTCCCCCCCTTGCTCCTCTCCCCCCTTGCCCCTGCCGCCACCCCGTGAGCTGGTCCAAGAGGCAGCTTGCGGCGACTTCCACCTGGCACCTCTGGAGAAATCGCTGCCACTCTGACCCCTCCCAGGTTCCGCTGCTGCTGCTGCTGCTGCTGCTTCGCTCCCCTGCTCTGTTTCTCCCTGCTGGCGCTCCCCGCCTGAAGAGCCACCCCCACCTGGGGCATCTCCTTCTGCCACCCCTGCGCCTGCTGCTGCTGCTGCTGGTGGTGGTCGTGGTGGTGCTGGCCGTGGTGGTGCTGGCGGTGCTGCTGCCGCGTGACTAGAGCTCCTGCTGCTCCTCAACCCGTGCGAGCGATGCTGGGCCTGTGGGCTTGCTGCTGCTGCTGCCGACGAGGACGACGTGCTGGCGCGCTCGTCGTCCTCCTGGGGCCAGCTTCTTGGCCCCGTCCCTCCATCCTCTGCCTCTGCCTCTACCTCTGCCTCAGAAGCCGCTGTCGCTGCCGTTGCCTCTGCCGCTGCCTCTGCCCCTGCTTCTGCTGCGCCGTCCGATCTCAGCGGGCCTACTCTACGCATTGTTTCTGGGTTCTCTACAAGCAGGGGTGGGGTGCCCTTTGGGGCACCTTCTGCAGCAAGTATGGACCCCCTCTTGAAAGAGCTGTCACCTATTGCTTTCTCACTGAGCTTCTCTCCCCCCGCGTCGACAAGAGTGTTGTTACACTTCCTCGCCTGCCTGCATTGCATCTCCGAGCAGCCTCTACCCGGCCTCATGCATGGAAGATCTCTGCTTAATCTAGTGCTTTTGCTTAGAGCTTCATGAAATGAAAGAGAAGATGGGTTTGAATACGCCAATGGTCTTCGTTGGCGGCGATAGCTTTCAGACTTGGCGTACAATATTCTTCGTACCGGGCAATAGGCTTTCTTCCCCTTTTGAAGCTTATGGAATGAGCGACAGAGAAGCGGTTCCGACCTGACTTTTGACAAAACGGTGTCTGCAATTCCTCCCCCCATAATAAATTTATGTGGCATGCAAGCACTTTGCAAGTACGACGAGCCAAGATGAGCAGCCATCTTGGTCTGTCAGCTAGAAGAGAACGCTAAAGAAGCCTGCAGACAGGGCTGATCACTGTGCGGACGCTGCCCTTCAGACATTTATCAAAGGAACTGGCCCCACGTTCACACCATGGTCTGTCTTCGTCTCCTCGTAGATAAGGAGACATGGAAAAGTCCGTAAATTCGATATCATGTCGATGTAAGAAATGGACAACCTCCAAAGCGCAGCTGATGATAAGAGTACGCGATGAAATCCAACACCAACAACAATTGCAAATGATAGCTCGGCATCTTGGCTGGCACACCAGCAGTCAGCTGCCTACGTTCCATCTCAGTACGAACATCATACTGCTATGTACCGGGTCACCCTCGATTGCTCCAAAGGGTGCTGATCACCAATGTTGTAAGCAAGCTGCTTGAGCTCCTCGGGGAAAAAGTGTTGTTGTGTTCGACTTTTGGTGCATGCCAGTGCATGCTGCTTCTCCGCTCGAATCTCCGAAGAGTCTATCTGAGGCGATACATATCCACAGTCAATCCCATTGACACGAACCTAAAAAAAGCGCGACAAAGATAAAAGACCGCAAATTCGATAGTATAGACTACAGAGAGAAAACATTTGATGGCGAACATACACGCCCTGACCTGTTGCACGTGGCCTTGCACAACGAGCTGTTACGCTTTGACTTGCAGCCAGTCGACAATCGTACACACGTTCCAAAACGTACGCCTGGGTAAGGCAGGGCTAATATGCGCATAAAAGCAGTGGCCATTCGAACTTCGCTGGCTGGTTCGAATGACCACTGCTTCTTCAGCCAACCTCTTCGATTCGCTGTGACTCCGAGCCGCGAGGATCATTTCTTACTTTCGCAGTAACCTTATAAACTTGAGTGTTAGCTTAACAGAGCACTCCGCACCATAAGATCATACGAAGCAGTTGATATTCAGCTGACTCTTTCACACATCCACAATGCACGCCATTTTGGCTCCCGGAGTGTCAACAGCTGCAGCTGGGCTCAGCGCTGCTTGCTCCGCGAAAGTTTCACAGGCTCAGCCTCAGGTCTCTCGCATCCAGCATGCAGGCCTAAGGATGCTTCCTACACTCAAAGCTCAGTCGAGCGCAAAGGTACAGCCGAAGGCAACGATGAGAAGTTCTTCCATCGTCAGAGCAAGCGTTGCTGTGGCAGAACCTGAGGGATTCGAGGTACACGACTGATTCCTGTCCCATTGTGACTACTAGACATATGTTGTTCGCATAGAATTTCGAAAAAGGGGGGAAAAAATTTGAACTTGATCCGGTGGTAGCAATGGCAGCTCTAAGGTTGTAATTCGATTTGAAGGAGGAGATACATCATAATGCTCTCGATTATCTCCAGCGTCCTAACGTCATAAATTTCATCGATGAATTTTGCAGGTCACATCAGTACCTACAAAGCCCATTGATGGCCAAAAGACAGGAACAAGTGGGCTGCGGAAAAAGGTATCAAGCGAGTAGCACAACATGATCGCTTTTAAAGTTGCTCGTAAAGGAGTGTATATTGGTGCAACAAGTCTCAAATATCTTTTTTTGTTGAAGCAGGCTACTCAGGTTTGAGAAGCTGAATAATATGACACAATTGCGAGTGGGTGCTGGGCCAAGTTTTATATATGATGAAGAAATTTTGCAAAATTACCTTAGGCTCTTCAGAAGTGTAACCTTGTTAAGAGGCCTTTTGTGTTTTCAACAGGTGAAAGAGTTCATGTCAGAGAACTACTTGGCTAACTGGATCCAGGTACTGTTAATAATAGCCCATGTCTTAATTACTAAGTACTAGCTGTCCTGGGATGGCTGCAACTGTCATTTATTAAACTAGAAATTTTTCGTTTGACAGACAGCTTGCCAATGTCTGCTGTTGACAAAAATTGGTTGTGCTACTTGATTAATCTTCTACTTCACTTCCATCACTGGTTTCTCCTGTTTCTGTTTACGCTATGTCAAACCTCATGCATGCATGCTTTTGCTTAAGATATGAAGGGCTCAGCTTGCAGTTATTGTCTGTGCAAAGAATTAAACAGTCTTTCTATTTTAATATTCATGGAGCTCTTTGAGCTGCCTTCCTATTCCTCAGCTCCCTCCCTGGCTTCGTGAATGCGTTGCAGGCTTTGTTTGATGCTCTGCCAGCAGAGGAAGTGAAGGGAAGCTTGCTGGTGCTTGGTGGTGACGGCCGGTACTTCAACAAGGAGGCTTCTCAGGTCTGTGTTTCACTGAGAGCTTGAGGCATTAACCACTTGACTCTGTGTCTGGTGCAGTTTCATTCCCTGTCTGATATTTGTGCACCTCCAAGGATGGCATTCACAATTTAGGCAGTGGGCTGAAACATACAGCTCCACTGCTATCATTACTACTGTATGCAGGTGTACTAACTTGTCTTGTTGTTCTAATCGATTCTTGACTTTATTTCAGCTGAGATTCAAGAACAAGGAGTTGCTTGTATTTTGCCCGCGAGGCAGCTTTTGCAATTTTTTGTGGGCATCACTTGACATTGGACCGGTTTGGGAAAATTATTTAGCACCTGACAATCAGCTCGGTGGGGGTAATTCTTGTGGATGCAGACAATCATTAAAATTGCAGCAGGAAATGGTGTTGGCAAGATCCTTGTGGGCAGGTTGATCTTTTCTCCCTTTGTAATCCTTCAGCTGCAGGATGTAAAGCCAATGAGTGAGCCAATCGTATGCTATATTGCAGCTAGTTAGATAAAAAATGGTTCAGGTAACCATTGAATAGCTTCGTGCCCGCTCAGTGCATAATGGTTTCGAGGCTAGCATCACTCCAGTACAATAGTTTGAAAGGGCCTCTGCAGAGTTTCAGGCGACCATTTCCTGCACTGGCAGATTCAAACTTATATGCGTCTGAGTGAACATCTCCAGCTGGAGGTGTAATCATAGCATTCTCTTTACCAGCTCACGTCGTTTGAATCACTTATGGCTCCTCTGTCCACGCTACATAATACAGTCTCTCATAGTCAGCCCTTACTCTTATTTGCAGTTGTTCAGTACTTCGACTGTACCCTTACGTTGCAGCTGTTGAGTGCTGGAGTAAGAAATAAGAGACAGATAAGGAATGTATGGCACGCAGTACTGGTTACAGGGAGGGAGGTGGGCCTGCAGAACAATGAGGCATGTGAACTGGACCCTGGGGGGCATAAGAGGAGCCAAGGTCTAGTTCACATATACTCATCTCATGGAAGTTTTGCACTGCTTCTTGTAGGGACGGGGTCATGTCAACGCCTGCTGTCTCCGCTGTTATCCGTAAACAGCAGGTGAAAGCTACAGCCCCGCACATGAATTACACCTCTTCTTCTCTCCATTGCGTTCAGAGCTGTTTAGACGGCATGGCAAACAGCATAATTGTTGTCACACTCATGCTCACAAAGCTAGCAGGGCTGAGCAGCTGGTCTTGTAATAACTGCTGTGGGACATTAACGTGTGAATGCGTCAAAAGTGTTGTGCACAGCACCAAGAGTTCAGGGTATGTATGTCCTCACCTGGTGTCAGCCTGGTGTACATTCTGCAAAAGTGGAACCACTTCAGACTGTTCCCCTCGACAGTCGTGTATAGCCACTTAAAACAAATAGTTCGCCAGGTGTGGTAATCTGCATGGATATCCTTTGCCCTTAGTGACGAGGTTAAGATATACCTACACTAAGAGTGTTGGAGTTTGGGTGATGCATGCTAGCATAAGTTGCATATTGCCTAGCTTCAGCTAAACTTCTGTCAACTGAATGTGTGAAAATGCTCGTCTGCCAGGCCTATGGAGGATTCATCATGAGCGCCAGCCATAACCCTGGTGGCCCAAAGTACGACTGGGGCATCAAGGTGCACAGCTCGTCTTTGCTCCTCCACCTTTTCCATGGCGGTTTCATTGAGATTCTGTGGACCTGCTCTGTAGAGATTCACCTTTTCATGGGAACATATGTGAAAGCTTGCCTAACGCGATTTTGATGTCCAATGTTTTATGTGCTAGTGGAAAAATAATCACGTATAGGTGGTGATTTTACAACTTGCAGGGAGGGGACGTGTAAAATATTGTCATGGGATGAGGCATTTGCAGTCTCGTCGGGAACGCCCTGGCAACTTCTATTGCTATCAAGGGCTGGGAACTATGGCAGCCTAGTTGTAAACCACGACACAGGGCCCTTGCATCTTCTGTCTGTTTGAGCAAGCACACGCCTTAGATGCCGGCCACGGGAGCCTGCATGGCATAGCTGCCGATGAGATTGAGACAATACTGATCTCAAGGGCATCGATGAAGCACCCGTTGCATGTCATAATCTTGTGATTTGTTCTTGTGAGCAGTTCAACTACAGCAGTGGCCAGCCAGCCCCAGAGAATATCACCGACCAGATCTACGGCAACACGCAGAAGGTGAGCCTCTCCTCACAGCGCAGGCCAGAGGTCTGCCATGGCAGCCAAGACCTTAGCAACGAGCAGACTTGGTCTAATAATAAAACTCACAACTGCGAGAAGCTTGCTTGCACGTCATCAGGCCCAGCAGGTTATGGACCCCTCGTCTGAAGAGACTCTTCTGAGGCTTAGAGAAATGTGCATTGTGGCACCTCAGGACATCTCGTTAGCCTGTATACAAGCCAATGAGCTGACAAGGTTAGCCGTGCCAGATGCCTGCCTGCCAGCTGGCAACCGTGCTGCATACACCAGCACCCTAGTTACTGACCGTTGGATGTATCCCTGGCTGGACCTTGGCTGCCTGGTGCCGCAGATTTCGCAAATCAAGATGGGGAGCATTCCTGACATCGACCTTGCCAAGCTTGGCACCACTACGTTCGGATCCTTCTCTGTGGAGGTGGTCGACCCCGTGGCCGACTACTTGGAGCTCCTCAAGGTGCCTGCTCCACTTGCCTTTCCCTGATTATCGAGTTCATGTCTCTTGGCGCCACACCACCCCCCTCCTTACTTCCCTTTCTTATTCTTGCCTTGCCTTGCCTTACCTTCCCAGCATGCCTTCGTATGTCATCCCCTGCTGTGGCGTTGTTGGGATGAGCATAAAGTCTGCACTTATCCACGGCGTAAATTTCCACGTAGGCATCATTCTAAAACCAGGTGGTCGGTTCCACAAGCAAACTGAATGAGTCTTTCTGTTAAAAAGACATTATTTGTCAAGCGCCAATACATGTCACCTTTGCCGTGGCCGACTCTGACTTCACCCCCTTCCTCATTGCATCGTGAGAAGCACCAGCACAGTGCAGACCAGGCAGGTAATTCGGTGATCTGAATATTCAGTGACGACCAGCTTTGGTCGAATATGCATCTGAGAAAGGTTATCACAAGTTGGGTTACAGTTTGAGAGGTGGAAGCAGCAGCTAGCAATTTAGTTGCTGAAGGGGCTGACTGCGTGGTGCGCAGTTTGGGTGGAGGCAGCGGCGTTACGCAGTAAGTCTGACATGCAGGTGAATGTATATGCCTGGGGTGGGTTTTCGCACGTGTGCAGGAAGTGTTTGATTTTGAGCTTCTGCGCAACCTCCTGTCGAGACCCGACTTCAAGTACAGCCTTTGACCCCCTCTATCTCCCTCCCTCTCTATCTCTATCTTCGTCTTTCTCTCTCTCTGTTTATTTGCCCCCTCTTTCCATCCCTCTCCCCCCCTTTCTCTCACTCTCTCTCTCCCTTCTCCCCAAATAACAGTAGTGTCTGGAACTGCGTCCAGCAGGGAGCTCTTTAGCCCCACGCCTTGGCCCTTGTTCTTTGAGCGCTACCTTGTGTGGCTTATCAGATTGCATCAAGTCAAGCTGGCAATTGCAGGGGCAGGTCGCTCTCCAGGTCTTGTGCCTTCAGCTGCTTCTGCACAATAGCCCTATTGCACATAAGTGATAACTCAGCCCTGCAATATACACCTCACACTTCACTTGTGGTGCACAAATTGTGCGGTGGGCAGGATTAAGTTCGACGCCATGCACGCAGTTACTGGCGCCTATGCCAAGCCCATTCTCGTCGACGCACTCGGCGCTCCTGAGGTGAGCCGGTTTGCAACTCTATTTCAGCTCCCCCTCTCCTGTGTCTCTATAGACAGCTGAATCAAAATCACAGAGGCTTTTACTTTGAAAATCTTCTGGTCCACTTTGTTCCACAAACATCGCTTCAATATGCATCGTAATTGACGCAGACAGTTCTGCATAGAGTGATGCCTGCGAGTGCTACCACGATCAAAGCATGTCTACCCGTCTATGGATGAATTTGAGCAGGATGCTGTCTTCAACGGGGTGCCTCAAGAGGACTTTGGCGGCGGCCACCCTGACCCCAACCTGACGTCAGTTCCCTCGGCTCACGCCTTCCTACATGTTTCGCTGACAAAAACACCCCGCTGCACTTTGTACAGTATGTCAGTGGCTGCTCTGTGTTCCATTCTGACTGCGCATCCTCCAGTGAGCCACCAAAACGAGTGGTGCTTTGTACTTTGCCTGGAGCAAACATCCATCCTGATGCTGTGGCTGAGGCACCATGTGGCAAAGACGCGATGCTTCTCACCGGTCATTTTCAGCGCTGTCCGACGAAGCTTTGTTGCCGGGACGCTCATCTGTGCACGTTCTAAGTGGGTGTGGGAGGACAAGCATGAGAAGGTCCTCGCAACTGCGACATTGCGCTGATGACAGCTGTTGCTCGTGGGTGCAGGTACGCTGAGGAGCTGGTGAAGATCATGTTCGCCCCCGACGCACCCGAGTTTGGTGCTGCCAGCGATGGTACCCTCCCCCTGCCCCTCCCCTCCATTTCCCTTCTGCTTTCTCCTCCCTTTGTGTGCAGGGTGGACACCTGAAGATATGGTCGGTAGGTGAATTTTTCTTTGTTCATGGAGGGCCATGCAAAGTTTGAGGGGTGGTCGGGCAAAGACGGGCATTCTCAAGGGCAGGCTAGAAGGAGAAGCAGCAGCTGGCGTGTGGGTTGGGGCTCTCATGGGGCATAGCTCCATAGCTCACGGTGTTACGACATGTGACAGGTGACGGTGACCGCAACATGATCCTGGGGAACAACTTCTTCATCACGCCCTCCGACTCTGTCGCCATCATTGCCGCAAACGCCCAGGCCTCCATCCCCTACTTCAAAGACGGCCCCAAGGTTACCCCCTGCTTGCACTCCCCAAACAACTTCGTTCTCCTCCACCTCTCCTCGTAACTTTCTCTTCTGCTCGTCTCCTCCCAGCTGGATCAGCTAACATCGTTCCCTCTCATTGACACACTAACGAGGAAGAACTTTTCCTTCAAGCATATTGAGGGAAGAGACAAAGCTAAAGCAGCAGGAGTACGTTGGCTGCCACTGGAGAACCTTGCAGGAAGTTTGCCCTTCTCCGGTGGGCAGGATGAGGCAGTCCCTCCTGCTGCAGGGCGAGGCACTCACTCCTGCCCGCTTCGGCTTGCTTCATGAATCCTCTGATGCGCAGGGCCTGGCTCGCTCCATGCCGACAAGTGGCGCTCTGGACCGCGTCGCTGAGAAGCTTGGCCTGCCCTTCTTCGAGGTCCCCACCGGGTGGAAGTTTTTCGGCAACCTGATGGACGCCGGCAAGCTGTCCATCTGCGGCGAGGAGAGCTTCGGCACCGGCTCCGATCACATCAGAGAAAAGGACGGCATCTGGTAATGCTCCTGCACCCCTACCCTTCTATCTCTCTCTCACTTCTTCTTTGTCAGCGCGCCTGTGTCTGTGCCTGTGTCCTTGTCCACGGACCTGGCTGTCTGTCTGTTTGTCTGTCTTTCTGTCTCTAACTTGTATTGCATGCCAGCTCCCGCCCTGGCAGGTGCTCTGAAAGAAGTGTGTCATACAAGGTTGTGTTCATCGTACAAGCTGCACAGCATAAGCCACGTGTTACACTTAGGAGTACAAACTGTGCTGTTGCTATGATAGAAATGAATAGCTACCTAGTTACTTGTTCTCCAGGATGTCTTCCAGGCAACTCATGATTCTCCAGGAGCTTAGACCCAAACCCGCGTCTCCTACTACAGCTGACAAGATCCCCTCAAAAGTGTGTTACGTACACATCTTTGAGGCTTTACGGGTGCGTATGGTGGGCCTGCAGCCAGCTGCCACACTCCAGCTGCAATAGCCTGGCAGCACTTTAACCTTTGTTTGACTCTGCATCTGCAGCCCAGACTTTTTTGAGCCCAATCTGTTCTCAAGTGTGTGTGTGNGGGGGGGGGGGGGGGGGGGGGGGGGGGGGGGGGGGGGGGGGGGGGGGGGGGGGGGGGGGGGGGGGGGGGGGGGGGGGGGGGGGGGGGGGGGGTTCACCCTGCCAGGGCTGTTCTGGCGTGGCTGTCAATCCTGGCGCTGCGCAACAAGGACGTCCCTGTGGGCGGCAAGCTCGTGACTGTGGGCGACATCGCGTACGAGCACTGGGCCACCTATGGCCGCAACTTTTTCTCCCGATACGACTACGAGGTGCGTCCGCGCCTGGTCTTGCGGCACAGGCGTGCGTGCATGCGGGGGCAAGCATAGTATGCAAACTCTGCAGAGCCTCCGTTGCGTATGCGTGCCTGCTTGCTCGGGCCTTCCTCTGCTGCTGCTCCTGGCTTCTGGAGACTATAGACTCGAGAGACTACAGGACAAGCTCAAAGCCCGATGACGTGCTGCAGAGGACGTATTCCAGGCCTCTGACAGAGTCCCACTGAGCAGCACAGATTGGAAGGAAGTGCAGCCGCCCACTCTGCACATCTGCACATCTAGAACACCTAGAGATTTACATGTCGTGGAGGCACCTGCCTCCACACAAAGCGTTGCTGCAGATACTGAGTGTTGCAAAGGGAGCTAAGAGTTGGAAGGGCCACTGCTGTCCCACACCACCGAGCTTGGGACAAGGGGAGGCGGGGGTGCCAAGCGCCCTTGTTAGCTTACTCCTGCACTGACACCCTAATCCCTTGGCACCTACCATCGCAGGAGTGTGCGTCGGAGGGGGCCAACAAGATGGTGGACCACCTCCGCCAGCTGGCCGCCAACTCCAAGCCCGGCGACAAGCTGGGTACTGCTCACACGCCCTCTCTTCCCTCACACCCACCCTGCCGTCAGCCTTGCTGTGCTCATTCTGGTGCTTCGGGGCCACTGCCGCTGCTTGGCCCACTGTTGCACGTGCTGTCGCCAGGCTTGGAGCCCGTGCCACATCAGCAGGGCCTCCACATGCAGAACTGCTCCTGCTACTTATCCACCTGTGCATATCATCACATGGTACGGCAGACATGCATCAGCTTCATACATAGCGCGGAGCTCGCAGAGGAGACCCGTCTGTCTGTGCTTGCCCTAGCCCTGCATGGCTGTTGGGGCTGCTGGAAAGGAGCGCAAGGCCCAAGCAGCTCCTGTCAAAAGCTGCTCCTGCCCCCTCACTAGGCTGACCTCTCTCGCCCCTCTCTCTGCTCGTGCATGCAGGCGAGTACGAGCTGGCCCTGGCCGACGACTTCACCTACACTGACCCGGTACATGCCTGCCACCTGTTGCAAGAGCGGCGGGGCTTGCGGTCTCTCGGAGATCCCTTTTGGACGACACTTGCTCTCCCATCTTTCATGTTGGCTGATTGTTGTGTACCTGTTGAAGCGCACTTGTCCCTTCTGCCCCTTGTGATGATGAGACTGAACACTGGATTTATTGGCAACGCCACTGCGAGTGCAGTCGTCACTGCCGGCTGAATTGGCGGCAGCGGAAGTGGTGAATGACCGTCGATTGAAAATCATAGTGGCAGGAACCGCAACTGCAGGCTTTTCAATGTGCTTTGCATTTTGGGCAAGCACAAGTATTTTCTTAACAGGCATGGGTACACGTGCGAGAACAGATTCTGATCTCTACTGTTGCTTGGGCAACTGTGACGGGTGCAGATCGACGGCAGCGTGGCAGCCAAGCAGGGCCTGCGCTTTGTGTTCTCTGACGGCTCCCGCATCATCTTCCGCCTCTCGGTACGCTTCGACGTGGCACTCTGCATGTACTGCACGTGTGCTTTGCTGGCAGGCTGGGTGTGGGAAATTGCACCCTCTGATAATCGTGCCACATTTATTCAGCACACAACCACAAACTGGCAGAGCTTTCGACTCCATGGGCCGCTTCCTTCTTTGCCCCACTCAATTAGCCTAAGAGGTGCGTTGTTGATCGTGAAGTAACTTCCCATTGTCAGAAGACTCCCAGCAGAGGGAGGAACTTGCGTCTGGCACAGCACGGGGTATAGGCGTTGCTGATTGTGACATGTATACAATAGTTCCAAATAGGTACAAATTTCCTTAGATGTCCTGGTAGCTGTTGTTAACGTAAGAAAATCATGGAAGTCAATATAATATGGAACACGGTAGTGCATTTTGGGTACAAAAAAATATACAATAGAGAGTGGAGAAGGCGCCAGCCAGGAGGAGGGGAGCCTCTAGAGTTCCTCAGAGTTGGCCTGCTTCCGGGCCCTGGGCCCAAGAAGGAGATGCTCGACCGTCTGAAGGGGAACATGGGCGCGTGTGTCTGCGTGCGCGCTTGTGTGTGAGCTGCACAGGGCACAGGCTCGGCCGGCGCCACCGTGAGGCTGTACGTGGAGCAGTACGAGCCCGACACCAGCAAGCACGGCATGGATGCCCAGGACGCCCTCAAGCCCCTCATTGGTGTGTGCCCTTCTTCTGCTGCGCGCCCCCAGCCCACACCACATGGAACCTACTCCTGACTCTTGTTTCCGCGCGCGTGTGTGTGTGTGTGTGTGCGTGCGCTTGTGTACGTGCGTCTGCTATGGTTGCTCACGTGGACTGATGCATAGTATTCAAATTCCTCCAAATAGCTCCTGGGGCAAGTTCATGTGTGCAGTGCTCTGTCAGTGTGTCACATATTGTGTAGGTACTGGTCCGCTGTCTTTTTGCCGCTTTTGGAGGTGGGATTACCACATTGAGCGTTGATCATTCTTTGATCAGTAGTAAACATGCACCCCGCACCCTCTGTGTGGCTTGAAAAAACTGATGGAGTTTCTTCCCAAGTCTCCTAACCACCTGCCTCGTCATGTGCGCGGCCATGTGTAGTTGCTTTCTGACTTGGTTCAGCTATCTGAATTCTACTGTCAATTCTTACTTCCGGTCATGCAGAAAAAAATTGAAACTAAAGAATCGACGGGTACCTGGTTTTTGGGTTACAGATGTGGCACTTTCCGTCTCCAAGCTGCAAGAGTTCACTGGCCGTGAGAAGCCCACTGTGATCACATAAATCCGCCAGCCTCCCCATCCGCCAGTTTGTGTAACCCTGTCAGTTTTTGTAATAAATTAAACATACATGCTCGTTGCTCCATCGTAAGAAAGGCCCACAAACGGTGCCTTTCGAGTTAGTTCTGTGCATGCCTGTTGCCTACCAAGCAGGCTTCTTATGTGGTTGCCTGAAGTTGCTCATGAGTGATTGGTGCCCTTGCCAGGCGAAGGAAGCTTCGGTCATTAGCTTGTGCTCATTGTGAGAAGGCTAATATTGGACCTCCTTACTCTGTGGTTTCAAATTGAGTACTAAGGATGTCATCCACAGAGATTGTGGAACAACTTGTTTCAAATTTACTACTAAGCAAGCAAGTCATGAGAGCTACTTGTGCTTTGGAATCTGTACTGCAGTATCATTCGCCACTTACTGGGGGCAGCACACGCAGAAACATTTTGACCCAAGTAAACATGTGCATATGGCTGGCAACAAAGATGATCATCAAGACATTTCCTTTCCGGCTTTATAATATTTTCTTATGTAAGGCAGCGGTACCTCACAGCTGACAGTTTGTTTCTGCAGCGACATCGTCGCTGCTTCCCATTGTGATGTCTATTCAAGGACCCTCTCCTGCTTGTATTGAACACGTGTGTAATGACCCTAAAGTGCTGAACTGGGAAACAGTCGAGGAAATGCAAAGCAAGTGTACACTTTTTTGAAGGCACCAACACATTTGCTCCACCATTATATACTAACCTGTTTATGCTATCGACTAATGCTATTCTGCTTGAGCACTACACGTCGTTGAACAAAGCTTCTGAGCTCACGTTCCCCTTCATGATTGACCTCACAAAAGCTTACCTTGCACATAAAAGCTACCACTGTATCCATTCGTGAACTTGCAGATTCAACAGCTTGCATGGAAATGAAAATATAAAGGGGGACGCTGACCATGGTTGTTGGACCAGATCCTTGGAGCTAGCTTGCTCATGCAGTCGCTTAAATAAGAAGAGCCACTTCTGCCTTGTCGGTCTAGCTGCTTGTGAGGCATGTAGATTATTAAGGTCTGCATTGGTTCGAGTCTTCAGCTGATGAAAGTCGGACAATCACCGAAATAGTGAGCCAAACAGAGCTCAAGATCGTCGACATCCGACCCAGCCTTTCTTGTTGTTTCAGGACCCTGACATGCAGGTGCTCTGTTAATCAACTAGTAGGGCGGCATCCACCTCTAGCTAATTGCTATGGGGATTTCATGTGACTGTGGAACCTAGCTGGGCCAGGTGCCCTTCTCAAAGACCTCACAAGCTTCCCGCCCACACGAGTACGTACAAGTGAGGACGACTTGCGGCGTACATGTGCTTTGTGCCAACCGGGGACCGACAGCTGGCTTCAGTTGAGGACGTGCGGTCTGCTGAAGCAGCCACAGTGTGAAGGTGGCGAATAAATGGCGCGCATTCTGACTGGCCTCTGTTCACACCACAAAAGCAGAAAGAACCGGAAGGGAAAACGAGTCAGGCCCAGGTTTAATGAAGTGCTAGGAAGTCACTGAGCCTCCCTATTGACGCGTTGCTCTGCAGCTACCTTTTCTGCTACATGGAATCATACAAAGAATTGTGTGCGACAGCAGACAAAGGTGGAGAAGCAAGCCGTATAAGATTTGAATTGCCTAACTCTTACTTGATGACTGTACTCTGCGTTACGGCAGGTACTGTATGCATGGCTCTATTACTGGCACACACTCAAAGGCATCGTGTGTTTTGTGTGTATGTGTGTCTGTGTGAGTGAGTGTGTGTGCGAGAGAGAGAGAGGGAGCTTACATCAGCTTTACGCTGAAACAAGCTGGAGAGCCACCTCCACAGGCCCCTAGCTCCAGCCCCTGCCGCTCTCGCTGTCTGATAGTGGGGCTCAACCCCCGGGTACCTTGCACTTCGCTCCGACGATGCGGACTGCTTCTGCTCCTGCTGCTGCTGCTGCATGAACACGGGGCTGTCGGGTGCCCCATCATCATGCAGGTAGTCCAGAGAGCTCGAGCTCGGCCCCGGCTCTGGTGCCCCGTTGTCGTTGTTCTGAAAGTAAGGGGTGATGCCGCTGACGCCCGTGAGCCGCTTGTTGTCGCTCCTCCTCTCAAACTCCATGGTGAAGACGCCCTGGCCGTCGGGGGCCCGCGTCGCATGTGCCGCCCCCCCTGCAGCGGCTGCCGCGTCAGGCATCACGTATTGCATCCGGGGGGGCGTGGGCGGCAAACTCTGCCACTTCTTTCTCTCCTGGTCCTGCTCCTGCTCTTGCTGCTGCTGATGCCGCCACTGTTGCTGCTGCTTCTCTTGCACTCGCTGCTCGCCCTCCTCCTCCTCCTCTCCCTGCTGCTGCTGCTGCTGCTGCTGCTGCTGCTGCTGCTCCTGCTGATGTCGATGGTGTTGGTAGTCTTGGTGGTATCGCTGGGGAAGCGGCTCCGGAGTAAGCACGGAGTCTGAGCTGCTGACTGGGGACAGATGGGGGGGGGAGAGGGGGGAGGGGGGAGTGTTGACCATGAGGGCATCCTGCCAGTTGCCCCCCTGCAGCTGAATGGCACGCCGCTTTGTCGCTGCGTCGAAATAGGCGGAATAGTTGGCATCGTTGCCGCCACCCTCGTTGAACCGGCCCCAGGCCGGCATGGGGGGAATGCCTTGGGCAAAAATCGCCTGTGGCAGACAAAAGAGGGAACACATGTTTCAGAATAAAGCCGCAGGAGGAGGTACGAACCAATTTACTCCAGCTACCGGAATATGAGACTTATTATTCCAGGCATCACACTGCCGCAATATAACCCTATGCAGCTGTGCACTCAATTTTTGTTGCTGCTTACAAGCAGTTCTTGAAGCGGGCACGGACCCTTTCTACGAGACAAGCTGGGCGGCCATGTCACCCTCATGGATGCCACTGCATTTGTCATGCATGAAATCTCTGCAGATTTGTTTATCGTAGAATACATCGCTATATATACTCCTAGAACTGTGCAGTTCAACAAAATATTTTCATGCATTATACTGGGTCCCTGGAATTTGTTGCTCACCATGTATGAGGACTCTTCAAAGATTCTTTGAGAGCGATACTTTTCTCCTCAAATGCTCGTCAACCAGCACCACTTCACACGCTAAGCATGTGTTGGTTTCGTCGTAAGATACTTGCGTTTGGTGGTCTTGTAGCCCTATTGCTCATAAAAATTATGGCTCTCGTCGTTCTTACAAGAAGAGTAGAAACTAGCTATGCCAAGACTTCCGGCTGAGCTGCTCAACAAGTTGTTTAAGACTGGGCTTTAGCTGCTGGATGACGACGCTCACCCAAGAATTTGATGTTCCAAAACAGAACCTGGTATACTGCTCAATCCACTCCAAGCTTTTCGCCCGGTGCTCCCTCCTAACGAAAAATATTCAGTTTCTATGCGTTCTTCTTTCGCTTACTCAGGCTGCCAGCGCAACTGCAACGATCGGAAGAAAGACTCGTTCGACTGTGGAAAGGACGGGGGAGCTATTATATATGACGTTGTAGCACGAGGCATGAACCTCAAGGTCAGCGTCGTACTGATGCGACAGGCTGATTGACCTTGAATGGCCGCGTTTTCTCTTGGTACACTTTGGTTTGCTTTGGTTAACCCGCTGCCAGGCACGGGTGACCGAAGCCGTTTTATGAAACGGGCAGTGTACACCACAAGATGATTCTGGCAGTAAATCTTGACCTCTGGTGGTTGGCAGAAGTCGTCAATAACATCGTTGAACTCCCTGTACCTTTGTCAAGGCGCTAACGCTGTTCCACGCTCTTCCCACCAGTTCCCACAGTTTCCTGAAGTATTTCTCACGAGCAGAATCACTTCGAGCCAGATCGACAAGCGCTCCTAGGGGTACGCCGACTTTTTCACGCGTTTGTCAGCAGATTGTCAAAGCGGCTGAAAGTGGCAGATTAACACATAATTACCGACACTCGTCTTTGGGTTGACTCCAGTTTGTGGTCTCCAGCCATCTCCAGCAGTCCCCAGGCACCCCTCACATTGCCTCACATAAGAGTTGAGGGCGAAATTAGTAAGGGTCCCGTGAGCGTGTGAATTTGATTTTGGTCAACCAAAAGTCAAGTAAGCCGTGCAGGTCACTGCAGGTTCGTGTGGGTTGTTGAACATCATTCGACATGGTTCGACGTTCTCGAAATCGGAGGGTACTGCGGTGTGGGGTAATGTTTTACCCACGTCTTGTCATGCATTCAAATCCTTCCAACATTAAGCGAGAATGCTGTGGTGATAGGGAGAGCCCATGGCCGGTGGCCTTCGGTTGGGCATGCGAACGAAAAAGAGGGTGAGGGCGCTTTTCATAAAGCGTCGGGTTTTGAAGAGGAAGCTTGAAGAGATGGCGTGGAATTGATTGTGAAAGTCGTGGCTGGCTACCATGACTTGCAATTTTTTTGTGACAAAATTAGGTTGGGATGAGGGGAAGGGAGGGGGAAGGCAATGCTCACAAGGGCCGGCCCAAGCCACGCAAGCCTTTTTTCGTGCCCATCAGCCCTTGCAAATTACTCATTGTGATGCAGGGTTTGTTCGTGTCAACTATGACAAGGGTTTGCTTTGTTCATGTTTTGATGCTACATGTTCACATCGACGTCGGCTGTCGCTCCGTTTTGACGTATATTTTTGTCGAAATTGCTCGGGGGGCTTTGTGAAGGGAAGTATGCGCACACCCCTAACAGAACTTCAATTTGATCCAAACACGGCAAATAAAGAGTAAAAGGGTCTAAATTTGGTTTCTGATAAAGCGCCCTTCACGCAACTTATGAAAAGACATTAAGTAAAGGTCTTCGCTCCTGTGAACTCTGGCCCATGTATACGTTCAAATTTATTTTTGGACTCGGTCCTTTGTCTACTAGTCCTCTATACTTGTACACGAATACATACACGTCTGACCTTAATCGATGGCATTGCATATAAGCTAACTGCGCTTATACCAAGCAGCTTGCCCTTAACCAACCACCATAAGATGTACCCTCTTTCTTGCGAATTCTCTCTAATGAGATGATGCGGCCTGCGGCTTTTCATCACACACCATGGCAAGGCTTCTCCTTGAGTGGGTCGTGAGGTAACTCAATTTGGGGACAGGAGAGGGAGTTGTCACTCTTTGGATGGGTTCGCGGGGCGAAGAGGGTTTATAGCAACTGGGGGGGCAATCATGGCCGCTCATTGTGGTGGCCATGGCCGCCTACTTTTTAAAAAGGTGTGCGGGAGAGAAGGTGCAAGGGCAGAAGAAGGTGGCTATGCTGGGACACGAGAAATTGTGGGCAAAGAAGAAAGGGGGGAGAAGATCGTTGCGTCTACGGCGACCATGAATGAGTCGTCAAATTTATCGACGCTTTTATATTTCCTTATTGTTTGGAGCGGCTTTGTGAAAGAGGAGTTGTCGAGCCCCTTATAAATTGCGATCGATTCAATGTAGAGGACCAAATCAATATTTGATATGAGGTACCTATTTTTGGTTGTCAGTATGCCCCTCTCACGTAAGATTTGTGAGCAAAGTGGTAAGAGCCTCGAGCGTGCGCGTTAAATTTATGCTCGAATGCAAGTCCAATACAATCGTTAGGTCGTTTGACGTGTTCAAGATGGTTTGTGACATATTCACATCAGACCAAATCACATGATATATTCAACCCAAATATCAGATGATCATGAAATATACTATGAAGAAATAGGCTTGTGGCTTAAATAGCACTCTAAAACTGGTTTGGGCTCGAACGCCCAAAAACGCCCCAGAACTGGATCTCCACCAATCTCCGCTCAAGGCGAAGACGGATATTTTCTTCACTAATTCAGGCAAAGGCGGAGATGGTATTTCTAAGCTCAATGGCAAATATTGTGTCTGGGAACAAATCTTTACTTCCGCCAAAACTGTGGAAAAAGGGCTAAGTATGGAAAGCCATTTCCAAAATGGTCACTTTTTGAAAGTGGTCATGGAATTTGACCACTTCGTTGTGATTGGTTTGTTAAATTGGCCAAGTGTGCCAATAACGTGGATCAATAAGTTAAAAAAAATGAGAGGTTAACTCTTTATTTTACTTTGTTTGAGCATAACTCGTGGGGTGGCGAGGCTGGACCTTACGTGCCCGGCCCCCGTTGCCTGCTGGTTTTTGTTAGTGGGAATGTGCGAGAGTATGCAAGAGTTCATAATATCGCTCGGGTTCGCGTCAGATCAAAGAAGCCCCTGATTGGCTTTCGACTTTACGAGGAGCGGAAGTCGTTGGGTGGCGAAGGTAACTCTGGCAAGTGCGTCCCCGCTTGGCTTCCCCTCGCCTTCTCTCTTCTCTCTCATTGGTGGACATAAGCAAGTAGGGTACACCCGCGGTCATTGTGATTTAAGTATAACTTAAGATGACGAAAAATGGCGTCAGCCGCAACAGCCGAGATCGCGTCAGTTGCTAACCCAGGGCACGCGGCATGCCCCTAATTTATTGAACTTAGGAAGTTTGTCACGCCATATCCCCCCTAGCCGTCGATCTCGCATAGGGGGTCGGCGGAGTTGTACCTCCGCGGTCAACCGAGCCAAGGTCTACCTTGGCCCAAGTCGGGTGGCGAGGCTGGCCCGCACATGGCCGTCTCCCTTGTTTCGACCAATCACACATCTCAATTTTAACCCACATATACATGTCTGAACTTACCATCACACACTATCACCAAGCGACGAGCGCAACGATAAACTTACATTTTCTTGCAAGCGCCTGCACAGGCCAGAGTTGAGCTCCTCATGGTTCAGGCCCTCCGGGGTTAGAACTTGATGGATGGGGGCTAGACTCTAGGCTGGCCTGTGTAGAACCCCACCGGGTTTCGCTCAGGTTTGCCTGAGGCTGAACCCTCTCGGGTTTGGCCCACGGTTGACCTGAGGTTCTGACCTCTCCAGGTCAACCCAGCACTACGAGCTCGTTATCATCCACGTAAGAAACGGCGCACGTGAACGAGGTCGGCAACATTTGCCAACATGTCGGTTGCAAAATCTGGCCGCGGCTAGAACGACCAATCAAAAAAGTCAAAACGGATCTAGATTGTCAGAACGCATTCATAAGCGAATGCGACTTTTTAGTAAAAAGTCAATAGCCCTCGCTTTCGCAAAATGGTCAGTTTCAAAAGACATTGTACTGTGTTTTGATTGGCCAATGATTTCGTAATTGTCATGTAACTCTGCTTGCTGATTGGCAAGTGACTTTGTGATTTGCGTGTAATTTCGCTTGCAAGCAGAGAAACGGACGGAGAATTTGTGTAGTGATTTGAGTTATTATACATTAGTTTGCATATATTTTAATGTTTTCAAATATATTTGAAGTAGTATGGTGTGGAGTCAAGTGTGAATAGGTACTCTAGTAACTTGGTTCATGTCCTTTGAACCTTCCAAGGCATTTTCGAAGTTAGAGGAAAGACCTAGAAGAACTCCATGTGGCAAAAGTCAGATGTGCCATTTTTAGGTCAAAAGGACATGTGTACATTATTCTAGAAAGAGGTGGCAAGTTTTGGGATGTGTTGGGTGCCAACACATCAACATACACCTTCCTAGAAATTACTTATGTAGCAAGTATATAAACAAGAGCTAGAACATAGAAAGACATTCCAGAATCACTCTTATACTTGCCAAAATCCAGAAATATATTAACTTTCAAGAAGCCATCTCTCTTTCAAGAAGCTACCACTTGTGTTCAAAGATCCTTGTCTTGAATAGATAAAGTATTATATTTCACTAAGTACTTCATCTATCTGTTTCACTACAATTTGTATTTCTGAGCCGGAAAGTGGCGGAGTGAGGTCGAGGAATGCCTTTCTCCGCCTCCAAATCTTTGCTCAAATGTGGCGGAAAAACGGTCTTCTCCGCCTTGAAAAACACTTAATGATATTGAGTTTTTGCACTAGACCCGTCTCAGAGTGAGGAGGAGTAGGAAAAAGTACAAATTTAGTGAACTTTCTTGTCTTTGGTCCTATGCTAATATCATACCTAAGCTAATGATGGCAATATCAATTTGCATCTGATGTCCTACAATGTATCAACATCTACATCCTATGCCCTATCAATTATATTATATAAGATTATGGCCTTTATTATCACTAAATACATTAGCGCTTGTTCTCCTCTCCTCTCGGGTGGGCTGGGAAAGGTTCTATATGCACTTGCACAAACTTCTTGAACACTGCAATAAATAGTTAGTCTCCTCTTCAAGGATACTAATGTTTGCAATGTTCTTTGACTTTCATTATTGATCATTCATTACAATATTTATTTGGGCGAGGTATCATATTTGTGTAATATTTGTCTGGTTGCTTGTCACGAATCTATTTCCACGCCAAGTACTAGTACCTGTCGCAAAACTTCTATTTGAAGTTATGCATGGAGATAAATCCGCTGGACCGGCGCCTTTCGAGTGTGGTGTGGGCCTACAATTTGTCGACTTTTTGCTAGACATAAAATTTGTCTTCACATTGTTGGCTTGTTGTTTGGTGCAGTGATGACTCACGAGCCATGGATGATGGCGGGTTGAAGTGAGCAGATTGGGCATGGCAAGGAGAGGAGAGGGGAAAGGCAACGACAAGGATGAGTCAAGCCGCGCGAGACAAGTCATGTTTTATCCCTCTTCTTTCTTGAACACCTATTGTTGTGACACAGGATGATTCAATGCCAACCATTGCGAGCGGGGGTCTGCCTCGCATTATCTCTTTAGCGAATTTTATCTCCATACGTGTTCAAGTCCACGGTTACGTCGAATTGTTTGAATGTTTGAATTTGTTGTTATCTTTTAAGAGGACTTATGAAGACCCATAACCAACAACCACAGCGGACATCACAATATGTGAAAGAGAACAAGAAATGAAAGTGAAGACCTTGAACCTCTTCAGATTTGATGGCAAGTTATTTTAGGGACACGACTTGAGAATACGAATCAAAACATTGAAGGTTGCATTTGCTAGTCCAAGCGCCTGGAAGAATCTTAAACTTTTTAATGTGTCATTCTTCCTTGTAATAACAGTAGTAGCACTCAACATCTAACGTCGAATGTAATGTGTGCGAGCTTCATTGCTCTTTCTCTTTCTTGACTCTTTCTTTACTCTTTCTTTACTCTTTCTTTTTAGCGGGTAAACGTGAAGGTAAGCATGTCGATGACCGAATACAAGTGATATAACAAGTACGAGATTGAAAGCCTTCCACGCTGTTTCACGCTAACGAAATTGGACGAAGTGGGAAAGATGGCTGGCTGGGCCCAGTGGGGGGGGTATCAGCCCGGTATGGCTGGAACCAGGCTGGAACCCGGCGTCGCTAGTAACTCTGGCTACTCTGAAAGCCGTTGACTACTGACAAGAGAGTTTACGGAAAACGTGGAAAGCGTCGGAAAGCGATTTGAAGTTTCTTGCATCGCGCTCAATCACGCTGGTCCGGCACCACGCACCCACACGCAGCAGACGGTCCGCCATAGCTGGAGCTTTGTGTCGCTGTTATTTCGAAATTGATACTTGAGCTGCTCCTCGCAACTCGGGTTGTTGGACATCGAGCTAACATCTCTAAGCTTTGCCGACGTTCGGTGCCGTGCGTAGCTGTATTGTTACTGCCTCGCTTACTCCACCGGATTTAGAAGCAGACAGACAGAAACCAACAACCATGAACGACCTTTTGGGGGTAGGCTCTTGAAACTTGTCGTGGAATTTTAGAGATCTGTATATTCGTATGGTAGCTGGCAAGAACTTGGTATGGTTCATTAAGGGAGGAATAGTTGTGCACATTCTTATTCAAATACATTAATCAGACCACTTATTATGCGAAGGCGGAGCTTGTTATATATTTTTGGGGATGTCTGACTAGTGCAACTTCATAGAGCTCAACTGTGCAATTGTTTGATGGCATTGTAGCGTATTTGATGTTACTGATCCTGCAACATTGCTTAAAGCTAGGTTGAGATGCACGTGTGGAATGTACACTTGTGTTTGTGTCGCGTTTTAAGGTCAGGTAGTACCTCGTCTGCCTATTTGCTGCATCTAGAAAGGGGTCAGATGGATCATCTGACTGACTTCACAGCTGCATCTCGTGTATCATGTCTATAAACTGACTATGGAACACAATCTAACAGTGCATAAATTTTTGATTGTTTGGACAATGGGCGCATTTTACATTCTGACATGGCAGTCTGCTTCCCTTATACACATTTGCAGGAAAGTAGCGGGCGATATGGTGAGGGAGGTGGCGATATCGAGGAAGGTTTTGCACAAGAAAGTGGCGATGTTCGGATGGCCGGATTTTTTGCAGAGGTGACTCAGACGTGCACCTTCTGTGGCTGAATTTACCCAGCTTCAAATTTTTCATTCTTTGTGTACTCTCGTGCATCGTCAAAGTCTTTCACCCTGTAAGATACTGAGACCAACGTATTTCTTCATTTCAACCTAGTGCCTCAAACAATTGGAATCGCGCGTAACCTTTCACTGCTTCACAGCTAGGTTAACAAGCAATCGTACGACCTTGAAGCTTGTTCTCTCTGAGAGAAGACATCTTGCAGTCAGGAAGAAATGCCGGTCTCTAGTGGAGGTTAGGCCTGGCTTGTGCGTGTGCCACCGGCAAATCTCTTTGCACCATGTCAGTAGCAGATAACATACTATGCTAGCAGAATGTGGCGCTTGCGTCATGCCTACCTGACCATTATCTTTTGTAGCAAGCAGAGCAGACCCTTACGATGATCTTACGACATCCCTGCAGGACCGAGGGAATGAGAGGGTTGCTTCTTAGAGAGGATGTGGGCAGGCAGGGCAGGCAGGCAGGTAGTGCCTAGCCTGCTGAGGAAGCAATTGTGCCTGTGGTCTTAACATGGAGTTTCTGCTGATTCCAATCATAGACATGCTCACAAGCTAAACCTCAGCCTTCTGTGCCAAGCAGCTGCATGTCTAGGCTTTTGCTCCTGGGATCCCTGCGGGGTACATCTTCTTCACGTTTCTTTCTTTGTGAAAATACATTTCTGAATCATCTTCAATCTCAGCTGAAGTCGTAGCACCAAACTCCCTGTGGCTGTGTATCGCCATATTCTCCGAGACTGGGGAGTGAGTGATCAGTTTGCGTTCTTTTAGCTGGAGTCACGAGGCAAGAGCTGCTTTGCATCTGACCTGCATCTTGTGCCCGTCTCTTTGTCCCATGCAGGTTGGAGAAGTGAAAGCCGAGATGCAAAAGATCAAGAAGTGCCTTCACAGGTTGCAGGTGCTTCTCGCAATCTGCCCACCCCTCCCCTCCCCTCCCCTCCATTTCCTCCCCTCGCCGTCTCTGTCTTCCTTGTTCTTTGTCTCCATAAAAGACCCAATAAGCGTGCAAGCACCATATGCTGCCAGCAGGAGTTGAGATCAGTACCTAGCCAGCATGGCTGCTCAAAGAGCGCAAACCCAGCGCTTTCTGAAGTACCACGTAAATGCAGGATACTACATGCATGCTGACTAGTGTGTTACAAGCAGACATCTACACGCAACTCTGCTCTCCGCAGCCTTGCTACTCGCGTGTCCGTAGGCCGTCTTCTCCGCACGCAGTCACAAGGAGTTTTAGGGTTTCCCTCCAGCTGCGCGAGAAGGAAGTGGATGCGTGTCTGGGCGTCAGTGCGGCCCTTGTGAGACTCTGCGCAAGCTCACAGTCAAACCCTAGAAAACGAAGAAGTGCAGCAGGTGCCCTGGTAGGATAGGCACTGCCATTTTGGGCAAGGAGACACCTAGGAGCCACCTTATACATACAAACATATAAGGGAGCCGCTTGATTGGCAGTTCAATTTGCTGCCAGCTGGAGAGAGCTTGGTGAACCGAGGGAGGCCTTTTCCCACGAGCAAGATGAGAGGCCGATTAGGTTCATGGCCCCTTCACCGCATGCCTGCCTGAAGTAATTCAGCAGGCAACTATGTTTCTGACGTGTAACTGGGCTGGTGGTTGTCTCCCTCTCCAGGACGCCAATGACGAGAGCAAGCACGTCACCAAGGCGCCTGTCATGAAGGGTAAGCTGTGGCTGTCGGCCTCCCTGACTGACTTCCGGTTCTGCTTTTTCTCCCGACTCGAAAAGACACCCAGCAGCACGCATGATGTAAGCGTGTTTCGTGCCTCGTCGGTGAAGGCGTGGCCACGCTGTGTGCTGCGCACAAGACCATGGGGCTCGGTCAACTCATCATTATAGGCGTACTCGACTGATTACTAGAGTGAAAAGGGTTATCACACCTGTGTAGTAGGAGGGAGAAGTGTTGCATCCAGAAACTCCTTGCAGAAGCACACATTCGTGCCGCCCCCCCCCCCCCCACCCCCCC
>WELA01012911.1:653049-679732 GCA_009602735.1 Mesotaenium endlicherianum | reverse complement strand
CCCCCCCAAAATACCATTCCCACCGACCCAATTGGCTGCTACACCCTTACCCATGCTTTAGATTGCAGTCCTGTTGCAGTAGATGAGCACAGGTCTGCTGCGCTAAAGGTAGTAAGTGTGCTTCATAAGTGTTCTGTACCAGCAGGCTGTGCTGTATGGGGGCCGGGGCCACTCAGAGTGCAAGCCTGCAAGTGTGCTGGCGGAGTGGGGACGTGTGGCTACTGCATGGCGAGATAGAAAGTTGATGACAGATCCTGCAGCAGCCACGCTTTTTGTGATGTGCATCTCATCTGCCTGAAGAAAATTGCTGCAGTGTTTGGCCGAACGCCTCTGTTCTGTCTGCTAGAGCTAGTCGTAGATATGCCTCCATGGTAGGGAGTGATCCATTCTTCACCCAGCTGAGGCAAGGCCTGGTAAGTGCCCGGTGCACATGGGAGTCGAGTAGTGCTGACAGCTAACGTGCACACCTGAGATGCCGAGTATCGCCTTTGCTGTGGGGGGCAGGTGGGGAAGGCGGTGGACCACGTGGGGCAGGGCACGAAGCTGCTGGTCAAGGCCCGCAGCTCGCAGCGGTCCACTCGACGCGTGAGCCTCTCTCTCTCTCTCTCTCTCTCTCTCTCTCTCTCTCTCTCTCTCTCTCACACACNTCTCTCTCTCTCTCTCTCTCTCTCTCTCTCTCTCTCTCTCTCTCTCTCTCTCTCTCTCTCTCTCTCTCTCTCTCGCTTGCCCCCCCTCCCAGTCATGCAGATACACATGCACGCGGGTTTACACACACATTGTTGGAGGATGCATTCCTCGCCTAGAGGCAAGAGTGCTCTTGGTGTTTTCCCTACATACTGAGGGTCGAGAGTTTCAAGTCTATATGAGGGGCTCTTGCAACATGCGAGTTTCTACCAGGTTTCTGCCTTGGCTTGTGGTGCAGGTATGCCCTACTCGAAGTGCATGGGGTAATGTTATGAGAGTGCATGTCTGTCTCTCCTCTGCCACCTGTCAAGGCCGAGGCTGTTGACCTGCTTCTCTCCTTCCAGATGTCGTGGTGAAGCCGTTTCGCCGGCTGTTTGGACATGCACTTCTGATATAACGTGTGTGAGATACACTCAGCTGGCTACTTTTGGAGCCATGGACTGATTGGACTTGTGGAGGTGGTGTCGTTTGTGAATGATTTTGTGCAGTGGCTGTGTTGTGGACTCATACTCCTCCTCATCATCATTGCCATCGTGGTGGTGGTGATCATCAAGCCTTGGCAAAATTAACTGAGCATACTGGAGTCACACATTCAATGGATGTTGTGTGGTTCTCAAGGCTTTATTCCCGGCTGGAGATCTCAGCATGACAATATTTGGTACAGCAGCACAAGCCCCCCCCGTCTCATCTACGTGCTGGGGTCGTGCTCGCCAGGCTCTTGGTACATGCCTGCCAAATGTCGTCACCACTTTGAAGCATGACGTATGTAATAGGTTTCCATCCTGCACTATGCAGTTCTTGACATAGAAATAGGGATGAGGGGCGAGAAGGATTTCCCTACATTTTGAAAGACTGCAGTGTTAGCTGTCGATGCTGTTATCACAAGTAGTACACTGCCTTTATGTGTAAGTGCGTGGCACTGTTGACGCCAGTGCCCTTTATGACATAGATCGTGAGACAAAGAAGTAAGTGTTCACCTGTCGCTGTTGTCTAACAGATTATGGCAGCGGTGACTGACAAGTTGGCTAGATGATTACATGTCAGCCACCATGTCTCCTGCACTGCCAGGCTGCTACGTCGTTTGGTAGTAATAAAGTACATCGTTTTTTATTTCTTTTACTTCTGCTTGCGACCACTTCACTCAATTATGAGCTGGAACATGTTAGCATTTTGCTTCTTGCCCTGTCTTTTAACTTGACCCCACTATCTCCATGGGTGTGTGTGCTGAAGGCGTGCATATGATGTTCACACTTGTGAGATGGGGATAAGAAATATGGCCTTGCCTAACACGTAGGTCGCCCCTTGCTGAGGGGTGGGAGAATAAGATCAGAACATTGTCTGGTGCAATGGGAGGGCTTGTTTCTTGGGTCCGAATAGTTGAATATAGAAGACGACATTCTCTTGCCTTGGGCATAACAACAAAACGTCCTGATGGCTGCAAGGGCTGCCACCTAAACCTATCAAGAGGCGCTCGTTGAGGGAGTGGATGCCATAGGTTCTTGTGAAGTCCTCCTGACAACGAGTATAGGTGGATGAAGTTGTAGATGGTAACACAAGTCAGCAACTTGGCAACCTCATATTGAGATTGAGCCAGTTCAATGCATTTGTGCTCAATTGTCAGCCTCGCCACACTTTTGCAAGTAGCAGCTGCATGATTCCAGTGGAGCGGACGGAAGTGGCGACCTATCGAGTAGCGCAGCATCCTGTGCAGCCACTTCTTACCTTGCTTGGAGCTTTTGAAGCACAGCTGTCACCAGCTTTTGATCCCGCACTCTGTGTCGATCCGCAATGATTTGCACGTCAGCTACAGCTCGAGCACTGGACTCCCTTGACTTGCCAGCTCCAGGACTGTAAGAGAGCAGCTTCTCCCACCTTACAGTCTTCCTGCACGTTCGCCATAGGGCCACGGCATTGATCATAGCTCCTTATATGTCTAGGTTGTTTCCTACAATAATGAGTAGCTAGTGAATACAGTCACGCTGAAACCACTAGTTATGCACTCAAATTATACAGCAAGAAAAAGTACAGAAATCTAGTGTGCAGAGAATGATATATGAACATGCTTCTTCAGAATCCAGCAGTGAGAGAGCGCCTGGGCACCTGCGCTCCTAGACACTCAAACTCCATGTGCACGTAGTTTTCTCGACTTGACTTGAAGTTGCGCACAAGGGGTCAAAATGAGAAGATAGATGGCTTGTCTCAAGATGCTGCCCACCTTATTACGAAAAACCAGGCAGGCACGTCGAAGCTTATAGTTGCCAACTCCACTTCTCGAGATGGAATAAAGAGCTCGTACATCATCTCAACCTACAGGGAAAGACGACCAGCTCTCTCCTATGAGTATTTTGCTTGGTTTGCAGAGTCACTCCACTCAATGCTGGTATCGTGTCGTCAATGACTCCTGTTGCAACTCTTACGGTGCAACATTGCAAAAGTGCGAGTAAATTTGCATGTCGGTTCGTCCTGCTACTTGATAATGGGACACATCTCACAACAATAATCTGATTTCTTCTCCTGTTGGCTGTTATCTCGAGGAAACCCAGAATTTGAAGAGCATCACATGGCTTGCTGCACAAACCTCAAATGTACTGGCTGCTGACATTATGACACACTCTTAGAAGCGTGAAGCATCATCAATTTTCAGCCAGCAGAACCTAGAGCTTTCAAATGTGAGCTTTGCCACCTGCCAATAATACGCTGCCATATAAATACGGTCATTCAGCAATTTCACTGAACCATTCTCTCGAGAATTGGCAGAGTTTACCAGTGACATGTCAAAGAAGCAGAGGATGCTCCCCACATGCAGGTGCTCTGCAACCTCTAGGATCTGCACCAACTCAAGGCATGCGGATTGCACGAGAATATGATGGACCTCAATTGGCTTATGATGAAGGCTGAATAAACGACTCTAATCTGGTGTACACAAGATTTGAGGCCTCAATATCTAATGTATAAGCATAGTGAGGGAGAGTATCACAATAAAAAGTACATCGGTATTTAAGTGTGAGAAGAAGGTGTAAGGGACATTCAAATGCGTTCATATACTGAAATTTAAGCCGATGTAGCTCTGCAAGGCTGTAGATTAGATGATGAAGACATACCATACTTTCCAATTGGTGGTAGCTTCCCTGACCAGAATGGAGAACTAGGATATCCACAGGTCCATTCTTCCAAGTGGACGGCGTCAGCACCTGTGAGGCAGGCGCATTTGCCACATGCCTCAGGATGTGCTCCTATAACTAATCATCCCAGCAACTCTATAATTCACCAGAGGCAATGTTATAAGGTGTATGCATTATGAGGGCGTCTGTGCTGACGGGTGGCCTACCTGACATGCAGGGTCTAAGGTTTACTCTGAGCTTTGCATAAATCTTCATTGTCTATCAATGTACATTTGTACAACAACAGACAGGTTTCTTTGAAGACAACTTCTTGTGATGGAAAAAGGAACAGTTTTCATGTCCTGCAAAGTTGTTCTTGTTTGAAATTAAATGGTATGTTAATATAAAGCATGAAGCTGTAGACCTAAAAGCAATGCTTAATACCTGAGCAGGCCTGCCAGGAATAAGAGTTGCTGAAGGGTCCCACTGAAGAACGCTTTGCTCCCACTCAGCCAAGAAACTTATCTGCTCTTCACTTCTGACTATGTCACCAATCAGATGACTCACATTGCAGTGCAGCTCGGGTTCCTCCACTGACTTCTGTAGCTCTTGGCGGTGTTTTTGTCTGCTCCGCACTGTATTCACTTCGTCACCTTCTTCCGGTGAATTGGAGTTTCCCACTGTCATTGAAGTCACACTGAGCTTAGATCTCTCCAATTGAAGATCAGCATCATATCTCTCCAGATTGTCCCTGCTTAAAATGCCCGAATGCTTCTCTGGTGTTGCATGAAGTCCTTTCTCATGATACTTCTGTCGAGGGAATAAGGTTCCAGTATCCAACTCCGCCAGTCTTCTTCCTTTTGCATGTGAATCAGTGAATGCTGACATACTGCTGCCTCTACCAACATTCAAGACAAACTTCTGATCCTTGCCTGTATACCCGCTAGTCTTTGACGGGTGGCCATTAGGCAAGCTTCCCTTAAGCTTCACAACTTCAAGCTTGACGTTACTACATTCTCCAAGGTGTGAGAGACATAGTCGCCTTATTGGATTCTTACTGAATGCATGTCGTCTTGGCTCGTCACTCCCAGGTTTAAAGAAGTCCTCTGTCTGGTTACTTTTACTAATATTCAACGCATTGGTGCCACCAGTACTTTCAACCATTGACAAATTGGCAGGAATATCTGGGAAAGTGTCTAAGAAAGTCTTGACTAACCAGCTGCTCCATGCTTCATAACGTCCCGCTGAAAGCAGGCTGGATGCATTATGGCCAAAGAAACTCTTACTCTTGCCCGTATCAGTCCCTTTGACGAGCTGATAATTTTGAGCACTGTTTGAGACGTCCTTTAGCACCTCGTGAAACCGCATGGTTGAAGGGCGGAGAGTTGCAAGTGAGACTCGTTCTAATACTGGGGTGGGGCTGTCAAGGCTAAGTCCAGCATGCATGTCGTTTACACTAATTCTGTAACAAATTAGCTTCGATTTCTTGTGTTTAGCAGCAAATTTTAAACCTTGAGCAAGGCACTTAGATGCCCTTGTATGCCCTCTTCCAACACCAATATTCACAATCACACCTGCAAAGTGCATAGTGAATACTACATCAATGCTATACAAAGAGAGCTATGTGTCAGCTGTATGCATATCAGTATACTTATATGATTGACATTTTATGCCCACAGGTTCAAAGAGGACATCCTAGGAAACCATGTGACTGGTTACCTCCCCAAATAAATACCTTGCAGAGTCAGGCTCTTGGCAGCGAGCTGAAGGATGTGACAAGCTCTTTGTCCTGTACGATGGCTGTTACTATGCGTAGAATCCGTGCCCTTCCTTAACTTTAGCTTCTCAACATGCTGGGAAACAAAGTTCTCAAATGTTGCGACAGGTTCATAAGTCATACTGGCCTGAGGATTGTGCTTTTGCGACTGGACCATTAAATGAAGAGTCTCAGATGTCAAATCTCCTCCTCTGCGCGCTTGTTCGACGACATTTTTCTCTACCTTTCCTCTCAAAAATTTGACGTTCTTCCTCATGGACGTACCATTTACTGGCTCAGGCTTGATAGTAACTTCTGGACGTCTATGATCCCCAAATGTATCAGAGAATAATGCAGGCTCATTTATTACGTTCTGATGACCTTCTAGTCTGAAAGGCTGCAGAATAAGATTGGGAGGTGCTCTTACGGAAGGAGGCCGCCATACTGGCGCTGGACTTAAGCCCCGCTCAATCTGTCCTTGCCTCTTTATCTGGTGGAGAGCATTTATTGCAACCGAGGATACAACAATAACTAAAAGAAAGTTGACAAGGTCTCTTCCTCTAAAATTTATGTTCCGGGCATTTCTAGGTCTTGCAGCTGGAGTTTCAGGGTGCCAGATTTCCCTCTGTGAAGACATCCTTATACTTATCGGCATGTTTAAAGCACCACAAATCTGACTGGTTGCAATGTCGTGAAGCCTCTACTTCATCGACCACCAAAATTGCTATCAGGCTGGCGTTAACAGAAGGCCAATTTTGCCAAGCGCATAAGATAGTCTTCGTTCAACTCCATCTAGTCTTTCTTGCAGGTATCGGTCCAGATTGAATACATGCATATTGTATACCGCTTTCAACAAAGCGCTGCAGACTGGAGTGCGTGAGGCTTAGGCTAAGTGATGAGTACGGCACCCGTTTGACTGGGTTTAACTTCACTTAAAGCACTATGACTGCTTTCACATGCAATCAAAGGCTGCAACTACAAGGTGCCATTTGTGAAGTCAAAATTGAGCCAGGTGACACATGTCCAACTGTGACAATGAGGGACTCGTAAACAAAGAAGAGATGAAATGCATGTAAGGGGACGCCAATTGAAGTACATCCTATAAAAAATTTAGTGCCATCATCCATACATGTACGCATATATAAATATAACAACCCACAACCTCTTCTCTAAGAAGCTACTCAATATATTCGCACGTTTTTTCTAAAATGCTGAATATCTTCCCCCAACCTCCTAAAATTACTTAGGAGCCCAGCTCATTGCTACTGAACTCAGTTTGTTCCAAGAAGACCTGCACACGCTACTGAACTCAGTTTGTTCCAAGAAGACCTGCACACAAGCATGTAAACAGCCGCAGATGAGCTGTCTGAAACTTCAGAAAGAGCAACAATCAGTAATAAACACTCACCTTCGAAAAACAAGGTAACAAAGAGCAGCGGCCACAAGATATCTGAAGTACCAGCGAAAAAATAGCGAACACATCTTAGGGCCAACATCACTAAGAAACTAACAAAAATGCAACTGTAGGTACCACCCAGTCACCCCTCCCACATAGGTGACATCATGACAAATTTGACACCCTTCTCCAAGTACTGACAAGAAGTCATATATTTTACACAACACCAGCCTAGAAGGAAGCTGCCAATGGTATATGCCCCTAATAACGACACGTGGTTTGAACTTGCCAAAAAATGAGGAAGCTCCAGTGGAAAGGTTGTCGACGTCAATGCAGAGCACAACGCCCCAAAAGTTCGTAATTACACTCCTTCAATACATATTCCCCTCACCTTGGGGGGTCCATCTTTTCAAATGTCTCCATGCCACCCACAAAGACCTGCTGAAAACCACAGCACATATTGCAAGATGCCGCATTAGGACACGCTGTTAAGGACATTCCTATACAAAGTAAGCTTTTAATAATTAGTACCCAAGTGACCTACGTGTCGGGGTCTGGATCAGCGTCATTCTGATGGAAGGAATCCTCATGGCAAGCAAAAAGCTTGCACTTAGGATTGGAGTGATTTGTTAGCAGAAGGTGTCATCATTTCCAACCCAGTAAGAACTAGAATGGGAACTGGATGCTGAAGGTGCAAGCTCATGCACTGCATGAGAACACCTCGTCTGCATCGGCCTTACCCCTATTTACCAAGGCAAATTAAAAACACTCGGTTCACATTCCTTTGAAGTGCACTCTAGACTGGCATTGACACATCGGCAGCTACTCCTAGAGCATGCCAAAGACTGGGACAGAAGAAATATGGATATCACCAGCATTATCAATACCCAGCTTGAGTCAGACTGACGTGCAAATGAGTCAATCCTCAGAGCATGCGAACATGCGTGTAGGACTGGGGCGACAATAGTCCTCATCACACTCAAGCAGGTACAGCAAACGCATATATACTCCTGACTATAGTGAAAAAAGTGTGTTATATACGACATAATGTATCCTATCAAGTCGAGACATTTAAGAACTACGCTTGAGTCAGACTGACGTGCAAATGAGTCAATCCTCAGAGCATGCGAGCATGCGTGTAGGACTGGGGCGACAATAGTCCTCAACACACCCAAGCAGGAACAGCAGATGCAAAAACATTTCTGGCGACAATAATTTGCGAAGGAAAAAAGTCTGCTACACACTAAATATGCCCCTAAACGCAACAGCATCTACAGGCTACGCTTGAGTCAGACTGACGTGCAAATGAGTCAATCCTCAGAGCATGCGAACATGCGTGTAGGACTGGGGCGACAATAGTCCTCATCACACTCAAGCAGGTACAGCAAACGCATATATACTCCTGACTATAGTGAAAAAAGTGTGTTATATACGACATAATGTATCCTATCAAGTCGAGACATTTAAGAACTACGCTTGAGTCAGACTGACGTGCAAATGAGTCAATCCTCAGAGCATGCGAACATGCGTGTAGGACTGGGGCGACAATAGTCCTCATCACACTCAAGCAGGTACAGCAAACGCATATATACTCCTGACTATAGTGAAAAAAGTGTGTTATATACGACATAATGTATCCTATCAAGTCGAGACATTTAAGAACTACGCTTGAGTCAGACTGACGTGCAAATGAGTCAATCCTCAGAGCATGCGAACATGCGTGTAGGACTGGGGCGACAATAGTCCTCATCACACTCAAGCAGGTACAGCAAACGCATATATACTCCTGACTATAGTGAAAAAAGTGTGTTATATACGACATAATGTATCCTATCAAGTCGAGACATTTAAGAACTACGCTTGAGTCAGACTGACGTGCAAATGAGTCAATCCTCAGAGCATGCGAGCATGCGTGTAGGACTGGGGCGACAATAGTCCTCAACACACCCAAGCAGGAACAGCAGATGCAAAAACATTTCTGGCGACAATAATTTGCGAAGGAAAAAAGTCTGCTACACACTAAATATGCCCCTAAACGCAACAGCATCTACAGGCTACGCTTGAGTCAGACTGACGTGCAAATGAGTCAATCCTCAGAGCATGCGAACACGCGTGTAGGACTGGGGCGACAATAGTCCTCATCACACTCAAGCAGGTACAGCAGATGCAAAAACATTTCTGGCAAAAGTAATTTGCGAAGGAAACAAGTCTGCTACATACTAGATATGCCCCTAAACGCAACGGCATCTACAGGCTACGCTTGAGTCAGACTGACGTGCAAATGAGTCAATCCTCAGAGCATGCGAACATGCGTGTAGGACTGGGGCGACAATAGTCCTCATCACACTCAAGCAGGTACAGCAGATGCAAAAACACTCCTGGCCATAGTAAAGCATGTGTCATATAGTATATCATATTAAGTCAAGACATTAATAGGCTGCGCTAGAGTCACTGGTGCAAATGTGTCAATTCTCAAAGCATGATAGCATTCTGGTAGGACTGGCGCGACAAAGTCCTCATCTCTCAAGGGCCACGAATTTATATCACATAGCGTACATGATCAAACATTACGACAATATCGGGTTACATAGTAATAGTATCGCTAGAGTGATGCCATCAGCCCTGTACCTATCACCACCAGCTCAGATACATGCTAAACAATTGCAAGCCACAGCCAATAACAGTCGCACATCGTATCAACAGATCCAAACCTTCAAACAAGAACTAGATAGGAGTTATGGACACAAGTGTGAGTTAAAGTACCTGAGCAATCATGCTGTGTAGCGTGGTCCCCTCCTTTACAACCTTCTGGTTGAACGTATCTACGTCCTGTAGAACATCAGCAGCCATGTAAGCGTGTCAACAAGTAGAGAAGTGTCACTTGACTTAGCAGGAGGCGAAAAGGATATAGGATGTGCCAAATAGATATTGGAGCTGACTGCGGAAAAGAGGAATAATATCCTCTGAGCAACACAAGGCCCTCCATGATAGGCAACACAAGGCAACACAAGGCCCTCCATGAAGTATACTAATGCGTGTGAGCGCTACAGCTTCTTCGTTATCAGGAATCACACAACTAATCCGGTCCCCAACGAATAATATCAACTCAACACAAGACACACAAACTTACATCATGAAGCGGCTGGAGAGACCATGTGCGCAAGAATTGCTCCACCAGCATGTATGTCTTCCACCTTCCACGCAGCTGTACATTTCTGGAGGCGCAACTGCCCGAACTCCATGACTAAGCGGTACAAGAATTCGCCCGGCTGCAGTCCAGAGATTTACAATGCGAAAAGTGCACGATTGCTAACAAGAACCGAGGAGCATCACTGCCTCGACTACGGCAGACGACTAATGTCTAGCGCCGCCTGCGCCTTATGTAAGGTGCAATTGATGCAATATTTCGTGATGAGAGCACACGCAATTTGAAGTGATATCTTAGATCATCTTAGGTGGTCTATGCTGAAAGTAGTCGGCGTCAAATGTGTCTCCCGCACTCGCGATCACTTTCACCTTAAAATGAGGTCGACTGGCGCACGACCAGAAGGTGCAAGAAAATCTTTATCGTAATCTACTTGGACTTTATTGCGAAACAAAAACTTAATTAATCATGTTAACAAATGAATAATAAAATATATTTTACTTTCATTGTTACGGACAATGACTGTTAACCTTTTAAGATAACGATACTCGTAAACCTGAAGGAAAACAAGCACAAGGGAACCCATGAATGTCGCCGGTCGAAATCAAACCTGCGACTGATGAAAAACAAATTTGACGCCCGTCTCTTAATTATCTCGTTCACACCTAATCTTTAGGGCCAACCGATTATTCGTTAGTGCTTGTAAGCGCCCCACGCATTGTTACGACTTTGCGCAACTTTTTGATTTCACAAAAGAGTATCCTATCCGTGAAAAAGGCCGTTTCGCGTCAGACATTTTTTCGAAAATCGTCGCGAAACCTCCAAACGGGCATTTCATCCGTTTGGAGCATACGGCCAACCCAATTATGACCGTTTTGCTCGTATTTGTTGAACATGAACCATGTGCTCTAGCAAGTGATTTGAAGCATTCCAATGCCTTATGGTGTGCACATTTATATACTTGCAAGAGTTATTGTGATTGAAACTCTTACAATACGGATTATATACGTCACATTCCACTTGGTACTCTTTTCCAATTGTCATTGTTTATGCAAGTTGTTGATATTTCCACCTATTGAGTTATCATTTTTACTTGAATACTGAGCAAAGATTCTTGAGAAGAGCAAAGTTACTACAATTTTTTCATCAAGTGCCATCCATACAGTTAAGAAAGAAAGCACTATTGGGTGCCAAGTTAGTCTGCCTTTCACTTGCTTCTTTTACTTTAAATGTGTTTCTGCTCCAACACACTCCATCTTGATGTTCATGAAGCCAAGACCTATCTAGCTGTGACGTTTTTGCTTTTCGAGATGATCTTTTCTCGGTATTCAAGGAATATTTAATTTAAGTGGGAGGAAAATCTGTATACTTGTGGAAATTGACGAATACTCGAAAGAGCGAAAGTGAAAACTAACGTAGAATGTGTGCTTGTGAGAGTTGCACTCACAATGACTCTGGAGGTATTTATACCTGCACAACATGAGGCACTGGAGTGCTTCGAGTCACCACCTAGGGCACTGGTTCATGTTCAACGAAAACGGTCGAAGGGACGTGTCCCATTCGGCCGAATGCTCGAAACGCGCAGTTGGCCGTTTGGAGACTTTTCGACGGTTTCCGAAAAACCGTTTCGCGCCAAACGGGCGTTTTCGCGTTCTCGCGACTTTCCGAAAAAGTCGCGATTGATCGCGGAGTCGCGTACAGGTGCTTTCGTCATGAACCGGTAGTTTAAAAAGCTACTTTGGCCAATCGGTTAGGTGTGAACGTTTCAAACGAAAGTCGCGGGTTCGAGTCACTCGGACGCAAAGCGACTTTGCATATTTCGTTTCGTTTGACTTCACGACTGTTTGTTCGTATTAATGATACGACAGTTTCTTCGTATTACGACTAGTCGTAATCCGAAATCTGTGATTGTCCATTATTCGTAATAATGACAATCAAAATAACTTAATCAAACAATGATTAATTAAATTATCATCTCATAATTATTCAAAGTAACTTTATGAATAATTATGTCGTACTTTTGCGAAGTAGTCGAATTACGTTACGACGCTTTTTGCAATAGTATCTCGGTCGTTTCGCCAATCGACCGGGAATTAATCGGCACACGTGTGTGGCAAATAATTCAATGTGATGCAATCATTTATCAAATAACTTATGATAAATAGTATAACGTATTTTAGGTAATTGGGAAAACGTCCCAAATTCGCCTAAAAAGCTCAAATCGTTACACTTCTCCCCCCTTAAAAGAACTTAACGTCCTCGTTAAGCGTACGTCTTTTAAGTCGTAGATGTGTCGATACTAACCTTGACTCGCGGNCCTTGACTAGCGGAAAACACTGGTGAGCGATTGGACTATGCATCATCACAGTGACGGAAAAGAGCGATTACTTGGCCGCGTCTCTTTTGCGTTTGTTCCATGGCTTACGAAGAGCGCTTGGTAGCACACTTGCCTCGGCGCAGAGCTTTTGAGCATCAGCCCATTGTAACCAATATTGTTGGACCAGGTCCTTACAATTGAGTAGGATTTCGTCCTGAGGTTCGTACGAGTTCCAACTGGAATCGTAATCTAGCCACTTTATCAAAAGCTCCACGCGTGGAGATTTATGACGAGTGTAGCGGTGTCCTAAGACCTCCTCTACATCCCAGGCCTTATCATCATCGGCGAGTTCCAATTCCGGTGCTTGTGGCTGATAGCGGCCATCGGACCTAAACAGCTTCAATAAATTGACATGGAACACAGGATGCATTCGCCCCATGGATTTAGGCAAATCCAGTCGGTATGCAACAGGTCCAACCTTTGCGATAACGATAAAAGAGCCTACCCAGCGAGGCAGAAGCTTGCGCTTTCCTGGGTGCTTGAGTTGGAGGTTTTTAGTTTGCAAATATACTTTGTTGCCAACTTGAAAACTTAACTCAGTCCTGTGCGTGTCAGCAAACTTTTTCTGCCGATCTCGAGCAGCGGCTAAAGCCAGCTTCGCGTTTTTGTGCACCTCTTGAAGAGGATGGACAAATAGGCGTGCACTTGGTACTCTCATAGTTGACAGCCCCGCCTCAGCGTAAACGACGCGCGTGAGAGGAGTGTGCGGATGTCGCCCATAGTTAAGGAAAAATGGAGTTTCCTTAACACTTTTCTGATAAGCATTATTAACTGCGAAGTCTGCGACTGAAAGGAGGGTATTCCAGTCGTCTTGGCGAGGATTCACATAATGCCTAAGGAACTGTTGCAGAACGCGGTTCATTTGTTCTGTTTGACCATCGAACTGAGGATGGAAGCTAGTTGACATCTTAAGTTTCGTGCCGAAATGCGAACAAACTTCCTGCCAGAAGTGGCTCGTAAATCTACTGTCACGATCACTTATGATTTCTTTCGGCATGCCATGCAACTTGAACACGTGATCTACGAAGAGACGTGCGGTCTCGACGGCATCAAGTGCTGGGGTAGTGGCCACAAAGTGTACCATCTTAGTGAAACGATCCACGATCGTTAGCACCCCATTGTGTCCTCGATCGGTGGTAGGCAATTCAACGACAAAGTCGAGGCTTATGCTTTCCCAAGGAGCACATGCAAGTTCCAATGGTTGCACCTTCCCAGCGGGCAACGTATTGCTCGGCTTAATCCTCTGACATGTTGCGCAGTTGATGATGTACTCGACAACATCAACCTTAAGGGACGGCCAAATGTACCCTCGGCGCAAAGAGTATGCGGTTTTGGTAATTCCATGATGACCTGAGTAAAAAAGTCATGCGCTTCTCGTAGTAGCACATGTCTTACACGGCCTTTTGGGACAGCAATGCGCCCATTGTGCCACCAAAAATCGTCCTCAAACGAATAGTTTGAGTGTTCTTTCCTTTTATCCATATTGTCCATCGTTACGGCTACACCGTTCAAGCCAGTACCCTGGAGATCTAGGGAAAACGGATCTTTGAGATAGCCCTCGTGAAATAGTTGATGCAGGTCAAGTATTTCCGAGTTATGCATGCTATCCAAATCGGGTGTGCCCGCGTCACCAGGCTGGTTGCGGTCAGACGTCTGGGGGGGTACAGCAGAATCAAGGGTGGCCGCCCTCGAAACCTGACCATTTCGTTCTCGCAAGCTCGCAACAGTCCCCAACATCAAGTGGTGGTGAGGAATTCGACTTAGAGGATCAGCAACATTGTTGCGGCCTGGGCGATACGCCCACTCAAAGTGGAATCGTTGCAAGAACTCAGACCATCTTGTCTGTCTCCTCGATAGCGTTGGCTGAATTTGAAAGAAAGTATTTAGGCAGTGGTCCGTAACCACTGTCAAACCTTTGCAGCCTTCCAAATAACATCGCCAAGTTTTCAAAGCGTATATGACTGCCCAGAGCTCTCGCTCTGTCGTTGAGTAATTTTGTTCGGCAGGTGTCAGCTTTCGACTCTCAAAACTGATAGGTTGGCCTGCCTACAGCAGTACAGCCCCTATTCCAACACCAGACGCATCGGCGACGACCTCGTAAGGCAAGTCGGGATCGGCTAATGAAAGAAGTGGCGCATTTGTGAGTGCATACTTAATGCGCTCAAACGCATGTTGCGTATTCTCATCCCAAATGAACGTCTTATCTTTCCTTGTCAGAGCAGTGAGTGGCGCGGCCATCACTGAATAACCTTGCATAAACTTACGAAAGTAGTTAGCAAACCCGAGGAATGAACGTACAGTATGTATATCGGTTGGGACAGGCCAGTCAGCGACACACGCTATCTTGGCTGGGTCAGGGCGCACTCCTTTCGAACCCATTATATATCCCAGGTACAACAATTCATCCTTTAGGAAGGAACATTTCTTGAGCTTAGCGTACAGCTGCTGCTCACGAAGGATTTGTAACACCAATTCGAGGTGCTTGTAATGCTCGTCCCTGTTCTTTGAGTAGACGAGGATATTGTCGAGGTAAACCTGGACAAATTTCCCCAAGTAAGGTCTAAACAAATCGTTCATGGTACTTTGGAATGTCGCTGGTGCATTGGTAAGTCCAAAACTTAGGACTTTGTATTGGAAATGCGCAATAGGCGTTCGAAGCGCTGTTTTGGGGACATCCTCTGGTGTGATTCAAATCTGATGATAGCCTTGGGCTAAATCAAGCGAGGAGAACACGCATGCCCCCTGCAGCGAATCAAACAAATCATCAATGCGAGGCAACGAATAGCGGTTCTTGATCGTTATGTTGTTCAGCGCACGATACTCAATGCACATTCTAAGCGTCCCATCTTTCTTTTGGACAAAGAGGATGGGGGCCCCAAATGGAGAAGAGCTCGGCTCAATCCAGCCTTTGTCCAGCAAGTCGCTAATTTGATCTTTCATCTCGGTCATTTCCAACGGGCTTAGGCGATAAATCGGTCGCCAAGTCGGTTGAGAATCGGGAACGAGAGGGATGGTATGTCCAATACCCCTATCAGGCGGAAGCCCGGCTGGTATTCCAGTTGGAAACACTGACTTATACTTTTGCAAAAGAGCAAAAAGGTCGACTGTGAGTGTTTCTTCATGACCAGTAATGTCCAACATCGGTTCTTGCGTAAAGAGCGTAGTTGAAGTTGCTGGGGAATCGAGTCTCAGTAATCCAAAGAAAACATTTTGACCGTGCTTTGCCAAACGTCGCGCTTGCTATATGGACAATAGAAGAGTCTTCAAAGGACTTTCCAAGGCCATAATGGGCTTAAGGGACTGAAGAGAAATCTTCTTGGTCCCCTTGCGTACAATGCATGTCTTTTGATTGAAGTCAAGCAATGCACTTGTTTGCGTAAGCCAATCATTACCCAAAACTGCGTCGATTCCATGCGGCAATTCAGTTATGTAGAATTGTACACGCCCATGGAAGGACTGCACGCTTAGCGGTAATTTAAGCATTCCAGTAATGCAAGCTAACGAGCCATCGCCAAGGCGAAGAGTCTCGTCCTTGAGTATTGGAAACAACTTCATCCCTTGTGCAAAACGTGCACTAATGAAGCTTACTGACGCGCCTGAATCAATGACTGTAAAGCATGATTTACCTGAAACTTTCGTTTCAAACGTCATACTTAATGCCAAAGAAGCATTATGCATCATCAGCAACGTCCTCGCCTTGAGAGGAATGTGGGAAATATGGAGGTCCTTTACCAAAATCCCATTTTGCATTGCTGTCCTTGCGCGAAACCGAGTAATCGGGTCAAAGTACGCGCGAATATGTGTGATTGCAGCAATATATATTGGTGCAAGACAGNCGTACATCAGAATTGGGGCCGCCTTGAAACTTTTCAGGCGGCGATGGTTTGTACGAAGGCGTTGGTGCCGCGGCCTGCCCAAGGATAATGGGCGGGATTGGCGTGTTGGCGTTGTCGCCTGCGGTCCCTGATGGGCCCGGCATCCCTTGGGCAGCCTGTAAAAAAGGACCAATCGAAGGGTGAGTGTCCATGGCAGCAACGAAGCGAGTGACAAGGTCGGCCAACTCAGTATGAGTGGCTTCAGCGAGGTTAACACGGTCTTCTGTACGACCAATGACGTCGGACAAAGTACTAAGTGCCAGTGTCATGGTTTGACTGTCAATCGTCAAGGCCGTGAAGCGTTGTAAAATGGTTTGCTGGAAAGTGCGCGGCGAGATGGGCTCGGCGGGCAATCCTCCAGCATCGCTGCTGGTGACGACAGGAGCGGGAAGAGCAGCTGCAGCGGCGGCGGCAGCAGCGGCACCATTGTCGCCCTCCATATGGAAGCCGAGATAGCGCCGGAAGAGAGAGAAAAAATTTCCCGTCGAAACACGATAAGCGACCGGGGGGTCAGGGCAGTACTGGGATGGGTGACCTTCCCAATACGAAAAATTGCCCCAAATATATTTTCCTAAAAATATATTCCAGCCACTAAAAAATAAAAATTCCTTGGAGAAACCAAGATCGGCTCCGATACCAATGTGACGTTTCTGCTTTTCGAGAGGATCTTTCCTCGGTATTCAAGGAATATTTAATTCAAGTGGGAGGAAAATTTGTATACTTGTGGAAATTGACGAATACTCGAAAGAGCGAAAGTGAAAACTAACGTAGAATGTGTGCTTGTGAGAGTTGCACTCACAATGACTCTGCAGGTATTTATACCTGCACAACATGAGGCACTGGAGTGCTTCGAGTCACCACCTAGGGCACTGGTTCATGTTCAACGAAAACGGTCGAAGGGACGTGTCCCATTCGGCCGAATGCTCGAAACGCGCAGTTGGCCGTTTGGAGACTTTTCGACGGTTTCCGAAAAACCGTTTCGCGCCAAACGGGCGTTTTCGCGTTCTCGCGACTTTCCGAAAAAGTCGCGATTGATCGCGGAGTCGCGTACAGGTGCTTTCGTCATGAACCGGTAGTTTAAAAAGCTACTTTGGCCAATCGGTTAGGTGTGAACGTTTCAAACGAAAGTCGCGGGTTCGAGTCACTCGGACGCAAAGCGACTTTGCATGTTTCGTTTCGTTTGACTTCACGACTGTTTGTTCGTATTAATGATACGACAGATTCTTCGTATTACGACTAGTCGTAATCCGAAATCTGTGATTGTCCATTATTCGTAATAATGACAATCAAAATAACTTAATCAAACAATGATTAATTAAATTATCATCTCATAATTATTCAAAGTAACTTTATGAATAATTATCTCGTACTTTTGCAAAGTAGTCGAATTACGTTACGACGCTTTTTGCAATAGTATCTCGGTCGTTTCGCCAATCGACCGGGAATTAATCGGCACACGTGTGTGGCAAATAATTCAATGTGATGCAATCATTTATCAAATAACTTATGATAAATAGTATAATGTATTTTAGGTAATTGGGAAAACGTCCCAAATACGCCTAAAAAGCTCAAATCGTTACATTAGCACGAAATCATAAAAGCCAGTACTGTGTATCTTTAATATCATCTTTTTAGTTTGTAGTGCATTACGAGAACCTAACTGACTTCCAGTATCCATGGTCACAATTCCATTGACTCCAAATATTATTCCTATATTTCCTTGGGTGACAGTAGGCAATCTTAGTCGTTGAATGAAGTCCTTATGGATAAATGTGTGTGACGCTCCTCGTCTACATGTATCTTTATCTTCCTGCATGCAATTAGATATTTTAATAAAGTGGGAGGGGAGGGACTGACTCCTCTTGATTTGCACTGTTCTCCTGATTGAACAAAGACATGTTGGACATAATTAGACACAAGAATATTATTCACAATGTGCACTCTTCAGAGATCTATATTGTTGATGGTCTTCATTATCCATTGTCAGTGTAAGGTCATAGGTTTATAAAGTGCAAATTTTAGTTTCATGAAAGAATGTTTTGATTGTATAGTAGTGTAGAGTGCAATTTTGTGGTCATTTTGATATGAAGTTCATCGAATTTGGTCAGGTATTGAGAGAGTTACGGATTTCCGAAATTTGATAAGTTTTGAGGTCGGTTGACGACTGTCCTTAATTCACGGTGAGCGCGACCGTCGGATTGACCAACAGCGTCGAGCGATCTGGCCCGTTAGAATGAACTCGAACCTTCACGTAAGTTCGGCTGACGCGGAGTGCCGACTAGGTCGATTTACCTAGAAGTTTCGGTTTAGCCTAGCGCGTCTAAGATAGAATATTCTAGTAATGTCGATGCATGTATGTGGACGTCAATTCGGCCCGACACGTCAGATTAGACTGATCTGGCTTACTCACGAATATTCTGGAAGGGACGATTTGACAAACACTTAGGAAAATCCGTAGCTTCCTCCTAAGGAGGAGCACTTAGGCAAAAAATTATAAATAGGCATAACTTCTTTGTTTCTTATCAGTTTTCAATCTGTTAATTTTTACGGGTTTGTAATGACAAGGCCTTTCATCCTACATCAATTGTGAGCAGTTTCTTGCTACTCAAAATGTTGAGTAATTTTCCTAAGCCTTGTTAGTGATATGCCGCTGCACTCTCTAGTATGATTGCAACTAGTTCCTTTCCTCGTGAGTCACTACGCTTCCAGTAGGGCACTCTGCCCCTTTCAGTCAGGCATACATAGTGAATCCAGTTTAGCAAGAACCATCACACTTGCTAAGAGGAAAACTAACGACGACTCACCACCTCTAGCATCCTCACAATGAGTAAACTAGATAACTGAACGATGTCTTTTTCTAAAGGTTGGAAAAGGAAGTTATGTAGACCTACTTACTACTGGGCAAAAGTGCTATCCAGTTTTGTTAAATAGTAACAGCCATGCCAACAGTATGGGGCAAGGATCCGCTCGTACAAATATTGGACCATAGTGGCCAACTTACTTGCAAGGCACCATCCTATCAGCTAGTTTAGAAGTGGTGCATGAATGCTATAGAGTAATTGGTTGTCCGACTCTGAGATAGGACACGCACTCGCTGCAAAAGAGAGCAATCACACCCTCTGCCGACCTGGGCGTAGAAGAGCGTGCAATGAAGAGCATTGGTAAGTGGCATTTGGACAAGGCTAAAGATGCCTACATCGTAGACTTGGACAAAAAAATAGCAAAAGTCTCGTGTAGAAATGCTTTTCATCTTATATTGAGGTCGAGATTGCCGAAGCATTTAAGGAAAAAGAGATGATCAACAATTTGAATGGATTATGAATGATTGGTCCATTCAATGTGCTAAAGTTGCATATACTGCTAACCTACCCAAATTGAGATATCAACCAACAAAAATCATCTTCGGTATAATCACTTGATCCGTACAATATACATTATTTGCATGAAAAGATAGATGGCAAACATACCATAATCAAATCTGCTATGGCAACTACACAACCAAATCGTTTCAAATTCGTCAATGGCGCGGTCATCACATATACAAACCACACAAAACTTTGACTCGTTATTGCACGGTAGCAAAGAGTGAGCAAATATCTACTCACCCGCTCTTTGAGGTTGAGTGAAGCGCGAGTGCAAGTCGTTGCATAACTTATTGGCCCTTGAGAGAGGGAGGAAAAAAGAAAATAAGGAAATAAGGAAAAATTCTGCACCGCAACTCGATGCTATATTGAGATTAACATGCTTGCATCTAACATATTGAAGGTACAGTCCTTGCAGTGAGTATCTCACGACGCCTGTGAAAGTGCGCAAACACGAGCTTTATGCGAGTTTCAATGTGTGATATAATAAATAGGATAATAGACAGGTAGGTAGATAAAAAGGATGTGATTAAAGATGTGGATATAGATTTATTTTGAACCTATCAAAAGCCAAAATATAAGTTGATATGATTTGTAATATAGTTATGTGATGTGTAAACTATGCTTTGGTTGCATGAATCGCTAAGTATGTCTTCTTGAGACAAACACCTTCTTTATTTTTAAATTTTGCTCTACCCATTCAAAATCTATAAAAGAGGGGAGTCTCAAACCATGTTCAAAGTTTGCCCCCAAAAAACTTGTAGTGTTGAGCTTTTATGCTCCTTTTCAGCCATTATTTTTGCTTGACGAATTATGAGAGCTCTTCACCACCATGTTCATTACTATTTTTCTTATAATTGTGAAAATTAAACAAATGCTAACGCTCTTGAGTTTATTCGACTAACTAACGAATCATTGTCGCTGATTGGAAACGAAGACAGCTGATGAGTAATTCTGGGTTTCCCAGCCATGTCACTAACCTAAAACTGCGAGGGCATGTGATACCCGAATGCCTTTAAGTGCGAGATATCTTCTGAAGACAGCCAGTTCGCGAATTGTCACTCTTGTATGTGGATGTATGCACGACTGTGGTAGAGTTAACGCTTGCCTACTTATCTTCACGTTGTCGTGTCACGGTAATAGTTTCAAATATTCTATCGTAGCCCGACCTTTTACCAATTATCGGGAGTGAAGCTGTACTGTGAAGAGCTGAACTGGTAGATGATGGCGTCTTCTGCTTCTGTAGTTGGTGAGACTCGTAGTTTCGAACATCTTTGTTTCTCCGCTCTTTTAGCATGTCTCAACAATCTTATTCGTATGCACTTCCTATATAAACGTGGTGTATAGAAGTGGGTCTTTACATGCAGTTGTCATGTGGTTGAGCAGTTCCACGGAATTTTCGGCTTCTCGATGAACTTGATAGAGGTGAGAAAGGCATAGGCGATGGCTCCGTCAGTTATGGTATGGATGATGGCGAGGATGTATTTATGCGCTCGTGGACAGGGACAATTATTGGTCCTAATAATGTAAGTAGTTGCCCTCGCATATAATTTTGATCTGAGAACGGCGATGCTGGAATGTGGCTCGTGGTTATACTACTCGTTTTCGCTGGCCCTAGCATTGCTGCTTTCATGGTCACCACAACGATACACATCAGACAGGTTCTCAGAAAACTAAAGAAATTTTGAGCTTGCCCATGCTGAGTGATTACATGTTTCCTGCACCACTTTCTGAGACACCTATTGAAGGTGATGTGCAATGTCATTGCAGACTGTACACGAGGGGCGCATTTACACAGTCAAACTTTACTGTGACAAAGATTATCCAGACAGGCCGCCAACTGTTAGATTTCACTCCCGCATCAATCTCACTTGTATCAGCCAAGACAGCGGAGTGGTAAGTCCATCGGTCCTCTCATCTTCATCTTGTGTCTGAACCGAAGCAAGATATTGCATGGCAGGCTTACCTTGGGACGCCACGGGGTTGGAATGACCACCTGAGAAAACACGGAAGTGAAAGTGCTGGGCAGGCTTATCCTTGGCAGCTATAGCTTACTGGGTTGAAGTGTTTTTCTGTGAGGACATAAGTATATGTATAAATAGCATTGATGTGACGTGAAGAACGTCTGTATAAGGTCAGGGATGTATCGTTGATATTTCACTTTCCTTGGGGGATGCAGGTGGAGCCAAGACACTTTCCCATGCTAGCTCAATGGAAGCGAGAGTACACCATGGAGAACATACTGACGGAGCTACGCAGAGAGATGGGATCATCATCCAACAGAAAGTTGCAGCAACCCCCTGAAGGCACCACTTATTGATCTACTTTGCTTCCTTATTATTGGCTCAACGTGGATCATCCCTCTGTCCCAAAGACATCGATAGGCATCAAGTCTTCGCCTGCTCAGTCGTCAGTAATTTCCTCCATCTTTGCCTAGCTCACTGCAGGAGAGAGATACTTCCTGATTCTCTTGCGGTTGCGGTCAGAGGTGTAGAATGTGCAGGCGCTCATCTCCATTGAATGCAGGTTATCAGATGTCTCATGTGCTTTCAAAAAGGGTTATAGTTTGCAGGTTGTAGATGCTGAGGCTGCCTGTCTGGCTGCCACCTAAATTCATTCAAGCTGAAACATGTCAGGCAGAGGTCTGCAGGCCCTGTCATAGCCCCCACATTGCCCAAAGATGAAGCTTGCTGGTATGAGCATCTGTTTATATCCTTGAGAGCATTGTATCTCTGTCTCAGTGTGCTTTGATGTGGGTGAGTTTGTCCTGCGCTGATGTCACAGCAGTGTTGATTGGCGGAGGAGGTTTTGCAGGGGTCACTTTTGTGTCCTGCATGGCCAAGTTGATCACATTGTCTGGTGAGAATTGTGTAGGGTATGCCCTTGTGGCAATTAGGAGGCTCATGATTCCAGCGCCGTTGATGTCACTTCCGTCCCGGTTCTAGCAAGGGGTGCACCGGTCAGCATGGCAGCTCTTGATGCACATGCTGTAGACTGGTGTTGTTGTGAGTGAACGCCTGGCTCCTGGCTCATGGTGTGGTGGTTGATGCATGCAGCCCATAGAAGGTGCCATGTCGGGATGTTAAGAACTATTGGTTGTCACTTTATACAGAACTTGTGTGGAGTGTGTCCAGAGGCACTATACAAGTGGCCCCTGGTGTTTCCACCTTTGCTGTAATCTTTCGGAAGCGATTCACATGTAAATGCATTCTGGTTTGCATCCTGGGCACATGTCATACGGAATGGACTGTGGAAGGTTATTAAAGTGCCAGCTTAGGGCCCTTCCATTCACTCTGGGTTGAGGGTGCAAATTGCCCTGTCTGTGGACCTTCTGGAAACTATCAGCTATAACATGGATGAAATATGTTCTCTGACTAAGTATGATAAGGGCAATGTGATGGGTAGTGGCGAGTGTTGTTTTTGTCTGCAGCTGTCTGCTTGGCTCGCAGTGCTTTTTAACAGCCGTGAGAACAGACTTGCGAAGGATATTCGAAGTTTCTACCATTAAAGAAGCTCCTCAATTCCTGTCAAATACGTTCAGGGACGTACTCTTTTCGATAGGAAGCAATTCAGGGTCTTGACACTTCTCTCAGTGGGGAATGGGTCGTTTGGAAGGGGCTTGTGGTGCATCAGAGCAGCCGCGTATGGCAGCTGTGGCTGCTTGGAAAGGGGATGGTGGAGTGGAGAGTAAGAATGGAAGAGAGAGACAATTGCTGGGGGTCTCGCAAGAAGCTTGTCGCCATATCTTTTTGCGGAACATGCCTGGGGGTCAAAATGTGAGTGCAAGATTGCAGCCCCCTTATAGATTTGGAGTTTTTCCAGGTGAGAAGAGTTTACTAATGCGTGCATGCAAGCAAGAGAGATTTTACATATATTGCATATAATCACAGCCAGAAAAAGGATCAAATATGGCAGTCATCTACATGTGACTTGCAAACCATCTAACCCATCAAGAAACTCTGGCTAACTCGCTATACTTGGAACTTGAGAAGACATCAGTGTAAGAGTGACTTTGCTAGCAAGGGCCAACTTGTTTACGTTTCACTTCAGTCATGTGATGTGCTAAGCTTCTTACGTGGCACCTACATCACTCTTGCTTAGATCAAACCTCCTTTGATTAATACATGCTCTTGGTAAGCTACAGGAGCCGAAGCTTTCAAGCAGGTTACCCAGAAGCCTACACCAATACTTTCATGACACAAAGCAAATGAGCAGAACATAGCAGATAACCAGAACATCCCCTTCCGAGGAAGGAGCAGACGGAGGGCAAGGAAAAAGGGGGGAGATAATTCGATGTCAACAAATGAATGGGTGAAAAGAATGGGCGCCACAACGCCTACTGGTACATCTCATAAGGCTTAGTGACATTCTGAGATTATCCTCTCTCACTGTACACTTGATTGCTCCTGCCTCTCTTTCTCTTTTCTCTCACTTGCGCCCTTGTGTCCACATCCCGACGAGCGCCCTCGATGGCCACTCGGCCTACTGAGTGACTTTATTTTCTATGAGTCCTCTTCCCAAGGTGGCAGCCTGACTGGACACATGCAGGAGCTACTTGCTATCCTCCGCATACTGCGCAGTCTCAAGCCACTGGAACCACTTCATAGTCTCCACAAATGCCTGCCAGCAAGCAAGTCTCATCATATCAGCACAGCACAAGTATAACTATCAATTTCCTAACACCTGGAATCCGAGGACCGTGTATGAAGCACAAACCAAGCAGTGACGGACTTGCCTTCACGAAGCAAGCAGTCTATGCCAAGAGGTGACGTATTGTGCTTGCGTGCACAACCTCCAAACCAAACCCCAAAGAGCTCCTCGGCGGCAATTGTAAACGCACGGTGATAAAACGGAAGAAATCAGACAGTAACGAGGAAAGCTCAAAAGCGATGAAAAATTCATAGCTGAGGCAGAGGCATGAGCAAACAATATGCACGTACACGATCTGACAGATAGACAGACAGAGGGATACGTGCACAGACACACACACACACACACCTCGTGTTTGCCGGGAGTACCGTCGTTCAGATTGTCCTTCCACTTCAAGAATACGTCCTCAGGCACAACCTGCGGAGACCGATCAACGGCATGGCCATGAGAGAATCAGAACAAGGCTCCAAGGGCCTCGGCCACTCTTGTCGCCAAAAAGAAACTGCGCAAACTTCAACAAGCAGGATCCATAAGGGTCACATACAAGCACGGCAGGCTTGCTGCAGACACAGCGTGACTGACAGAGACAGGTGGTCGGCACAAGGCAAGAGAAGGAGCTGCGTACAGCCAGAATCACAGCACGCAAGACATAGGCAAAAGGGTGGCCCCTCGCTCAGCAGAGCAACAAGAGGGTGCAAACCGTGCGAAAGGAGGCATGCAATGGGGAAGGAGGACACGCGTACGTCGCAGTTGTAGAGCACAGAGAAGATGATTGTCAGCAGTCCCGAGGGGGGCTTGGCGTCATGCACGTACTGCTGCGCTGCATACACGTCTGCGGGCAGGGGCAGCAGCCACACACGCACACACACAACATACACACACACACACACACAGCCCGGGCCTTGCAGAGGATGGTTAAGATGAGCAACGTCTGGCAAGCCGTCTCACAAGCTGCGCTGACCAGCCAGCGGACGTGGGTAACACACGATAACAAGTTCCGCAACAAGGACCCCTACGCCATGCACTCTGATGCTGCAAGAGATAAGGAGAAAGGCCCTGTTCTTTTGTGCGTTGCTTCTAGACTGCTGGAAACAGGGGGGGAGGGAGGGACGGGGACACTCGGAGGCGGGATTGTAATGGCATGCAACCAAAAAGAGAGGCAAGCCTTTCCACCAGTCACATGTTAAAGAGCTCCCTCTCCGTCTCTTTCCCTCTCCCTCCCCTTGTGTGCGTCTATGCGCGCGCAAATGCGTCAGTCAGAACAAAGTGCCCAGAGGTAGCCTCTCTCAGCTTACTAGCATGCAAGGCTCCCAACAGCGCACACCCCTCTCCGCAAGCCACCCTGCAGACGGCTCGGCTGCCCAGTCACCAGCAAGAAAGAGGGAGGGCGGGAGTTGTCGAACTCACAGGACAGCTGGTTCGCCTGCGCGGTCTTTCCCCGGCTGAACCGCTTCAGCAGCTCTGCATACCTCCCCACCTTCGACTCCAGTGCAACCTGCAGGCCATCAGACACAGACACGCGGACGGCCACAAAGCGCGCATGAGAGGATGCATAATAAGCAAGACACGCATACACTTCTCGTGTTATTTTACAGCCACCACAATGCGGCTGCAGCTGCTGACGGAGTGGAAAGGAGGTGCAGACAAGGAGAAGGAAGCAAGCACAAAGAAGGCTGCCATAAGGGGGATGTAGCAGGAGTGGCACAGCGGCAGCAGGGGCTACGCACCTTGAACTGCTCCTTCTGAGAGGAGGAGGAGAGAGCAGATCGGAGGAAGAGAGTGAACAGGAGCCGCGCAAACGCGGCATCGCTCACCGCTGCTCCTCCACTCTCCTGCGTCCCCACATAAGCACAAGCACACGCACACACGCGCATGCGCAGGACACGAGCCAACATGGGTTAGCCTCCAGCGCACGGTGCGCGGCGAGCAAGGAACATCATTGATCCGAGCATGGAGGCAGGCAGGGAGGGAGGCAGGGAGGCAGGTGGAAGACCAGCATAGGCTTTCCCTTATATGTGATGAGGGTGCCTGCGGCTTGCTGCTCAAGCACGGCCCACCACAACCCATCCCCCTCCACTCAAGTCCAACAAAGAGAGCTCTTGGTGAAAGCTCCAGGCCACCCCCAGAGGAAACGACACCTCGGACTGATGCCAGGCTGGGAGAGCCCCCTGTGTGACTCTCACCCCAAGGTCAGAAAACACAAGGCTGGTACAGAGTGGTGGGCATCAGCTGCTGTGGCAGCTCCAAGGCGAGAAGAGAAGCGGGAAGCCGTGCCAGGCTTGTTTCAGCGGGCGGGGCGTGGCCCCCAAGGGGGTTTATTTTTAGGGGGGGGGGGGG